>OY720127.1:10096374-10412720 GCA_963082685.1 Cyclophora albipunctata
ATAGTCCTTTGAACTGCTAAATCAGACCAAACTGCTTAAGATCTGCCATTTGAAGAACCAATGCAATAAAACAGTCTTCAAATCTTGCCCTTTCTATCACCATACCCCACCCCCAAACATACGCTGTAACGCGTGTTCCTCGGCCCAAGGCATGACGCCGCTGCAGTGCGCGGCGGAGCGCGCGCGCGCCGCCGTGGTGGAGGTGCTGGCGGCGCGGCCCGACGTCAGCCGCCCGCAGGCCATCGAGGCCTTCGAGCTGCTCGGGGCTTCCTTCGCCAACGACAAGGAGTACTACTGTTTACGGGTGAGGGAAACATGCCATGAGTTATAATATGTACCTAATGATTTTGTAGATTTAGGGGTCATTTATTTGATTGAAGAACTGGTGTGAGTTTAGTAAACTTAGCTTAGTTGTGATGAGTCGGTTTAGCGACAGACTTACAGGTGTAGCAATTTTACTCTTTAAGTATGCCTTCGATGATAATACTCTGGAGACTTTCGACCGCGACATTATTTTCGTATCCTCGTACTCCGACCTTGAACCGCGTGGTGACTGTCGCGTCAGATGGCGTACCAGTACCTGCACCGCGCCATGTCGATGCGCTACGACCCGCGCCTGGGCGTGCTGGCCAAGCCGGCGGCCGAGCCCATCCCCGCGTACGACAACTGGCGCGAGGCGCGCACGCCGGGCGAGCTGGCGCGGCTGGCGGGCGCGCCGCACGCGCTGCACATGGAGGGGCTGGCCGTGCGCGAGCGCGTGCTGGGCGCGCGCTGCCCCGACCTGCCGCACCCCATCGTGTTCCGCGGCGCCGTGTTCGCGGACGAGGCGCGCTTCGACCGCTGCCTCGCGCTGTGGCGCCGCGCGCTCACGCTGCGGCTCATGAACGAGGTACACGCACCCTACACTACACACTGCCCGCAACACTCACACTACCCCGCCCACACAAACACAAACGCACCCCGGCACATATACAAACACTGCCTACCCCTCCACCCACACATACAAACATTGCCCGACACTCTCACATACGGCCCGGCACTATACAAACAAAGAATAGCGCACACCTCAATTTGATTTTTTGGAACGAAGTTCCTTATCGCGCGTTGCGAAAGGGGGCTAGGCGGAAAAAATGGTAACGACATTTTTTAGGCCAGAGAGGGACAGACAGAGAAATTTGCGCACGCCAGAGAGAGACAAACAGTGAAACATGCGCGAGAGAGACAGACAGAGAAACTTGCGCACGCAAGTCTGTCTGTCTCTCTCTCTCTGGCGTGCACATGTTTCTCTGTCTGTCTCTCTCTCTCTCTTATAGAAAGTAAGCTAGATATTTTCGTTTCGTCTTTCTATTTCGCATTGAACAGTGTGGTGTCGCGACGATTATTTTTGTTGATAATAAATAAACTTCGTTCCATCCGGGTGTCCCTTGACACCTCTCAAGTTTTTTTCTTTTCAACATCGTCTGTTCATTACTTTCAGGTGTCCGTGGTGAAAGACTTACTCAGATTTGCTCAAGTGTTCTCTCAGATGATACACATTGGAATTGAACTACCTCTCTCACAAGTGAGTATCAAATCATACGTCCTTCTTAGACTTACATAAACGCAGGAGTTTGTGAGAATGGGTGAATGAAACGATGGATGTATGAATGGTATGTCTGTATATTTGTTACCCTTTCCCGCTTAAACTATTTAATTGATTGTGATTAAATAGGGCATGGAGTGGACTATTGTTATCCCGTAAACGAGTAAAGCAAAACCGACGTGACTACGAGGAACATCATAATTTTAACTTATTCCCCGTTTTACAAATGTAATAAAAAATATTCTCTCTGTATTTCAGGTATGTTATGTCCTAGAAGCGTGTTCAGAAGAATTGAAAAGAGGATTGAAAAGAATAGAGAAACCACCGCCCAATCACGACCCGGAATCGTTAATAGTATGTCATTTGCATGTTATGTAACAACTGGGAATTTGGGAATTAGATGTTATATTCAGTGAATTATGGGAATTAGATGTTATATTCAGTGAATTATGGGAATTAGATGTTATATTCAGTGAATTATGGGATTTAGATGTTATATTAAGTGAATTAGATAAATAGTATATTCACAGCAAAATTGCTTCAATAGAAATATAGAAAGAAAGTAGAAATATGAACGTAACTAAATGGTAAATTTTTTGACAAAACCACTGTCGAGCAAGTGACAATCGATTTTCTAAATAGGAGTAGTAACGTATTTATTAGTTCGTTTTAAAGTGTAGTCACTTCAAGTGGGTAGATAAGACGACGTCGATGGATATTCCTAGCAAGCTCGCGAAGCTGGAAGAATACCGTTCATTGACCTTTATCTATTTGTCTCTGTCACTAGTACACGATAATATTACTGTCTCACTCGCACATTGCATATCTAATCTAATTACCATCATTGGCGGCCGGTGAAACGGCAATACTACTAAATGCGAGTGACAGAGATAAATAGATAAAGAGCAGGGACGAAATTCTTCCCGCTTCCGAACCGTAAGTACCTTACTCATATAGTAGTTTTATCTCACGAACGTCTTTGAATCACACTTGTGTATGTAATTACACATGTAAGTGCACATTGTCAAGTGTGCATCATAGTTCGCGACAAAATCCTGTCAAAATTGTCTTTCAAGTAGCGACATCATTGTACATTTGAGTAATCGAAGAAAAGTCATTCGATTATTTACAGTAAGAATTGGGCTTTTGAAAAAAAAAATGATTTTTTTTATGTATTTTAAAACTTTATTATTAATAATATTGATATTTAAAGAAAAAAACTTAAAAAAAATTTTTTTTCAATTAATTATACTTAAACAATTAAAAATTGAATAAAAATCACGTGACTATAAACGCGCCATAATTGGTCACCGTGGTTGTGACGTGATAATGTATAGCTATTTAACCATAAGTACGTACAGCGTTTACGGCTATTACACGTGTAACCGAATGGGGCTATACATTATGACGTCACACCGCGCTCGGGTTTGTTCGGGAGTTGTCCGAGTGTTTTCGGTACTGGATTCAAAAATTAATTTTTATTTTGAAATAACTTTTGAATTATTGCGAAAAAAATAAAATAAAAATAGTTTTGTTATAAAACTAATATACAGCGTGTTCATTTAAACGACGGACGTGTTTCATCCTATGATAAAACGTGATTTCACGTACCTAATAAAAATATTAATTTGAAAAAATAATCACGCATCGCCGAGAAAACCCTGACAAATGTGTTATGAAATAAATCCCAACTTATGGACACCCTAGTGGCGAAAGTAAGCGAATACCTAATCACATTTACGTGAGTGAACTTGGTAGGTATGAACCTCTTTCCCTTCATACTTCAAACCTGGCTTAGGACTGGCAAAAACACCTAGTTACTAAACTAATAATAGGTATTAGATATTAATCTGAAATTACGTAATTGAAACAGTTCGTAGGTATTTTTGACGTATTTAAAAAATGGATCATACCTACATATTTACAATAATTTCACATTTAAATTAATAATTTAGCTATTTACACATCCATACTACCTAAAGTAATCTTAAAAATTGTTCAAAATGAGCACCATCACGCAAAATACACAATTCTGCCCGCTTTTGCATAGGTACCTACTATTTTTTACGCGATTTAAAACAAAACCTGTGCCATCACTCCTAATTTTATCAAAAGCGGTTGTTATACGCACTTTTAGTTCATCTCTATTTGAGTAATCTGTAGCGTACACTTATCTTTTTACTTCACCCCACAAATAAAAGTCCATGAGGATCTGGGGAGCGAGCCGGCCACGGCACTGGCCCTCCGCGACCTATCACTAAAATGAGCATTTAGGTACTCACGTACTCGCACCTGATATTGCGCGGGCGCTCCATCGTGCTGGTGAAATAAGTTCGTGAGATCACTCAACGGCACATTGTCCAACATATCCTCTACCACACTATTCAAAATGTTTACCTATGACGACATTATCACAGTAAACTTAACGCGAAACGAGTTCAAACTGCAAACCGGAAGTAAATCGATGCGCAAGGGTCAGCACTCACGCATAGACTAATTAGACAGCGGGCGGGTGGCGCGGTGGCGGGCGGGTGGAGCGAGGAGGGGTAGTAGGCACTGACCTTGTCGGCATTGTCAAAGAGGCGCGCGGCACAACAAAACATCGCCACGTAATCAGCTGGCGCGTAGTAACAATTATTTCGTATTTTTGTGGATTTATTTCATAATATTGGTCAAAAATTAAGGTACTATTTTTATTACATATTTGGAATGAAAATCGAATGCATATTCACCTCCTTCAATGCGTCCGTCGTTTAAATGAACGGCCTGTATAATCTTTCCATTATTCACAAAAAAAATTTTTTTTCAAAAGCCCAATTGTCAAATGAATGTAAACAATGAAAATGTCGACGTACTGATAGTAACACACAAAGACGCGTGTCTATACTCATTACAACTACAAGTATGACTCAGGAGCGTGAAATAAAACAACTATCGATTAATCGATTGATCGAGTTAAATCGAGATCGACGAAACCCTATTTATTTAGGCACGGTTTTTCGAGTTGAAAACTAAACATATTAACACAGATGCTTTTCTAATGCTTTTCCATTTGTATGTACACATCGTCATCTCATTATTTTCTACGAATCATATTCACGATCTCATGCATGGAAATTAAAAAAATTACATTACATTACTTGACACAATATGTTTTAAAAGTAAAATATTTTAAAGCGTCTACTTTCTCGAATACAATTTTGTGTACAAACAACTGACCACACACAGCTATCGTATACCAGAACCTAAAGCACATACACCGTCATTTCTAAAACCCAACAACTCTCTACCTCGCTAACCAACCACAAATTCATTCGTCTCCTAAAAGTCCAACTGACATCATTTTTATCCAATCACAACCGCCGTATCCTCCCCCCGCCCCCCGCCCCTCCCCTAACCCCCGGCCGCCGCCGCCGCGCTAACCTCTCGGCCGACGCGCGTCCTACCGAGAGTACAGCCGCTGCTGCGGTCGCGCTCGTTGCAGGACGAGTACGAGAGCAACGTGCGCACCGCGCTCTACCTCGTCGCCGTGGCCGCGCGGCTGCTCGAGGACGGCGGCAACGACGAGGTAACCCTCACCAGAGTGTTCCACTATGGAGAGCCAACGGTGTAATGTTACACGGGGTGATTTTGTTCCCCAAAGGAATAAGATTTGAGTTTAGTTCGGATTATTGACTTTGAAATGATTATCTACATATCGATGGTGTAATATTACACGGTGTGATTTTTTTCTTCAATAGGGGTTTAATTAATGGGTAGGAATATTGTTTTAAAGGGGCTCCTAGACGGGCAATATTTTCACGAAAATGTATAGCTGCAATAGTGTGGCTGGCAGCATCAGCCAGCGTTTACATTTACGGCTAGACTATGCAACACTCTGCAATATTTTTAGTATGGCCGGGATATGTTGTCACATATTTTTTGTGTAGCCGATGAATGTTTAGGGTCCCAGCTATATTGCCAGAGTAATCGCTTCGCAATCAAAAATACTGCAATATTTCTCAGCCACTTTTATTGTTGTCTCGCTACACGGCATAAGTGCGTCCCTTTTTCATGCTACGTGAAGTTTGCCGCGATTCGTTCGAGTAGAGTAGCTATGTTCGTGTTTGTTTCTGTTTAGTTTGGTTCGGGTGAGTGTTTAAAGTTTGAGTTTATAAATTAAAATACGGATCAAAATGACTGGTACATGGTCAAATGAAAAAATAATTGATTTCATCAAAGTCACTCTTTGACATTCGTGTAAAGTTTTTAAATAATTGTTCGTCGAGTCTTATTTCCAGACTTAAAATATCTATCGTATCACGCTTATTGAAATAAGGTCGAATCCACATTTTTTTGGGTTTTTTTGGTTTCGACTTTGCTTTTAAAACAATGTAAGCTGCTGCAACGCGTATGAGTTCGCCAGCCATAGTAGCCATACTAGCCATGTATGTAGCCCATGTAAAGACAAAATAATGAGCTATATACAGCTGCAGAAATATTGCCGAGATATACATTTTCCAGCCATATGCTGCATTAAAATGTTTTTTGTATTGCCGGGATATAGTCGGCAATGTTGTAGCCACATATTTCATCAAAAGTATAGCCCGTCTGGGGGCCTCTTTAGTTAAAGCCTGTATGTTTTAATTTACATCAAAATCGACCCCGAGATTCCTTTCAGTCTTTTTTGCTATTACTTTTATTTCATAGTTTCTGATGAATGTCAACAATACCGACGCCAAATTCTCTACATTTAGGCATACGATAAACCCGTATATTAAAAGTTATTAAACTCCTGTTTAAGGTTACCAGATTCAATTTCAAAAGTGTAAAAGCTTCTTAAACCCTTGTCCCTTGTCTATGGAGCACAAAACCACACGTCCACCCCTTACCTACTCCAGGAGACGTCGTGCTCGACGCGCCGCGCCATCTTCCGCCTGCGGCACGTGAAGCTGCGCAGCGGACAGACGCTGCTGCACCTCGCCGCCGACCGACAGACGCCCGTCGACGACTTCCACACCAGCGACGTGTGTCAGTCAGTATACTTGTACTATCTATCCCCTTTCTATTCCCCCTATCCTATCTATTCCCTATTTCCTATCTATTCTGATCTGCCCTGATCCTCAATTTCATACCTGACCCTAAATTAAATCCAATTCCTTCCTGTCAATTCAATCCATCCTATTTCATTTAATCGATCCGGTCTGATTCAAACAATGTCAATCTCGAATTGAATCTTAAATCATTATCATACATGACTACCGATAGTGAATTTATATACCCTCATTCCTCAATATACTAAAGGTCCCGGTTCTTTCTTTCGATAGACCATGTCGGAGGCCTTTGGGTGGTCTAAAAAACTATGACGCCAGGGTTGGCCAGTAAGCTACTCGGAATGAATGAGGAGGGCTACGAGTGTTGAGTCAAATGTTTGGTTTGAAATAATATCGCATCATCGTACTATAACTACTTGCCTCAGAGACATGTGGGAGCCTCTGAGCCAAGTAGTTGTAGTACGATGATTAGTTTGGGTCTAATTGTGAGTGAATTAGCCGGGTATATAATATAATATTGTATGGGTTGGGCCGCAGGTTCCCGTGCCCGCGCACGGCCCGCGCCCTGCTGCAGTGCGGCGCGGCGGTGGACGCGGCGGACGAGCGGCGCCGCACCCCGCTGCACGTCGCGCTACTGTCCTACCAGCTCGCGCCGCCCGATGGTAACTCCACTTTTATCACAGTAACAGTGCCTCCCGATTTGATGCTAGTTCGTACCAGTGGGAGTTCTGGGATGCTTAATAGCACAAAATCTTGGTCTAGAATTACTCTGTCTGTTGGAGCAAACCGTGTACAAATCCGTGGAGTGTTGGGACGGACGACTGAGGTTGGGGGACTTTGAATTATAAAGCTGCGTTTTTATTTTATGCATTGCAAAAAATTGCTCTTTACTTGAGGTTGTTGAAATATGGTGTATATACTCGTATTGTACACGAGTGTAGCCTAAAGGTTTGGCAAGGGGGGTTTTGGAAACTTCAGTTGTGTTTACGGTATATCGTTATGATAGTGTGTATGATGTATTGTGTCAGAGGAGCGCGAGCGCGAGGTGTGCGGCGAGGCGGTGCGCGGCGTGGTGTGCGAGCTGGTGGCGCACGGCGCGCACGTGGACGCCTGCGACGCCGACGGCGTCACGCCCGCCGCCGCCGCGCGAGGGGGTACGTGCCGGCGCCTTCTCCATTCATTTCCATTGAATGCTTGTTTTGTATTGTCATACTCGTTTTGCATTGGCTACCACCTGATAAGAATTATTTATTATAACGACATTTTTAAGTCTACTTGTAATTCTCTCAATACGCGCTAGCCTATCACCTCAGCTCATTAGTTCCTTCTCAAATCATTAATAAGTAACAGTAAGGAGTACGTTGCGTGCAGGGCCGGCGGAGGCGGCGGTGCTGGGCGCGCTGCGGCCGCGGCTGGCGTGCCTGTGCGCGCGGGCGCTGCGCGCGGCGCGGCGCCCGTACTCGCCGCGCGCCGTGCCGCGCGACCTGCACGACTTCCTGCTCATGCACGGCGTCTCGCCCAAGCACTAGCCGCCCGCCCGCGCCCCGCGAGCGCACACCCTGCCACCATGTCGAGGTGTACGTATATTCCACACCATTAACGTTGCGCGGAGGGTACGTGCTACCGAGTTGCCAAGAGCGATGAGGTCACTGAGGTCATACTTAAGACACGGTAAGATGTCCGTGCTCGCGTACAGGATGGCTCGCACGAAGTGCACTGTGGCTTCTGCCGCTGTGATAAATAATGACGATTTCGTGCAACGCCTGTATCGGTGTAGTGCGAGCTTTCCGTGTCTTCGAGTTTCCGTGCTACGATCGTATACTCACGACATGCGGTGTGTGAAGTACTAGTAACTAACGCATTATGGGTATCGAATTCCCGCACCCGTGCTCCCGTGCAATACGTGCAGATATTATTGTTAATAATTGCCATGAACGATAAAAAGTGCCTGTTATAATGGCCTTAGATGCCGCCTCAAAGTTAAATGATAAAGGAGGCATTTTGGAACGAAAATTTGACGTCAATTTAAATGCATATTGATATGCCATATTCATATTTAATCTTGATTTTTATACTCCATGTATAAATTGTGTCAAATGTCTGATTTGTTTCATAAACTTATGTAATTACTGAAATGTGTATGATGTTATATCGAGGAGTTTATTTCACTGACTGATTGTTAGAGTATATCTGTTTAACCACATGAAACTTCCACTAAAATAGAATATGCTGAAAAATCGTTCAAGTAATGTGAATCTGAAAATGTAGCATACTTATTTACATTATGAATATAAAAAAATCTAAAAACATTTAAAAAAATTGTGACATCTTTTTCAAATTACAATCTCAATCTTTCATTATTGATCATATCGGACAGAAAGTCCCGTATTCACAAACAATACTTAGCTATGAAATAAAAGCTCTTTGGAGTTAGTATTGTTTGTGAATACGAGTCGCAAACTGCTGTAGATTAATATAAATCCAATTTCATAGAAAAATGCCTTGCTTTCGTAATACAACGTCTTTTACTCTAAGTAAATAATGAAGGAACACAGGGCATCAAGTGTTCACTATGATAAGTAGTTAGTTATAAGCGACTGTTGCCACCAAATCCAGGGCACTGATTGGACAAATCTATGTAGTTTGAACTAGGAATTTGTCTATAGAACTTATTAGACAAAATATGACTTTAAATCTTGACATTTGAAAGTAAACCGTATATGCTATACGCTTAAGATTGATATTGCTGAACATAAAAGTATGCGTTACATTGGGTATTGAAAACTATTTAAAGATTGTTGTTAATCTCAAAATAGCTTATCTTGACTAGCTTTGTGACTTGTGACATGCTTTATTACAAAACAGCAAAAGATACAACTAAAAATATAAAAATAAATAAAAAATATCTATAAAATTACATTATATTTAGAGTTTACATTCGTACGGCTCAAATAAATGTGTTAATACACGAGATACATTGTGATATAGTATTTAATATAGTGTAAGACGACCTTTAGAGGCTTGTTAATGAATAGCACAACTATGCCTGTCTCTTTCACTCTTACTGGAAGAGTGAGCGAGACGGAGCTATTGACTCTCATGTAGGATGTTAGGTGATACGCACATTTATGTTAGAAATAGTTTAGGAGTCTATTCTGATTATTATACATTGTTTGTGACATAATAGTAGTTTATGCAACGTCATATAAAGAAGGGTATTAAAACACGAGTGTGAGTTTATGAAACGAGCGCAGCGAGTTTCATAATAGTAACGAGTGTTTTAATACCCGTGTTATATGCAGTTGCATACACTACTTTATCTTCACTATTTAATGCAATTAATCAAACAAAATTTTAAAAACAAAACACATTGCGAAACATTAAATTCACGCGTAGGTACGTGTATTGTCACAGTGAACTTGCCGCCATTAAAATCTAACCAATGAGAGCGCAGCTGCGCGTAGGGCCAATCAGGAGCGAGCGAGATCTTACCAAAGAGTTTTGTGTATGTAGTTTCGACGAAGTTTTCACGTATAACCCAACTATTTTCAAAAGCCAGCCTAATATCAAAATTTTATACAACTAGTATGGGGATTTTGACATAAGGCTCGCCAGGTTAATTGGTCGCGTTATAATGATGTTATAATGTTAAATTATAATGATATTATAACATCATGTGCAATTGCTTAAATTGAGTGTTTTAGTTGTCTGTGCTATAACAGTAGTAATTATAAGTCAAGTATTGGAAACATAAGTAGAATGTTACAACATTAGTGTAGATAAATATATATTACAGGATTTAACACGCTTTGTTTGGACATAATAGACGAAGTATATCAGACGTGTGATTATGATTTATAGCTCACGCGACAAACACGTCTTAAAATTATGAATTTATTACTACGGGTTTTTTTGTAAGTAAAAGGGTGTTTTTGTTAGTAAAAGCACTTACTTTGATTTCCCGACTTTTCGAATGGGTTGCACCACCCGTGGTCGCGGGCGGACTCCTCAACTATGGCCTTTAGCCTTAAGGCTGTGCTTTTATAGAAGCGGACTGGAGCGGGGCGGAGCTCAATCGATCAATCACAAAGCATCACCGAGAGATTTTGACATTTTAATGTGGTTTTTGACATTTCATTGCTTCAAATTTGCTTGGCAAAAATGTATTTGAATAAACAGAATGAACTCCTTCTATTGATTTAATATCGTATAAATAGGAATTAATATATTAATACGTAACTCGATGAGTGAATGCGTTTGACATTTAATTTTCAAATGTCCATATGTTTGTTTTATTTCATTGACTAATTTGAAGAAATGCCTTCAATTAAAATACTTACGTAATTAAAATATAATTTGCAATATTTATAAAAGGAATTGACAAGTGTAGGTAGAAAATAATGAAAATAACGTTTGTCATTTTACCTCTTTCAGCTCATTTATCTCTGCTTTAATTTCTCCCCTTTCAACCTAATTAAAAGAAGGTGGTTTTGTGTTAAAAGCAGATGATACGCGCTTTGATAAAGGAAACACAGTGAGTGTTTCCTTCTTCTAGTCAAAAACTTAAAAGTTTTGTTTATATTTTAAGAATAAATTATTGTTATTTTAATCAAAAACAATGTGGCTACTGTATGTCAACACAGTTATTGTAAATAGATATAGACTTTATGTAGTTACGATAAAGTTAGATTTCTCATAGCCTTATTAGAAAGAGTAAAATAAAAACAATACTACTTACATAAAATAAAAAAAACATATTCTATTTTATTACTTTTTATTTTGGCATACTTGCATGTAATATTATATGTACAATAATATACATTATATCTATGCTATATGTATATTATTCTTAAATATATTGACCCTTTTTATTTTTATAAACATTATACTATAAAGTACTTAATAAATAATGTACCTGGACCGAATACAACGCAGCATTCAGCAATTATATTTATAAATATATTAATATTAAGAATACTATGTAATAGAACTACCAAATAAATAGCTTACTCTTTCGCACTTAGCCTTTCTCTCTAATACAGGAATGAGACAAGAAATCTGCCTTTTTAAATTATTTTGTTACAATTTATGTATTCTAATTAATCTTGGTGCCAAAAAAAATCGTTTTTCTTTTGATAACTATTCGTAGAGGCGATAAAATTAATTGTTTAATTTGTAAATTAACAACTTGATAGTGCAATTAAAATTAATGCAATCTATGTTGGATCTATAAGGTTTTAATATAATTTCGCATTTAAATTAGGAACGAAATTAGGAAAAAGTAATATTTTTAGTTGGAATGTTAGCAAATTTTTAAAATTCGATTTGTTTTAACATATGTTACTGTCACTGTGTAATAGACAGTGTCATATGTCAAAATTATTGTTGACAGTGTTAATGTGGTGACTCGTCAAAAAGGTAGAAGTCGTACAAACTATTGTCTGATATTAAAGGAAACTATATATTAATTTCTCTGTCGGTTTATGTCTCTGTAAGCTTTAATTTCGGTGTTCCTGACTTGAGATTTTATCATGTCTTTTGTTATACGTTTATTCTTCTACTTGCTCTTAAAACTGTAACATCGCTCAGTCTAAATAATTGCTCCTTGGCACCTAACATAGTAAGTGAAAACGCGGCAAATTAAATGATATTCATGTAATAGGTAAAACAGATAATTTATTTATTAGTTCTATTTACGAGGAACCCTGCGTCATACTTGTAGTTGTAATGAGCATAGACATGGGTGTTTGTGTGCCTTACTATCAGGACTGTCGACAAGAACATTGTTTATATTCATTTGAAACCTCACTGTGACACCTCAAATTTACCATGCGGTGGCCACTTCAAAGATAATTTTGACAGAATTTTGACGCGGGCTATTATGATACACACTAAGACAATGTGCATGTGCAATTACCTAGCAAGTATGACTCAGGGGCGCTCGTGAGATAAAACTGATAAACTTACGAGTATTACTGTCATATGTTAAAACAACAGTACGATGTTAGTCTTTGCACTGTAGCATGACGCCAGTGACAGCTGTCAAAATCTTTACTCGTTTAATTAAATTGTTCTGAAATGGCAGGTGTCACAGCGGTCTTGTAATGCAAAGACAATGTAGATTTAGTAGTTTTAAAAGATATACCAATGTATGATGGCCCTTGCTGCGCCGCGCAGTGTGATTACTGTGCACAGCTTTCTGATGCTTCTTCATCTATGCTACTACTACAGAAAGTATCAAAGAAATTAAACGAAACTGTATGTCTTGGAAATGCAAAGCGGTTTAGAATGTTGTCAAATGGTAATACTGAAAATTCTCATTCATATGTTTATTGATATTTAAATAAGTTAGATTATGAAAAAGTTCTAAACATTCGTAACATTTTAATGGGCTAACTGTACGGTATTGTCTCGTTGTGATTCGACTATATTATCTGCCGCGTTCCACTTAGTGTAGGGCCACATCTGCGGAACGTACGGCGCCGAACCTTCTGCTAAATACGCTCGTAGTGTATTTCAAGTTATCTATGACACATCAGTACGCGGCGTAATTTCGACTGATGTGTCATAGAGCGGAAGGTTCGGCGCCGTACGTTCCGCAGATGTGGCCCTACACTTAGTTGTTATTTGTAGTAAACGTTGTGATGATGACTCGCCATATGTAAATGTGTTCTCAACGATTGTTCCAAGTTAATGAAACGCTATCTCGTAACTATATTTAATAACATTAAAATATATGGATAGATCATTATATTAGATTGTAAAGTTATTTACGTCCCTATAGATGATATTTTTGTCAAAATACGGCAAATAAATATGTTGAGTATATGAAATTTGATTGTTTTATTTTCCTTCGGTTAACTTGTAGATATGAAAGTATTTACTTCTACTTCATCGAGTGGATGGTCAACCTGACCAATCCTGGTGTCAGAGTTATTGAGCCGCCAAAGGGCAAAGTATTTACTAAAATAAGATATGGGCTTACCGCCTTATTTATAAACGGTCTTTATACTAAATGAAACGTATTTTAGTGAAATACGTTAAATTATCTAACGCGATTCAGACCCGTTGCATTTAGTATAATGAGTGCAAATCGTGTGAGTTTTAAAAGTATATAAACGCTCTATACCTAAAACGCTGTTATAAAGTTTTTGTCTTTTTTGCTCTTTGGAAAATAGTGTATGTCGGAAAGGGACAAACAATTTGATAGCTAAGTTACTGTTAATATCGCTTTTGAGTAAGGTTAAACTTCAGTGAAGCTCATATGTTGAGTTATATTATATCTAGCATCGATAGTGAACTTGCGTTTCTATCTACCAACTCTACGCCATTATTTTACGGCTGATCTCGGTAACCGATCTCTACCGGAACATGCAATGTCCCAAATAGGTCCAGCTATGACGTTGTGTCTGTGTAGACTAATGTAAAAAGGGCGATTGGAAAATAGATAATTTGCTTTTTATTTTCAAACACATAATAACTGAACTTGATCCAATAATAGAAACAACAATGTAATGCGACGTCATTTTAATTAGCCGTTAGTATGTACTAAACTAACGTGGTGATTGTGGGCGCGACTGACTGTCACATCCGCGAGAAGACGCTACAGAACATCTGGAACTAAAACAATAGATGAGACTATAACAGACTTGGAGTATGGTTCCGTATCTTAATGTTTTTAGGGTACTTTATTAGGCTATGTAGTTATTTCTTCTATAAGTAGAAAAATTGCAACAAACTATTTTTAACTTATTAATAAGAAAAAGCTTTTTACACTTTGATAATTGCTTTTACTGCGTAAAATATTGTAGGTAACTAATACACTCTTAAATAATACAATCTATACCCTCCAGTCATCGTCAAACTACATTTTGTCTCATTGCGCCTTTAACAAATCTATCGCAATTAAACTTCCAACTCCCTCAGGCGTTCACGATTTAACAATCCACAACTAAGGAACCCTATTACGTCCTACAGTTTCTATGACTCTTATCTAAGTGAATAAAGGTGAATATCGTATATTTGTGACACTTAACGAATACCCTTAGTTTATGCTCTCTCATGCCGGATGTATTTAACCGCGGCGGCAAAGATTAGTGATAGACAACAATGGAATTTCTAGTTAAGTTAGATACAGCTGAGCGAATGGAGGTATAAAAAGGTTGAACTGTTATTATTCAAATTGATATTCGTAAAACCATTCTTCCGTTTAGTTAATTCGATTTTAATAAAGTATTTAGCTTTTGGTAGATAACACTAGAAGTACTTATAGTAGAAAACGACATTAGCACATCTCTTGGTAGGAAAAATAATACTTACTTCTATTTGGTAGAACCTGCAGCATATGCTGCAGGTTCTACCGAGAGATATATATATCTCTCGGTATAAAAAAATATAGCACATCTCGGTAGAAATAACTTTGTAGGTCATCTCTTGGTAGAAAAAGTTCGTAGCTTATTTCTAGAAACAACTCGTAGATAGCATATTTCTTAATATAAAAAACTCGTAGCATATTTCTTGGTACAAAAAACTCAAGAGATGTGTTACTCTTGGTAGAAAAATCATAGCACATCTCTGTAGAAATAAATAACTCGAAGCACATCTTGATGGAAATAACTCGTAGGTCATCTCTTGGTATAAAAAGCTCGTAGCATATCTCTTGGTAGAAAAATCTCGTAGCTCATCTCCCCCAGGAAATTATCATAGAACTTCTATCTAGAAAAATCTCGTAGCACGTAATGGTATAATCTTGTAATATTGTTAATTTCTTATTCAACTGTTTGTGTTTGTCAAAAGTTTGCGAAAGAGCCATTTGACCAAATATTGAGCTAGTAAAACTGAAGAATTACATCTAATAAATAAATAAATATAAATATACCCGGACAAATTCACTCACGGTTAATTAGACCCAAACTAAGCTCTAAGTTTGTAATATGGAATCTATCTATCGGGAATCATGTCACATCAGGATAAGCACGAACATTATACTGTCAATACAACATCAGATATCTTGAAATAATAACTCACAGGACTTCATTACAATGACATTGCTTGTATTTTACACACGATCATCATGGATTACAGATTACAGTTAGGATATGTCTAGATTCAATTAATTGATGGAACCTAAACGACCTCCCTTCACCCCATAGTCGTCCTGTCCACGCCATAGAATATCTTTTCCCTATTCCATACTCGATTCGCAATACGATCGTGATGTCGTCAACACATCCTTCCTCCCATCTACGTTTCCAATCCAATTCCCACCATCTCCCTTTCTCTCATAAAACCCCAATATACGCCATCTTT
Source organism: Cyclophora albipunctata (assembly GCA_963082685.1). Taxonomy (NCBI): domain Eukaryota; kingdom Metazoa; phylum Arthropoda; class Insecta; order Lepidoptera; family Geometridae; genus Cyclophora; species Cyclophora albipunctata. Next base: position 10,112,299 of record OY720127.1, read on the forward strand.
TTATATCATCGACTATCCTCCCTCTGTCCAACAACTATCATAGTGTTAAACACCACAGACTTAACACCGACTATGCTCATACCACAGACTACACCACGAAGGTAGAACTCACGTCACGGAATAACTACACTACAGATTCCATCAGTTAACTGAATTTACAAACTACTCTTAAACTTCTATAGCTTGATTAAACGTCCTCTATCAAACCAGTGTTGCCATCCCCGCATCGACCTCACCCAAGCTACCCGCTTGACGTTTCTGAACGTAAACAGAATGACTGATAGATCAACTGACAGCTTGATTAAATTGACTACAGACTAAAAATAATGTAGTGACGTGATAAACCGCTATCTGGTGTGGCGCCACTGATGCTACGCTCCGACACGGCCATCATGACGTTTCACACGTCCTCGTGTGAGGTATCTGTAAAGAAAATAAGTTTTGCCACAGTAATTTGCACTCGCTCGGTCAATCCTGACAAGCTATGACTAGTAGACGCAATGCTACTGTCACACAACTATAACTGTCTCAGAACAAAGCAAAAGCGTGCGTCCCTTCGACCACTCATGGACCGTACGGCACCCCTCTCCAATCACTCAACAAACATTGCACTCTCCATCGGCATGTCCCTCCCTTAGGATCAATTTTTCACACATTATCAATTTGGACCGGACGGGTGTTTCCTTTCGACCAGCCACACGTGCATGGCCCGGATGACACTGTCCCTTCGACCAATCACACTTAAGGTTGGACCTGATGAATGTGTCCCTTCAACCAGCCGCTATAAGCTGCATGGCCCGGACGACATTCGGCCACCTTCCGCACACCACATTACTCGATTAAGGTTGGACCTGATGAATGTGTCCCTTCCCGGACGACATTCGGCCACCTTCCGCACACCACATTACTCGATGACTCTTCTCACTCAACGTGCCAACATAGTTAAGTAGACTACATGCAAACAATGCTTACAGATTACACATACCTATAATTTACGGGCTGTCTTGCTCTGCGTGAATTTGGACCTCATGGTCAATGATTTCGCGATTTGAGATGTTACTTAGGGTATCAGACTCTGCTGTAAGTGTGGTTGATCGGTCACTTTTTCCACTTAGTTTGCCGGTGAAGTCTATATGAATCGTGTGCCTACTTGTAAGTACATTTAGAGTTCAAAGCTTTCAACGTGTAACGGTCACCATCGTTCGGTCACTCCTGACCTAATTAACTCTACTTCAACAAAAGACTTAGTAAAGCTCAAACTATTATTCTTTTCCAATGAACAAATTTAACTATCTCAATATTCATGATCACATTGCTTATCTAAACATTAGAACTAGAACATCGTCAGGCGCAAATACCCATTAAAAATCAAATTAATTTCAAATCAAAGTAAAAGTTTCAAATCAAGTGTGTGTGTCTCTATTGTCCGGCTATCCCCGTACCCCTAATACGCAGTCATCCTTGTGACTGGCTGTGATCATCCCAGTGATCACCCATAACCCTAATCATCCCTATGATCAGTCACTCTCGTGATCACCCAAATTTAAGACTCAAGAGGACACGCACAACTAGTTACCACACAGTCTAAAGTGACTACAGTTCATCATCACAAGGGTCAGAATCACTAACAATGGGTACTTGCCCTTCAGGCATTTTCCTATACCAGTCAATGACACTATATTGTGTACTCGTTTTCCTCTAAACCTCGCGGCCACACTTTCTTTAATAAGCCAGCACTCTGCTCCAGAATCGTAATGAAATCGAAACGACTGACCTTGATGCTCAAGAGTTCCGGATGGAGGTTCAACCTGACTATTAAGAAGCTTGTTCTTCTTTAAATTCTTGATTTCAATCAAAAGTTAATTACAATTATTATTAATCGGTAATCAAAAATACACAGGAAATCAATCTGCCAGACAGCACCAAGTTCTAAGCCAGTTACTTCAACCATACTTTCAAAAATAAGGAAAACTTGCAAATCGCTTGGTACCAAACAACATTTAGCGTCTGATAAACCTCAAGATAACCTACGATCAAAGTCTGACAACGCTACCCAGAATGTAGGAATTTAGGTGCTGTTTGTCAGTTTAACAAAATAAGAAAACACCCTAACTGTCAGCGTCAACATCATTGTCATTGATGTCACAAGTACTCTCGGGCATTTTGTGTAATCTGTTATGTGAACTAATTAACTTAAACTCCCAAATTATTTGCGACGTAATGTCAGCAGAAGCCATCAAACAAAAATTGAATTGAATTGAACTCCCAAATTATTATTTTAACGCTTAACTTCAAACTAACATTTCCCAAAAGCTACTTCAATTAAAGTACTCAAAAACTACTAACAGTTATCAGAATTGACTATTAACTATCAGTTACTAGTTTATCAATAATTGGATTGTCTTAAAATCATTAAAATCTCACATGAATCATCAATGCTATCATGTAACACATGAATACTAGGTACCACGTCATTTTCAACTTTAACTTCAATAGACTATTAATCTAAAATCCACATTACAATATGAGCCACGAGTGGGTAACAGTAAGCTTCTCTAGAGTCACGGCAACCAGCTGACCAGCGATCACATTGCTCAACAACACACGGTCTCAGCAGACCACTCCACAGTACGGTCAATCCAGACCACGACCATCACCGAGGTCGAACATTGAACTCAATAAGGCACTTACAAACCCTTACTTATACTCTCATATTTTACAATGGGATAAACTTCCAAAATACTTTCAATAAGCTTTCTACTTTATCAAGTGGTTCGAAGATTCACTACAAAACTCTCAATGTTAACTGACTCAAATATCACAAAATAGCTCACCGGATATTTCCCAACTAAGATACTTCAATACGCCAATTCATGTCAATCATTACCGCAATACATCACCAATTTAACATCCAATGTGAATTCGTCGTGATAGATTTTTGAATAATTCGGAATACCGCAATCCCTCATATTCCTCAGGTAACAGGATTGAGAAGAGAACCACGTTCTACCCTGAACGAGGTTTATCAATGCTCACAATAATTACCAGCATTGCACCAACATGAAAATAAGAAAACATATTAGAACATATCACATCACGTACAAGTTTAACGGAAGCTCATAATTACCTTCTTAACTCCACAATAGAGTAGAAAACTAACTAACTATACTCACAGAACATTCCAACTTTTATAACCAATTGCAAAATAAACATTACGTAAAGCGCATGACAGTAGCGCTTTTGGCGGGATGATGATTCAGACATATCTCCGAATACTACGAGCTTCATAATCCAGGGGACGGTACATGAATTTCAATCTCGTCGTCGTCGTCGTCGTCTATAACATGCACTAACGAGCTCAGCTTGCAGCTCTCAATATTCTTTCATCTTATCATAAACCACGGAGCTAATCTTGAACACAATCCATGGCGATATGATATTCAGCACCAATCTCTCAGTTGCTATGATGAAATTTATCATTCTCTGCTGGAGGCTTAGTGGGCAATAGCGATCTTTATCCCACTTCTGATATCGGGAATCATGTCACATCAGGATAAGCACGAACATTATACTGTCAATACAACATCAGATATCTTGAAATAATAACTCACAGGACTTCATTACAATGACATTGCTTGTATTTTACACACGATCATCATGGATTACAGATTACAGTTAGGATATGTCTAGATTCAATTAATTGATGGAACCTAAACGACCTCCCTTCACCCCATAGTCGTCCTGTCCACGCCATAGAATATCTTTTCCCTATTCCATACTCGATTCGCAATACGATCGTGATGTCGTCAACACATCCTTCCTCCCATCTACGTTTCCAATCCAATTCCCACCATCTCCCTTTCTCTCATAAAACCCCAATATACGCCATCTTTTTATATCATCGACTATCCTCCCTCTGTCCAACAACTATCATAGTGTTAAACACCACAGACTTAACACCGACTATGCTCATACCACAGACTACACCACGAAGGTAGAACTCACGTCACGGAATAACTACACTACAGATTCCATCAGTTAACTGAATTTACAAACTACTCTTAAACTTCTATAGCTTGATTAAACGTCCTCTATCAAACCAGTGTTGCCATCCCCGCATCGACCTCACCCAAGCTACCCGCTTGACGTTTCTGAACGTAAACAGAATGACTGATAGATCAACTGACAGCTTGATTAAATTGACTACAGACTAAAAATAATGTAGTGACGTGATAAACCGCTATCTGGTGTGGCGCCACTGATGCTACGCTCCGACATATCTAAATGATACTACTACATTACATATACATACACAAATACTTTTTAAGAATATATAATTGACACCCGATGTCGTCGCCAACAACTATGTCTTCACATATTGTTGAGTCCGGGCCGGGCGGGATTCTAATCCGCAACCCCAGACACAGTAAGCGCTCTCACTGGCACTGTGCCAACGCGCTTGTCAAGAATATAAGTTTTAGTATGGACTCCCATTTCTATGAGACCGATGCCGTACTTCGGAAGCACGTTGAATTGTTGGTCCCGGTTGCTTCAAACGAAGACCACGTTGAAGGCCTTTAGGCAGTCTAAAACTCCCTTACTTAGTTACTTACATGAGATTTTTAAATGAACTGAGGTACTTATGGCTCTTTAAGGTAAATTAAATTTGGAAAAGTATGGCGAAGAATAAATTGAAATTGAAGTCAAATCGCTTTGGTTTAAGTAAATACAAACTTACCCATTTCCTCATTGTCCCTATGTATCTCCGAAAGCTTTCTCTGCTGGTCTTTACGGTATTTCCTTCCATTGAAAATCTCTACCTCAAACAAATACATTGTGTAGCTAAATAATAAGATTCCCTTACGTCATACCTTCTTCTAGTACATCCAAAGTACATACTAAACTTTTATGGTCCTAAAGTTTCAAGGGATCAAGGGTATTCTTGAAGTTTTGTGAGTAAATCGGAAGGTCGAATCCATCGCTGAGGATATGTCCATTGTCCACCCATCTCGGAGGTTTACTTTCAGTTTCTCGGAGCCGCTCGTCTCGCGCACACGCACGTACTCGCAGTTACGCAACTGGTGCGGCAACTACAGCCCGCATCTCACTGACACACTTACACCAAACAATTCACTAAAATAATCACCACATTTGAATATATTCAAGTTTAATTACAGTAAAAATCGATAGATTCGATAGATAAAAAATAAATACTGGTGTTGGGCTGAAATTGGCGGTTATTCTTTTTTTAAAAGTGTTCTTCTTTTTTTTGAATCACAATGTGCAGAACGCAGTGTTCCCGTTTTGTGCAACTTTACAGTGATGTGGTTGTTCTGTGAAGTGATCCTACTGACAGCACCATCTGTCGAAAAGTAAGTTTTTACCGTGTTTTGTTTTTTAACTGACTTCAAAAAAAGAGCAAGTGCTCAGGTGTCGGAATGTTTTTTAAATTGAAATGTACCTAGGTTGGTATAAATGGGGTAGAAATGGGGTATTTCTGAAATACGTTTTCGTCCGATTAAATATTTCGGGGGATGATTAGGATTATCTTTTTTCTAATTTAACTCCATTATAAGACGAAAGGGTAGACGGGAAAAGCCTTCGTCACTATTCAAATAATCCACTCATACTTAATAATAATTATCTTGCAATAGTCCCTACTTCTGCAGGTACACATTCCCGGACATGTTGTACTGATGTGGTGTGGTCGGGAGTGTGCCCCTGCAGTTGTAATCCATTACATTAAACATCTCCAAAGGGCCTCTACGAGTTGGATCTGTATCCCCTCGCATGCCTCTCAAAAAGACCGGGCTTGTCCCGTGACTCCGAGGAGAAACACCATAAATAAAAATATTTAGCTTTAGGAAAATCCATAGAGTCTTTTGTCGGTTGTTATTGAATTCATATCTATGAATTTAAATAATGGCATTGAGTGTATGTCATAAAATTTGATTAAAAGACTTCATAAAAACGAATGGTCTACGGTGCACAGAGTTGCAGAAATAAAATTGCATTAGAAAGTAGGTTTATTTGTTATCTTCTTATATAAAGTCAATCTGTTTATTAGGCGAAATTGCAAAACTTTAATTGAGTCATAGACAAGCAGTTTATCATAAACTACTTTCGACTCTACCCGTAGATAAGTTTTAAATTCAACGAGAAGCTACTCAACATTTTTACGAAAGATTTATTACACAGACTAAAAATTATAATAAAGATTATATTTTGCACTGATTAACATTGAATTTCGTCATATTTTATAATAAATTACAATAACACAAGCCGGTTGGTGAGCGTTATGTAACGCGGGCCAGTGGGTCACCACGTGGGGACACCGCCCACAAGTGGGTCACCCGGGTCTCGTGACCCCTGGCTCGCTGTGGACTCGAGCTTTTGTGTGTACACGTTTTGCAACGTATACTAGAGATTTCTAATGTCTTAAAGAACTAGCGACCCGCCCTACCCTTTACTACAGAACTGGCGACCTGCCTTAATTCCGTTTTGGTTAATCAAGATTTCACGTGCGAAATTCGAGAAACAACAAAGCGTATCCTATTTTAATGGATTTTGATGTTGAGCTCACCTTTTAACACTATTTGTAAAGCTACACTTATTTACACTTAAATTGTTTACGATCGTGAAAGTAAGAAAATGAAAGAAAAGCTGCAGTGACGATAATATACACAATATTATACTGAACTAAAACATTATATTTTGAATGCTTTTTACTAAGAGGACTGTAGGTTGTTGAATACATATTACCAACAAGTTGAATGACATAACGGCCTGTAGGTTTCTACTACAGGATAAGGAACATAAGATTACAGGATAACGGACACCTCTCTATTAATAATATATACCCAGACAAATTCACACACGGTTAATTAGACCCAGAGCAAGCCCTAAGCTTTTGTAATGGAATCTTACTCACTGATACTACTAGGTACAAATACATACAAAAATACTATAAAAGAATATATAATTGACACACAGACGTCGTCGCCAACAACTATGTCTGCACATATTGTTGACTCCGGGCGGGAATCGAACCCGCAACCCCCGACACAGTAGGCGCTCTCACTGCCACTGTGCCAACGGGCATTCGACGTTATCATTGATGATTTATCACGCTTGTTGAATGTACTGTACTGCTTATTGTAAGCTGTCTACTACAAACACTACCAAACGGATTATCATGCGGTTTTTACCAACATATAGAGTGATTCAAGAGCAAGGTTTGTGACTACTTTTCATGCCAAATTCTCAAAGGCACGGGTACGCAGCTAAACCACCAGGGAACTGCTAATTGTTGACTATAAACGAACTAGCCTATAGCTGTGCCTGTTACTAATGAACATTACAAGGTTTACTTAAATTATTATGAAGTTTATGAAAAATAAACACAACAGGTTTGCTCCCACTCGCCGCCCACAGACGTCGGACAGACCTCATGTATTTGGTCACTCCACTTAAAAGGTACTCTTTTGATAATCATTTAAAAAGTTTAATGCATACGTTTTGTTGCCAAGGACGGCTAATGAGCTGATAAGTAAAGAGCTTAATTAATATTTGATTTGTCGTTGGTTTAAGCGTAGTTTATGTAAGGATCGTTTTGGAGGTTTTATGCCAAACATAGCTAAGTTTGGTTCGCTGCCTTTTGTAACTAACTTTAAATTGAGCCGTCAGTTACATTTCAATCAGATTATGCTACAGACGATAAGTTATCTCAAAGTGTATTGTTTGTGCGTCTATGTCTCACTTACGCTTCACATTTGATTGATACGTTTGGTCTAAAATAGGATGCTTAATAATTAATGAGTAGAAATTACCGTGATCATCTTTAAAGGTGATAGATCACCGAGAGCACATCACTTGTAATATAACCTTTATGATTTACTAGCCGCGCCCCGCGGTGTTACCTGCGTCGTACCCGTTACTGCGGGAATTTGGGGATAAAATTTATCCAACGTGTTATTCTGATGTATAACCTATATTACTGTAAAGTTTCATCTAAATCCGTCCAGTAGTTTTTGCGTGGAAGAGTAACAAACATACACACATACAATACATCCTCGCAAACTTTCGCATTTATAATATTAGTAGGACTTTCAAAGATACATTACGTTTTATTAAGTACCTACTGTCTACCTGTCTGACAAGCATACATTTCATTATGGCGCATGCTCCCGGTGAGGAACCTTAGAAGATGACCACACTAATTCACACTCATTAAATTGACTTCTAACTAATCTTTCCATATAAAAAGTAAATCAACCATTTCTTTCTTCCATATCTCCAACAAAGTCTCTATAAACCACTAATTACCAAGATTGTTTATATTTATATTTAAACTCTATATTACGTAACTTCAGACTATTAAGTTGTTTAAATACTTAGACGCTGTTAGCTCAGTTTAGTGTTAGTTAGGTAAACCTAGACTTACATAACCGGCCTGGGAATACACTTAATGTTCCTAGTGACTACCGAGATGATTCGAAATGTTTCCGTGTCTTGGGAAATTATTCAGAAAAGCAAAATTGTTAATTAATTGTACCTGCCTATCTAAGAATAGGTGATGCTTAACATACATGAAATCAAATAATTGAATTGAAAATTAGCAGTCCCTTTGTCACACATTCCCATGGGTTCCCAGGGGCGTGTGTATAGACAGAAAGGAAGAACTATGATGTTATTTAATTAACATTATGGTAATAAAATAAACGAAACGCTTTTGTTTTGTTTTGTTTCAACCCGTTAACCGTACTCTAGAAATACAATCGAATTAAAAAAATAATTGTTTATAAGATTTTTTATAATTATAGCCCCATAAAAGAGGAAGGTTGTAGTTGGTGGGCTTCTTTTCATCCCGAAATTCCCACGGGAACGTGTGAATGGGTAAAACGTACGAGCGACGCTATGTTATAAATATCTACGCGTCTATGCTAGATACAGTCAATTGAGCACTAAATATTAATCAAACATACTCGTAAGTGCTTCCTACACATCCATCTTTACTGTCATATTTATATTACTAGGATATTAATAAGTAACACACATCCGGCCAAAGCATCCCATAATTAGTTGTCTTGCAATCCCCGCAGTAGGTCCGACTCCGTACGTAACTCGCAGAACTAAATAATTGAAGTTAACTTTGTTTGGAGTCATTCAGAGCGTGTCTCGAACAGTTTTAAGTTATGTCAATGAGATAACGAACATATTAGACAAAACGTGGGGAATAATTTTTATTTTTTTTATTGGTATGTTTGTTAAGATACAGTGTGTAGGTACGTCATAGAAACCTTTTTGCTGCTATAGTTCTAAGAGGGTCCATAAACAAGTAGCAATCATTCAGTTTGGTACTGTAGCCATACCATGACCTCTTAGATGGCGTCTCAAGATCCAAGCAGATTAGTTTAGGTTTGCGTTTCAATTCGTACCGTGACCTTATTTAAACAATATCGCACTTGAATCGCCATCGCTTTGAATGAATGAACAAACCATTTTGCTGATCGGCTAATTGCGTCACTTCCTCTAAGAGAAGTTATTAAGGTGCGTTCGAAAACCTTAATAATTAAAATTACGGAAAGTTACGGTTTTTATGAGAACCTATTTAAAATGATAAGTATTATTTAAAACAAACATTGGTTTGTTTATACACACAATAATTGTTTTTACATAATTTGTAATCATAAAATGTTTGAACTATAAAGTATTTATTGCTCCAGAAACCAATGGTATTTTTAATTTTAAACAGACATCCAAAATAAAATTAAGATTTAAGTGTTCGGAACGTCACTGAAAGTGGCATTTCATTTTTGGCATAGATCAAACAATTCATAGAATATAAAATAGACATAGATTAAAATATAGACATAGATTATAATATAGACATAGATTAAATATATTATTATAGGTATATTTTTTAAGCATTTAAATTATTACCTTCAAGCTCGTTTGATATAAATTGCGATTGTTAAAGATTTATTTCTACGAGTATTATGGATTAACCAGGAATATAAGTTAAGTCTCAGAATTCTAGAGCCTTGTGCCTTGTCGCTCTCGCTTCATTGGGGAAATTCGGGATAAAACAAAGCATATCCTCCATGTTTATATTGATAGTCATGTTTACCCTCGTAAATACCTACCTACTCGTACATCCCCTGCGCTCAAACTACACTATACAGTACTTCAACCCGTCCGCGCTCGTATTTTATTTTGTGTAAGTACATATTTACTTCTCATCATAACTCAGAAAAGAAATGTCCAATTTTAATAATGTAAAGGTCTGTTGATTTTATTGGGGTCGTTAAACAGTGGTCTCAGTGGTCTCAGTTTTCACCAATTGTTTGGTGAGGCTATATCGTGTAAGAACTAATAAATTCTTCACTCTTCAATCATGTAATCATTCAACGGGTTCGACTTAATCTTAGTATCTTAGTGGACATCGCCTCAAACGTCGATTAACTTTTTCTTCGTTAATCTCCAAAAGCTCCAATGTTCTTAATTTAATATAATTAATTTAATTTTTAAATGCAAACTCGCACATTTTAATCAATTCTTTCAGTTGAATATCATTAAGTTATTTGCACAAATGCATTGTTTATAGTAAGGAACAATTAAACATTAATAATTAACTAAAGTACATACTTATTGTTGTTAAAAATATCAACAACGGTTCAATTTATGTTAGAAAAATGTATCTTTTACTGAATTGCTAATTTTGACAGCTGAGACGCTTTACCAAAGCCGCAAAAGACGCTCATGGTACCAAATGAATGAACGAAAACATCTTTAGTATGACAAATAGCGAATCAGTTTAGGTAATCTGCTAAGCAACTACAATTTGTCACTCATTGATGTCATGGTACGAAAACTGACAGCGAACTAGTTTAGGTCCGCATTTGTATCGCGCTAAGAGGTCATGGTATGGCTCCAGTTAATGTATATCGATCAAATCAAGAAATCACTTTAACCTAATTTTAAAACCACCTTATTTTAAAACAAAGACGAAAGTGATTGCCGAATATGTTATCCAATACCAATCTGCTAAAATCACGATATGAAACAATAGGCGAGTCACTTAGAAATCGACTCGGTATTTTTTATCTTAAGTCATTGTTTTGGCCGTCACAAATTAGTTATTTTTTATTGTAAGCGAATACTAAACAATTTGGATTGGAATTAGGTACGTTATCGCAATATTATTCAATTTCCTATTGATCTGATTTTGTAAGTGGGTATATTACAATTAAAATATTAAGGTGCAGAAATTAGTTATCAAATCATAAGTACTAGGTTCCTTAGTCACTTTTGAATTACCTATCTATAATATATATGTCTAATTCATTGTATACGGTTGTGTGTGATAGCTTACACCCATCACCTGTCGGCAACTGGACAAAGGCACGCTACAAAGCCTCAAAGGTCACAACCACAATAAACAAATAAACAACACCAAATCTCTTATTCGTCAGCCGTCAGTAATTGATTGGCATTATAAAACTTTCTTCCAAAACGTTTCGTTGCGTAAGCGCGGCGCAGTGAATGAATGAATGAACGTCTTCTCACGATCATAAGATACCGCGTCGTTCTATTGTTTCGTTCATTGTGAACGAGATTGGGTTTTATTACATTTTATTGTTTAACTAGCAGCGCCCCGCGGTTTTACCCGCGTTGTGCCCGTTCCCCTGGGAATTTCGGGATAAAATGTAGCCTATAACCTTCCTCGATAAATAGACTATCTAACAGTGAAAGAATTATTCAAATCGGTTCAGTAGTTTCTGAGATTAGCGCGTTTAAACAAACAAACAAACAAACAAAACAAACTCTTCAGTTTTATAATATTAGTATAGATTATTGAGCTCTTATGCTTATTAAGTTATTGATTCCTGCTTATTTGTATTAGAGTTACAAGTTGGTTACAAGTTGTTACTTAGTTAAGTTAAGCAAGCTGTAAAAATATCTGGTACTTATAACATGACACCTTCACAGCTACATAATTATGGCTATACTGTCAGGCGTATCTCGCTTATTATAATGCTCTTGAATCTAGTAATCCAATACCCAAAGAACTATTGCAATGGTACGGGTAGTTCAGCTATATTATAGCCCCGCCGTTTTATCCGCGTTGTGACTGTTCCCGTGGGAATTTCGGGATTAAAAATAGCCTGTCATCTTTCCGTTGAATGTGGCTATCCATTACAAAAATAATTATTCAAATAGAATTTGCAGTTTCTGAGGTTAGCGCGTTCAAACAAACAAAGAAATAAAAAGTTGAAAAAACAAACTTAATTTTAGCTTTATTATATGAAGTGTAGTTAGATAGTCTAGTATATTCTAATGCCTCGACCTCGGCTGACAGCTGCCATTGCGAATGGTGTCGCAAGCGCAGCCCGTGGGGACCGCCCGGACTGGCTCCGCAACTCTACAGGGTGGACCACAACGTGTAGCGGACTACGAGTGTTGCTAGTGCAGGTTCACTGGTAGAAATATAGACGTTATAGAACAGTAGTTCTGTAGGTTCATTGGTAGAACTGATAATAGACTAGTGTGTCCCCGTGGTTTTGCTCGTGTTGTACCCGTTCTTTCTTGTAGAGTTTTGGCATGAATGACACACCAACGTTATTTTAGGCACCCAATTATAAGAGTGCGTTTCCACTGAATTGGCACCCAATTACGAGATGCGTTTTCATTGAAGCGGAGCTCGATTTGCCAACCACAGCGCATTGACATTATCAAAAAAACGCATAGACATTATCAAAAAACGCATTGACATTATCAAAAAAACGCATAGACATTATCAAAAAAACGAATTGACATTATCAAAAAAACGCATAGACATTATCAAAATGTTTTCGTAATGCATTTTGATTGGTCATTTGAGCTCCGCTGACAAAAGGTACCCATAGTGAGACAAGCAGTCATATTTTGACAAAACCTGCCCTAGGGTTCTATTTTTATTTTATAACTAGCAGCGCCACGCGGTTTTACCCGCGTTGTGCCCGTTCCCGTGGGAATATCGGGATTTTTTTTTACATAAAAACCTTCCTCTTGAATCACTCTACCTATTACAAAAAACCGCATCAAAATCCGTTGCGTAATTTTAAAGATTTAAGCATACAGACAAACAGACACGAAACAGAGACGACTTTATTTTATACTATGTAGTGAAGTCTAAACAGTTTCAAAGATTTTCAAACAGACAAATAGCAAACCATTACGCTTTGTTATATAAGTTTATAATAAGTTGCCTTCCCAAAACATTATCAAATGAAAGAATCACACTAATACGATATCAATTGCCTTGTTTAACATCAACACTATTCGTTAGAATAAGGAAAGCCAAAGTATATAGAACTTTTCTCACATGTCATAGTTTATAGAAACGTAATCTCTGTGTGTAATAGCCGTAGTACGGATTACATTACATAATGTTATACTTAATATCAACAACCGCCTTAGAAACCTTCAACAACTGGACGGAAATCATAACTTTGAATGTTTGTTTCAACAATATAAGAACTAATTGATGTTATTATACAAGTGTAGTGATGGGAAGCAACGTTTTGATAATGAGAGTACAATCTTATAATAAACTTACCAGTGATGCGTTCCATCTCAATTTGTTATTAAAAAATAAGTAACTGTTTGTTAACCTGCTATATCCCACTGCAGAGTAAAACTTCTCTCGCATCTCACTGATGATATCAGTACAGGTATCCATATGAAATCTATACCTAGTGGTAATTGCTTTTGATTCGTTGTCTACTGAATGCGAGTATAAAGTCCTTGTTGTTATACTTTTAAGATGACAACTGATTGACATACGAAGCGATTTTCACTTTTCTTAGGGTCTAGACAGACGGACTGCAATTCAACTGCAATCCGACTGCCAAATGGCAGTTCAGATGCAGTTTGAATGCAGTTGGCTCGACTGCAATCAAACTGCACGTCGACGGGCAGTTGGCGTGCAGTTGGATTGCAGTCTGAGTGCAGTTACAACGACAGACTGCAATCCAACTGCACGCCAACTGCCCGTCGACGTGCAGTTTGATTGCAGTCGAGCCAACTGCATTCAAACTGCATCTGAACTGCCATTTGGCAGTCGGATTGCAGTTGAATTGCAGTCCGTCTGTCTAGACCCTTAGAAGCGAAGCTTTTCAAAGTTTCGACGGGAACTCTTATAGCAATAGCAATAGCTTTTGGAACTAGTAAACTTGCATTTTCTTTCGGGTTAGTGACTTCCAAAAGGAAAGAAGCTTTTCCATGACGATCTAGCTAGACTATGTCGATTGGGGTTGTTGGCGCGTTTACCCCAAAACAGAGATGCTTAGAACTTATTTCTTTATAATACTTTGTCGTTTTGCTTAAACCGAACAAAATTTGGACAATTGGGACTTATAAAAAAGATCTTGAACAATTCAATACTTTGACCATCACATGATCTACCCAACACATGTACTTGTAAAGTGATAATATTATAAATATGTAGATATATTTGTTGGGCCGGTGGCGCCGGCGCGGGCGCAAGGCCTCGTGTCGTAACCGCGGTATCGTTACACCTCACACCTCTCTACCAGCTGACTCCGATGACTGAAGTCTCCTGGAACTGTGGATGCAGATGTTACTACGGGGTGGCGCGGGTGAAACGTGCCTTGTGTGGTGACGGGGTCGTTATCGCTGTTAACTGGGTTTATGACGTATTTTGATAAAATTAAATTCATGTTATTTTAATATTGAAGTTGGTGATTTACGTTATCCATCATTTTATGTATCCTAATAATATTATAAATGCGAAAGTTTGTGGGGATGGATGTATGTATGTATGTATGTTTGTTACAATTTCACGAAAAAACTACTGGACAGATTTGAATGAAACTTTACAGTAATATTTAATACTAGCAGCACCTCGCGGTTTTACCCGCGTTGTTCCCGTTCCCGTGGGAATTTCGAGATTTTTTATACATATAAACCTTCGCCTTGAATCACTCTATCTATTTTAAAAACCGCGTCAAAATCCGTTGCGTAGTTTTAAAGATCTAATCATACATAGGGACAGACAGACAGGCAGACAGACAGCGGAAAGCGACTTTGTTTTATACTAGATACGAGTATTTAGTGATATAAGTAGGTACCTAGATAGATATTAGTAAAGAATATCAAAATACACTATCTCTTTTAGATAACTGTGGGTACTTGCATAGTTAATACTTAAAGTGATGTTATGGCGTGCTAATAATGAGTGTCTCTGTACAGATTACTTGGGCTCATTATGAAACGTGACCTGCTTTACGTAAGGAGACGTAAGGCTTATCATGCGCTTTCTACACTCTATAGCTATACTCTATGGACTCGTAAAACGTAAGAGGATTTGGTTGGTAATACCGTCCTAATGAATTTGCAAGACTCTCTCAATGATAAGTTTTTGCAGTGTCTGATGTTTAACGATGACTATTTTTTAGCAATGGCCCCTACTGGAGCGGTGGCCAATAGTGGCATTTCTATCTGAGCGCTACCGTGCTTCGGGGCACGTTACAATGTAGATCTTACTTACTTACTTATCACAGATTGTGAGTCATTTCTATGAACTACGAGTATATAGTAGTTTCTTAGGAAGAGGGATAGAGGCTTACAGCGAGAAAATTAGTGTTACTTGTATGAACAAACCAGTAGCACTTTTGTCCTGAGGTGGCGCTGACGAAAAATCGTCATGTAATGTCCAAAAACGTATCTTTCTCTATCAGCCTAGATAGATAATTCTCCGTCTAGACAGCAACATCAATACTTTTTTAGATTGTTTGAATTTAGTCGATGACACTCTAA
Organism: Cyclophora albipunctata; assembly: GCA_963082685.1. Lineage (NCBI taxonomy): Eukaryota > Metazoa > Arthropoda > Insecta > Lepidoptera > Geometridae > Cyclophora > Cyclophora albipunctata. The sequence goes on from OY720127.1 coordinate 10,128,121, forward strand.
CTAAAGTGTTGAAATCGTAAAAGTTTGGAAATATTATTGGGCATAAACAAAAGAAGTTAGATAAATTATAAAAGGTATACATATCGTATGTTATAAATAATAATAATAAATAAATAAATAAATACTTGGACAAATTCACACACGGTTAATTAGACCCAAAGTAAGCTCTAAGCTTGTGTTATGGAATCTAACTAACTGATACTACTACATATACATACACAAATACTTTATAAGAATATATAATTGACACCCAGACGTCGTCGCCAACAACTATGTCTTCACATATTGTTGACTCCGGGCGGGGATCGAACCCGCAACCCCTGACTCAGTAAGCGCTCTGCCACTGTGCCAACGGGCTTGTCATAATGTCATGTTATAGCAGTAGGTAACAAGTAAATCGTAAGTATTATCATACAAAATAAAGTAGGTTCCATTATGTTGTCACAACAGCCATAAGCTGCATAAAACAATAACAATTAACTTCAAGTGGAGCGGATATCCACATTGTTTTCGAAATAAAGCACTCGGATCAATAAAGTGGCGACCTACATACCGCGGCCAATAGTTTGGGCATTACTTTATATTAAATTACGATTTCCGCTGACAACGATCGCTAATTATATATTTTTATGATATCAGTTGCTTGTGAGGCGCCAAGTTTGATTACCGACCGGCTTGGCCCGGCGACTTTGCTTGCTGTCCTTTCGTTTAATAATTAAGTTATGATAAGATTACTTAAGTAAATAAATAATAGTGGTATTTGTGGCATGTGACATGTCTATGTACGGTTTTTGTGCCACTTTTGTTTACAACTGATTTTTAATGTTGTGCTTTACATCGTTTCTTGAGGTGTTATTTTTTAAATATCGACCATTAAAATTAACTATGGCTTCTGGCACCTATTGACGAGGAGTTTGTCATTTAATTAAATTATCTCAAACAAAGACTTTTTAGTAAGACTTTATTATTAAAGTATTTGTATCTTTAACGATGGAATTAAATATCGTCGTGACGTTATTATTAAATAGGTTCACCACCCACCGACATAATAATATTCTTTTGAATAAAAAGCTCAGTGTAAATAAACATATTATTTCAGGGCGCATGGATTCCGGTCAGTGTGTTTCAATGTCACTGCGATCTTGTAACCAAGTGAAATGATTTAAGTAAAGTTGCGTAATCGCGGACGGGGCGATGCGAGATCAACACTTTCAACTTAGATTTTTGATACAAACCACTTCCCTAAGAGTATACGAAATTAATTAAAGAATGCAATTTATATGGGAATACTTTTATCAGAACTTTTTTAGGCTTAGTTTAGTCTGGACGCATACGTGCGGAATCCGTATAGACCGAACCTGTAGTTTGTTTGTACACTTTGTCATCAACTTGTTCAATCTAATTGACGCTTAAATAGAGACTTTTCTCTATCCAGCAGGCAGTATGAGCCGGCTTATTTTGATCTAAAAAAATTACATAAACATCCTACACAAGAAGAACTACACATCACTGTGTTGGACTTTTTGTGTTTTCCTTCGCGGACTAAAGCCTGTTTGTTTATCTATGGGTCCGCCTCGTCCACCGCCGCGCCGTCCCGGCGTTCAAATTGCAGAACTTTCTCTTCTTTGTTTGGCTCGCGCTGAGTTATAAATATTGACGGACAACCGAACGTAATTGTAAAATGTAAAATTATGTTTGGGAGATGATATAACAGCGTTTACGATGAATATTTGGGTGCTGAGTTGTGCTTTGATCCTCTACTGAAACAATAGTAGTACTAAAGGGATATATAGGTTCTTCTTACACTAAGTTCCGTGCTACAGGTGTAATATTTGTGTTCTTGCTTCTGAAAACAGAAACTTACGTACGAAATTCTTATTTTCACAAATTAACACTAGTTGCTGCCGTTCGTTGCAGTTTGCAAGGACCGTGGCACCCCTACATTTTCAAACCGAACGAAATTACAAGTAAAAGGAAATTAATAGGACTCCTACATTTACAAACCGTTGGAATATAGCACAAAAATAAATTAAATCAACCTCACCTCTAAATCTAAGTTAAGTAAGTATATGATTTATACTTATTCTTTATACCTTGTCTGTCTGTACGTCTGTTTGTCGTTTCGTAATCGTTACCGCACTGGGACCTAGCCATGTTCGACCCGAATAACATGCATACTCGCACGAGCTGATGTTTCAAAATGCTCCATGCAAATGTATACAAGAAACCAGTGGCGGAACAAGGAGTTATGGAGGAGTTCAACCTTTTAGGATGATTTATGTGTCGGGTAACCTCGATAATCATCCCACTTCTGATGTCGGCAGAACAGGGATAATTATCCCACTATATCGGGGAAATGTCACATCAGGATAAGCACGAGCATTATAATGTCACATCAGATATCTTAGGATTCTTAGGTCTTGATCTTGAAATAATAACTCACAGGACTTCATTACAATGACATTGCTTGTATTTTACACACGGTCATCATGGATTACAGATTACAGTTAGGATACGTCTAGATTCAATTAATTGATGGAACCTAAACGACCTCCCTACTCCCCATAGTCGTCCTGTCCACGCCATAGAATCTTTTCCTAATTCTATACTCGATTCGCAATACGATCGTGATGTCGTCAACACATCATTCCTCCCATCTACGTTCCAATGTAATCGCCATCCAACCATCTCCATTCGTCCCATAACGTCTAATGTCCGCCATCTTTACTTATCATAGACTCCCTCACTCACTCACTGCCACAGACTACCAAACCAGCTCACATCCCTCTATCGAACAACTGTCATCTGTCATAGTGCGTAACACCCAGACTTAACATAGTCTATTCTCATACCACAGACTACACCACGAAGGTAGAACTCACGTCACGGAATAACAACACTACAGATTCCATCAGTCAGTTGAATTTACAAACTACTCTTTAACTTCTATAGCTCGATTATACGTCCATCTCCGACATATGTATATATATTCTTCTATATATATTCTTTTATGAGGTATGGCATCTTGAATTTAGTGAGAGTAGGTTTTGTTATGAGATACTTGTTTTTGTACCCTATTTCAAACACCGAAGGAGGTTCGCAATGCTATGTTTTGTTTATGTATTTTTGTTAACTGATATCTCCATCGTTTTGGTTTCTTTTGGTATATGAAAGGGTATTACAGTCCCGTTTTAACCGAAAAAGTCTCGAGCCCCCGGCTCTTGAGTACGCCCCTGCAATAATCTATGTTTCGAGTTACCAGGAAAAGATATTGTGCAAATATTTATGGGTTAAATATTTTTAAGCAAGTAGGTATGCCTGCGTTACCTAATAGATATTCGTGTTAACATTTTAGTATTGCATTATGATCAGTATCTACAGTTATCCGTATGGGGTGTTATGTAAGTTTTGTAATGTTGTAATTATGGGACCGATTGTTTTATCTTTTAAAGTGTAAAGGTAGGAGCAAGCGACAGCGACGTGTGATTTTTTGAAAAAATAACATTGAACATTCAACATAGACGACAGCTCTGGCTATTATAGTTTACTATAGTTTTATTTCTTTTTTTAAAAAAAAAACGTTGGTCGCCAACTATCCTTTGCATCAAGACACCACTTTGGTTTAATGAAAAAAATACATCAAAAGTTAAGTGCCATATATCATCAGATACATTCCAAACTTATAATTATTCAGATAACATGTTTAAAAGACAAAAATATTCAAAGTTCAAAGAAATATTAATTTCAAGGCGTTTTGATGAACCGACGACGTCGCGGTAATATGCGGGTCACCGCATTCATTAACAATTATAAAATACCGAATGAGTGGCCGGAGCATTTGCGTATAATGCTCTTTAAACAATATACATGGTCCAAGTTACGAGCTACCGGAGATTAGCTTAAGATCTACATATATAATGTGCTTTCCTGTTAGTGACATTTCTATCGCGCACCCGAAACTCGGACCTAGGATAGTTGCCCATTTTTTACTAAGGGTAGATTCAGCCTTCATCCATTAAAAAATTAGGGACAAAATTAAAAAACTATATATTAAGTAAGTAAGTGTTTAAAAGCATTTCATGTCAGTCAACCCAAAGTCCATACACTCACTCGCTTTTACGAAACGCTACAAAAAGTTATCTTAAGCAATGGTACTGTTTTAAAAGGGCCTCTTTCTTGTCAAAACAGAATAAAATAAGACCTTACCAACAGTTTCTATATCGCATTACGAGTACGTCAGTAATTTGTACCACCAGTCGCCCGTCCTTTTATTATAATCGGAAGTGCGGGTCAAATGTCACGCTGTCCGAAGCCTACATCCTAGGAACCTGTCTAGTACTCGCATCTAGGCGTCTAGGTTACCTACATTTACAACATTGATTTATCCACGTTTCGGTATTTGTGTTCTAAGGTATGTTTATAAAGGATTGAGAAGTTTACCGTCTCCTTCGGTTTATCATTCGTAAGTATAATTTCACGTACCTATTATATTTATATTGGAATCTTTTGTTAGTATTCCAATGTCTTTAAGGTATGTAAAAACATAGTATAGATCAATATTAATGGTTCCCAAACACAAGATCATTTATTTCGATAACAATCGATCGAGCTCAAATGGCGCACTTAATATGATGTAATTTTAATGTCAATATTGGAAAGATGATTAATGATTAAATGATGGGACACACTCGCATCCCCTCTGTCCACTTGGATCCACTGCGTGGCTCCATTGATGGATCCTAGTACACTTTTTTGTCTACCTGAGTCCATCGAACCTGTCAGTTCCAAATAATGGATTCTAAAACACTTTAAGGTCCACTTGGATCTTATATAAAAAAAAAATAACCCTAACCTACCGAATAGTACCTACGCCTCTAAACTCTTTGGAAGATCCAAGTGGACCTTAAAGTGTCTTAGAATCCATTATTTGGAACTGACAGATTCGATGGACTCAGGTAGACAAAAAAGTGTACTAGGATCCATCAATGGAGCCACGCAGTGGATCCAAGTGGACAGCATGCTCGCATCTTACATATCAACTCAGACTTATAGTATTTGTGAGGATGGATGGCTGTTTGTTGATCTGACATGCAAAAGCTACAAATCGGATCTTGATGAAACTTTTCAAAAATGTAGCTTTTTATTTCAAAGGAAATTTACAATACGGGGAGCAACCATGGGGAACAGGCCGTTATTTATGTATCTCCTAATTTTGAAAGAAGTCATCTTTGGCAGTAACTAACAAGTGTGAAAAATATTTCATAATATATTTTTTCATATATTTATTTCGTAAGTCCAATGTATACTTATTCAATGTAATCCCATTGTTGTACTTTATTCATTCGCATTATATAAACATTGACAAAACTTGTTACAAGTCGGTTAACTTGTCAAATTGTCACGATACGAATCCTATTCATATTTCAAACAACAAAAGAATAAAATAATACAGAAGCCGTGATCTTAGATCCATATACATCTCATTCGCACGACGTTAGGCGCAGTCTTATTAGACATCGCTTGCGTAGCTTGCGAGTAAAAGATAAAAGGGATTAGACTAGGTTGACCGGCGCAAGCAACATACGTTGATAACTATAATTTTAACTTCAAACCTTTATAAAACTTTGCATATGATCTTAGAGTAGAGTAGGAACCTAAGTAAAGCTTAAAAAATGCCTATAGTAAACTTTACTCGGCCACAGCCGGTCCTATGGATCCAGAAGGTTTGACATTATTTCTATGTTAATAAAAGTCATATTTCAGTGGCTTGATAAACATATCATTTTGCGTAGACTGTCTTTTGTTATGTGAAACATATCGTAAGCATTTGCAATGTTTACCTTAATTTTTTGCAATATGCAGAAGAACGATCAACATAGCATTGAATATTATATGTTCGCTTTGGTGATTTTGGCATCCAACAGGGACACCGCCCCAGCACAGCGAGCATCTGTCAGTAGTGACAGGAGAACAGTGGGTAATCCTCGTAATGAGCTCATTGTCTGCTCCTAATACAGGTTATCAGTGATCTCCGATCTCTGATCTCCCAACACAGCGTGTGAGTGGTCACGGTCGAGTTCCATCGAGATTTGGTGGCGAAGGTTACTGAAATAGATTGGTACTGGTATGAGCTGTAGGTTGGTTAGCCTATGACATAGTCTAAGTTTAAAAAGTCTGTGAGATTATGTTGTGGCGTCTTGGTACGTAGTGTGTGGTACTCTACCTCAGTACTGCCTATGTTTCCCCAATTTAAACTTTACGAACATGGCTCGCGCTTAAAGCACGGGGCAGGCTTATAACGTAGCTGGTCTTGAGTTTAATTTTGTCATACCTGTGGGTAAGCTTGGTGGCCTTTACTCCCCAGTGGAACATTACAGACCTGCTAATACTCTACTTGTAAAACAGTTAAAATGATCGATCGCCCATCTCAAATAATCAAGAACATTGCTTAACAAACAACTTAGCAAACATTATCCTCATTTAAAAGTATAATTAGTTACTCTTGTAATGATATTGCCCAATACTGATGTACAGTCGCGCACACAACCCGTTCCATTTGACACTTCACTGACACCCCGAACACTTGGAATTGACATTTGATGAAATACGAAACGTAATTAACACCAGTCATTGCGAAACGGTGTTTAATTACAAAATATAAGTAGTCACGCGTTAATTGTGCTATAATCACGATTGGATTATTAACACTTTGGGTTTGACAGATTGCTCTGAGAGTAAAACATCTTGATGAATTGCTTTTCATTGCACTGACGGGAGTTGCATTGAGACAGTAGCGAGATCGTTAGCGTGACGTGACCGCATTATAAATGAGACGATATCAATCATTCCGCGAATACTTTTCAATATTTATCCTTCAAATAGAACCATTACATCTAACATATTAATTAGAAGATGCTGATGAAATTAACACGTTAAGGAATTAGCTGAGTAAATATTAATCGTATTCGGATTAGCGTGAAATACTTAGATTTGTTCAGTTATTTGCGCTGTTCCGCACGAACGGAGATCTCTAAATAAATTGGCTTACTTATATTGATTTATCATCGGGATGTTCATATTTAATTGAGTTTTATTGCAATCATAGATTATTTTTAATGGTCCTCTTTGATTGCACAATTGAATCATCGTTAAAAGCTCAGTGGCATTAATTCATTTCAAAGCCTTGACTACAGATTTATGAATAGTAACAAAGTGTTTGACTTAATGTTTCCTTTCACACCTTTATCAATAAAAATATATTTTATCTTTTTCACGTCTATTATTAGCTTATTATTTCTAATTAATGGCAAAATAGATAATCTTAATTACATTTCGACTTCTTAGATATATAAAATATAACATTATATTCTGAGTCAAAATATTTTCTACCTTACACTAATGTTCAGAGTCACGTTCATTACTATACGACGTTCACTACTATACGACGAAAATCATATATTTTATAAATTAATAACGCTTACATCTGTTTACTAAATACATAATACGTTACACTAAACACAATTAATTATAGTGTCGGAGTCTACATGATAGTGAGTACATAATAACTGTGTTTCAGTCTACATGTGGTATATGGGGCGAGGGCGACACGCTTGTTGCCGCGAGTCTCCGTTACTTGACAATCGAGTGACAATCCGTCATTATTGAATTACGTCTAACAGTTTCGCACGCGACTGTACTTACAGTAATAACTTTAAGTGGAGTAATTGAGATTGTTACATAGTGTTTAATATGTATCGTGGTCATTATAGTAAATTATTGAAGTTTCTACATTGGGAATATTGTAATAAAGATATGTAAGTATGTGAAAAAACAAAATCGAAAATTTAAATAATATATCAGACTAAGTAGAGTCTTCCCGATACCGCCACTAGGGTGTTATGATTAATTATTAAGCTATGTTTGATATGTGTGGTGGATCGGATACGAAACGTAGCAAACAATAGATACGTAGATAGAAATACACTTTTGAAGGATGCGTTTCCATGAGGTGAGCGGAGATTAATCGGCAAATCGCAACCAATTGAAATTGTCAAACGAAGCATAGACATTGTCAAAATCTTTTCCAAATGCGATGTGATTAGTCGTTTGAGTTTACACAACTTCGCTTGCTTCAATCGAAATGCACCCTTACAATCCAATTTTGGCTTCTTTAAAGTTTACACAACATAATGTTATGTATTCTTTAATAAATAACAATAATTCCTTATTATCTACCATCTTAACCACCTTTACGAACAACACCTTAACATGCCGTATTTACTATTAAATCAGGTAATTATTTGAACAAGCCTTCCCACCGTGCGACGAGCGTGTTCCAGCTGTCAGATCGATATCGTTAATGTACAAACAATGCGTTAGTTACGTTACGTAACACGATTGGTAATCACTTCACTAGTGTCACAGAGTAGGCGGTAGTTAGTACTCGAGGTGTATTGGTGTAGGTAATGGTAATATGGTAGAGATGAGATGTTCAATATGTGATTCGTTACTAGCTTTGTGTCGCGGTTTTACCCGCAATTTGTTCGTTCCGTGGCAGTTTTGGTGTGAAAAGTAGCCTCAAACCTTCCTGTTGATCGGTTGTGGCAACTGTACACAATTCGTTTTAATCTGATGGTTCCTAAAACCAGCTCGTTCAAAAAAACTCTTTAGCTTATTTTTTCTTATCTAATTCGAGCCATATTACATTGAGATCGGTTTATAAGTTTTAGCAAGAAACTAAATTATAACAAACATTGGTACTTTAAACCTTCCCGTCGCGTCGTTAAGGAGATCTTATTTAATACCAAAATCGAATAACAAATGGTATTTGTTAAAATCTCGAAAAAGGCCGACCGCCAACTGATCCGACCGTCCTATCTATCTATCATTAATCTCACTAAATGTTATCTATAATCTGAATGTACCTCCAATCAGATTACATCAACAATTTAGCATCTTAAGAGCCTCATCTCCACGACCTCATCGCAAATGGCTTAGTATTTGCTTTTATGGCTTCTGGAGCTTATCTCGGATAATAACGGCCTCTGATCTGTGGCCCGAGAGGGTCAGCCAGCAGAGATTAGTGATGATTCTCTGCTGATGTCCTTCTGAACCAGTGGTATTTGCCAAGCGCCTTCGAAGTTGACAATGAACGCATTATACTATGTTTACCGACTTTGAGAACCTGTCAATTCGTCGATTTCTATATTTTATATTACAGTAACTACCTACGTGTACTATGAATTGAATATGATTATGTATGTCAAGCTCAGTGGGATGAGGGGCTTTGCCCAGCGAGACATTAATAGTTTTTTATGAATATTGGTGCAGATTCCTTTTACATCTATCTAATCGTAGTCTCTTTATAATAACTATTTTTTTTATCTGTATCCTAATGAGTAATTTCTTTCTTCCAGGGTGGAGGTCGAGGCGAGTGCGAGGCGGGGTGCGCGTGCGGCGCGGGGGGCGGGGGCGGGCGGCGCCCCGCCCTGCCCCCCGCGCCGCACCCGCTGCGCGCCCTCGACCACATGCCGCCGCCCCTGCTCAGGTATGACATCATCATGGTAGCTATCCAGCTAGCAGCTACCCAGCGTACCTATATTATAACCCTGGGTACCCATGACCCAGGGTGGTTTTGACCCAGGGTAGCTATGAAAGAGCTATGGTTTAGTTTTCCGTAAGAATGTAAGGTAAAAGCACCTATAGTAGGACCAGAGGACCCATTAGACCCTACCCTAATGTTGCGTGCAGCGTGTAGAAGAAGGGAAGAACGAAGATAAGATCAAAGTCAAAGTCAAATATTTTTATTCAGTTTTGGCCCCATAGAGGCTCTTTTGAACGTACCACCCATTCGGAAGAACATCAGCAGAGAAGAATGGGCTAGATGCTCTTACGTTTAAGACAAAGTACGAATCAAAGGCTACCCCAAGATTTACTTTAGGTCGAAAGAATGCGTCCCTTGATAGAAACAAATAGCCTCTTGGTAGGTCTCATCCAGAAAACACCCCTGTCCCCAGCCCCTAGGTACAACACGGATCAGCATCACCTTTCATTATGTTATTCATCAGCATTACTTTATTAATGTTTGAAATTATTACTCATACATATGACATCAAAATATTTTCATGCAAAATAATACACCACATTTATGATTAATACCTGATTGTAATAATACATTGGACACTTACCACATGGAAAACAGTAGTACTAACCACATGTGTACAGGTGACTCCACTTCTTGGATCCAGTGTTGGCATTTTGACAATAAGGATTATTTTGGCAGAGGTCGATGACTTATAGTGATCAGTATGCAGGACGCGGTGGCAATGTCTCAACTTGAGGTTCTCTATAGGAAAACTTCCTAAAACAATATTTATGAGAAGATGTATAACGTAGTTCGAGTAGGTCAGTGGCCCCGGTCAACCCCGGTGTCGGAGTTTTTAGACCGCCGAAAGGCCTCCGACTTGGTTCAACGATTGAAAAAACTGAGACCGACAATATCACGTGCCCTCCGAAGGACGGTAGCGTCTGGATAGAAAGGCCACTATTGACCACACATCCAATTAGGGGCCGAGCTGCCCGCTGCTTACCAATCACAATCTAACATCGCTTGGTCAAACTACGCCACGAGCGCTACCAGCTATTAATTACACTATGTTATGTCTATAGACTGTGCAGTTTACATTGCTCTAATTGGCTATAATTTTTTAAGAAAGTTTTTGCAACATTGTACCGTGTATTAGCGACGCTATCAATGCGCTATTTTAAAATATTTATCAACGTGCCAATGCAAGATTATTTTAAAGTATCTTTTGGATACGTGGGCTCGGTCTTTTTCCATATTTTATTTTAAGTCCAACTCGCAACCCACTCAAAGTAATTTGTTAAACCGATTTGCTCTCAAACCGCAGCTATGAATGAAACACAATCGAAATCGGTCAAGTACATGCGAAATTATGTTAAGTGGTCAACCGAGATTATCAGCTTACGAGAGATCGTGGAGATTAGATGGCGCTCTGATTCGTCGGGGACCATTAAACTTAAGAGCAATTTAAAATGTTTTTAAAGTATCTAGTGGAGTTACTTGACGGAAAATAATTTATCATTTTATGTCTCTGCTTGTCGACTTATATACAAAGCTCTTTTTCTACAGTGTGACGTTATTTTAAGTCCGGGGTTATCTTCATTGTTATTTACAAAATGGAACCAACATATCCAGGCTCGGATTAAGACTTCAGAAGCCTGGTATTTCGTAGAATTCTCAGTAGTTAACTTTATACTGCGTCTAAGTCTTTGTAACCCCTCGGCTCGGGGGGCTCAGGCTAGAGCCTCTTGCCTAAGGGTAAGCCCGGGCCTGGTCGCATCCTCAATAAAATTGTCATATATGTGTGTGTGTGTGTGTGTGCAGGTCCAATCCCATCTTCAGCGAGGAGGAAGAGGAGCAGGAGGTGGTGATCATCGTGGACTCGCTGGAGGAGCCGGGCGCCGCGCCGCCGCGCCCCCCGCGCCGCGCGCCCTCCACCTCCTCAGGTTTACACCTTAGGGAACCTAGCATGCCCCCTCGATACTATTAGGAGGCCAACCACAAACTACACTCTTAACCAGACGCATGCACAAGTAGATCCAGGCTTACACGAGTTTTGGAAGGAAACACACTATGTCAGTAGTGATTTGCAAGCGTGCGCCTATTGTGCATGGGACTGTGTTGTAACAGTCTTGGCCTTCGTAGATACTTATGATTAATTATGATTATGGCGTTTACCTCCATTGTGGCCTAAAGCCACATTTTCACGTAGAGTTCCGAACTCTTGTTCGATCTCTCATGTATTTAGAGCGATCTAGGAAGTCTTCAAGGAATCTAAAGCTTATCACCTATTACGTGTATTGTGACTCCAGGGTACGGCAGCGGCGGCGGCAGCCACGGGCGCGAGTCCCCCTCGGTACCAAAGATCGGCTTGTTCGGCGCGCGCCGCGGCTCGCCCGCGCCCGACGGCTGCGCCTCCTCCGACTCCGAGCCCAGCCCCTCCTGCACGCTCTCGCGCAGCCTCAAGGAGGACATCCGCTCCTGTCTGCACGGCTGCAGGTGACGACACTGATACGGCATAGTTTGGGGCCACATTTGGGGTTGACAGCTATTGTCAAAATATGGCGATAGGGCTTTATTAAGATCTCAAAATATGGAAGGACTATACTGGTATCTGATTAATATTTAGAAATAAATAGATGTTTTTAATTGCGAGATATAAAGCTACTAGCTTGTATCCAACAATCTAGAGATGTTGTCTCTCTCCTTAGCTATATTTAATAGTCTAGCTAAGGCAAGTTCTCACCAAATACTTTACATTTTAGAATTAAAATCAATTCACCCCAATGCATGCACGTTCACGTTGTACGGTGTGGTTTCCAGATGGGAAAAGGACGTGTGCAGCGTGGTGGAGGCGGCGGCGCGCGGCGCGGGCGGGCTGGGCGGCGCGCGCGCGCGGCTGCAGGCGGCGCTGCTGGCGCTGCCGTCCGCCGCGCCCGCGCCCGCGCCCGCACTGCCCTACCTGGGGCCCGGCGTGCGCCCTGGGGACGTCACCATGATGCCCAAGGCCTCCGACATGTCCTTCTTGGTAAGTCCATTACTTTATTCGTTCATAAGTGCGAAAAAAAGTCTGTCATTCTTCCTTGGTAAGTTTACCTTTAAAATTCACGATGACTATTTTTTTGGTACAAAGGGCACATTTTCTTTCTGTTAAGTGCAGCATCTTTACAGTTTGACTTTAAATAATCCCCGATGACTCTTTATTTGTCCAAAGGGATATTCTAATAAAAAGGGAAGAACAGAAGTATACAATAAGGGAAGGCTCTTATAATAGAATTATCAGTTATTCGTATGTTGGATATAGCACCGGTGTGAAGTTAGCAGCCAAAGTTAGCAGCCAATGATAACCCGACCAAATTGAGATGTAATGCTAATTTTTAACAACAAATTGACCGGAAACTTATTTAAATTTGCTACAGTAAGGTCAAAAATATTTAAAATTATTAAAAATAACTTGATAAAGCCTTTAAAATAAAAAAAAGGTTATTTTAATTTTGGCTGCTAACTTTAATCTATGAGCAGCCACGCGATCATAGGAGCAAAAGATGCTAAAAATAAAAACGTAGCATATTGAGGGTAAAGAAATTGACCATAGCCATCAGAAATCCCCAACCCCCTTGGATAAAAACTAATTGTTGAACAACCTAGGGTTGCGCACTGCAGGAAGTGTACGAAATCATTTATTTTTTGCCGGAATCCTAGTTTTTTGTAATTTCAACTATGACGGACGGCTTGCAACGAGACTTTCAGCGCATTCAGCGTGTAGACAATGAACAAGGCTTTCAGATAAACCCACTCCTAGATTGATACTCGATTTTTTGTAGAACAAACTAGGGCTGCATACTGCAGGAAGTATACAAATTCGTAGAATTTTTTACGAAATCCTAGTTTTTTGTAATTTCAACTATGATGGACGGCTCGCAAGAGACTTTCAGCGTATTCAGCGTGTAGATAGTGAACAAGGCTTTCAGATAACCAACTCCTAGATTGATACTCGATTTTTTGTAGAACAAACTAGGGCTGCAAACTGCAGGAAGTATACAAATTCGTAGAATTTTTGACGAAATCCTAGTTTTTTGTAATTTCAACTATGATGGACGGCTCGCAAGAGACTTTCAGCGTATTCAACGTGTAGATAGTGAAGAAGGCTTTCAGGTAACCAACTCCTAGATTGATACTCGATTTTTTGTCCAACAAACTAGGGCTGCAAACTGCAGGACATATACAAAATCATTGATTTTTTGACAAAGTCCTAGTTTTTTGTAATTTCAACTATGATGGACGGCTAGCAAGAGACTTTCAGCGTATTCAGCGTGTAGATAGTGAACAAGGCTTTCAGATAACCAACTCCTAGATTGATACTCGATTTTTTGTAGAACAAACTAGGGCTGCAAACTGCAGGAAGTATACAAATTCGTAGAATTTTTGACGAAATCCTAGTTTTTTGTAATTTCAACTATGATGGACGGCTCGCAAGAGACTTTCAGCGTATTCAACGTGTAGATAGTGAACAAGGCTTTCAGGTAACCAACTCCTAGATTGATACTCGATTTTTGTAGAACAAACTAGGGCTGCAAACTGCAGGAAGTATACAAATTCGTAGAATTTTTTACGAAATCTTAGTTTTTTGTACTTTCAACTATGATGGACGGCTCGCAAGAGACTTTCAGCGTATTCAGCGTGTAGATAGTGAACAAGGCTTTCAGATAACCAACTCCTAGATTGATACTCGATTTTTTGTAGAACAAACTAGGGCTGCAAACTGCAGGAAGTATACAAATTCGTAGAATTTTTGACGAAATCCTAGTTTTTTGTAATTTCAACTATGATGGACGGCTCGCAAGAGACTTTCAGCGTATTCAACGTGTAGATAGTGAACAAGGCTTTCAGGTAACCAACTCCTAGATTGATACTCGATTTTTTGTAGAACAAACTAGGGCTGCAAACTGCAGGAAGTATACAAATTCGTAGAATTTTTGACGAAATCCTAGTTTTTTGTAATTTCAACTATGATGGACGGCTCGCAAGAGACTTTCAGCGTATTCAACGTGTAGATAGTGAAGAAGGCTTTCAGGTAACCAACTCCTAGATTGATACTCGATTTTTTGTCCAACAAACTAGGGCTGCAAACTGCAGGACATATACAAAATCATTGATTTTTTGACAAAGTCCTAGTTTTTTGTAATTTCAACTATGATGGACGGCTAGCAAGAGACTTTCAGCGTATTCAGCGTGTAGATAGTGAACAAGGCTTTCAGATAACCAACTCCTAGATTGATACTCGATTTTTTGTAGAACAAACTAGGGCTGCAAACTGCAGGAAGTATACAAATTCGTAGAATTTTTGACGAAATCCTAGTTTTTTGTAATTTCAACTATGATGGACGGCTCGCAAGAGACTTTCAGCGTATTCAACGTGTAGATAGTGAACAAGGCTTTCAGGTAACCAACTCCTAGATTGATACTCGATTTTTTGTAGAACAAACTAGGGCTGCAAACTGCAGGAAGTATACAAATTCGTAGAATTTTTGACGAAATCCTAGTTTTTTGTAATTTCAACTATGATGGACGGCTCGCAAGAGACTTTCAGCGTATTCAACGTGTAGATAGTGAAGAAGGCTTTCAGGTAACCAACTCCTAGATTGATACTCGATTTTTTGTCCAACAAACTAGGGCTGCAAACTGCAGGACATATACAAAATCATTGATTTTTTGACAAAGTCCTAGTTTTTTGTAATTTCAACTATGATGGACGGCTAGCAAGAGACTTTCAGCGTATTCAGCGTGTGAATAGTGAACGAGGCTTTCAGATAAACCCACTCCTAGATTGATACTCGATTTTTTGTAGAACAAACTAGGGCTGCAAACTGCAGGACATATACAAAATCATTGATTTTTTGACAATGTCCTAGTTTTTTGTAATTTCAACTATGACGGACGGCTCGCAAGAAACATATAAACTATTTAACGTGTATATAATGAACATAGCTATCAAATAAACCTACCCCTAGATTGATACTCGATTTTTTGTAGAACAAACTAGGGCTGCAAACTGCAGGATGTATACAATTTCTTAGAATTTTAGACGGAATCCTAGTTTTTTGTAATTTCAACTATGATGGACGGCTTGCAAGAGACTTTCAGCGTATTCAGCGTGTAGATAGTGAACAAGGCTTTTAGATAACCAACTCCTAGATTGATACTCGATTTTTTGTAGAACAAACTAGGGCTGCAAACTGCAGGAAGTATACAAATTCGTAGAATTTTTGACGAAATCCTAGTTTTTTGTAATTTCAACTATGATGGACGGCTCGCAAGAGACTTTCAGCGTATTCAACGTGTAGATAGTGAAGAAGGCTTTCAGGTAACCCACTCCTAGATTGATACTCGATTTTTTGTCGAACAAACTAGGGCTGCAAACTGCAGGACATATACAAAATCATTGATTTTTTGACAAAGTCCTAGTTTTTTGTAATTTCAACTATGATAGACGGCTAGCAAGAGACTTTCAGCGTATTCAGCGTGTAGATAGTGAACGAGGCTTTCAGATTAACCCACTCCTAGATTGATACTCGATTTTTTGTAGAACAAACTAGGGCTGCAAACTGCAGGACATATACAAAATCATTGATTTTTTGACAAAGTCCTAGTTTTTTGTAATTTCAACTATGATGGACGGCTAGCAAGAGACTTTCAGCGTATTCAACGTGTAGATAGTGAACTAGGCTTTCAGATAACCAACTCCTAGATTGATACTCGAATTTTTGTAGAACAAACTAGGGCTGCAAACTGCAGGAAGTATACAAATTCGTTGAATTTTTGACGAAATCCTAGTTTTTTGTAATTTCAACTATGATGGAATAAATATAATATTATAAGCGTTGCAAAATCGAATCATATTTTCGAAGATTTAGAAAAATTACCTGAATTTATTAATTCAATAAATCTAACGTTTGAAAGTGATACCGTTTTTCCACTATGTTTATATAGTCATTTCACAATGGTCATAATATCAATTAAAAATAAAACCGTAACTATTATTGATCCTCAAGGAAATGAAAGACAACTTAGAAAAAAATATATCTCCAAAGTTAACACTTTCCTAAAATTAAAACATATTAATTTACATCTGTCTAAAATTAATATACCAAATCATGTGTTACAAACAGATGGGTACAATTGTGGGCCAATACTAATATATCTATTTAAACAATTAACAGAAAATAAAAATATGACTGATCAAATTGATTTTAATGAATACCGGAACGAATTAAAATTAAGATTATTAAAATTAAGTGATAATATTAAGGTGAATTGTCTTTTCTGTGGCCAAACCTGCTCTAATGAATTTACTTGTACATTTTGTTCTCAAAATGTACATTTCAAATGTTATGTTAGTGTAAAGGAGTTAAAAGATGGGGTAATATTTACTAATAAAGTAAAAAATAACAAAGGATTCTGTGAATTATGCGCCAAAATAATCATGCAACGCTAACGATATTGTCTTAAAATCAATCAACTTTTAATTTCCTGCAATTTGTATCACTAGCTAATTCTACAAAAAATCGAGTATAACTCTAAGAGTGAGTTTATCTGAAAGCTGTGTTCACTGTCTACACGCTGAATACGCTGAAAGTCTCTTGGAAACCGTCCGTCATATTTCCTGCAGTTTGCAGCCCTAGTTTGTTTTACAAAATTCGAGTATCACATCACACATTATTCCGCAAATAACAGATTTGTGAATAACATTTGGTAATTTGTGTCTTTCTCTAAAGTCTTTTTAAAATAAAAATGTTGTCGAAAAAACAAGTTTACGCAATTATTTCAAGCATTAAAGAAGGAGATACAATTGATATTGACAAAATAGTGCATGCTGTAAAAATTCAAAATATGCTTTTGCAAGCACTATAAATTATATAGACAGAAAGATTAAAAAAATATTTTTGGGAGCAGGATAATTTAACTAAATTAAAATCAATATTGACGACAAATCAGTATCCGGCGAAACCAAATTCATTTAGGAAAACTGATATTTACTACGAGAGTTTGTGTAAAGAGTTAAAAAAAAAGAATACTATGCGCAATAGGTTGCAGATATATAAGCATTGGCGTACACTATTTAAACTGAAAACTGTAGGAAAAAGCCCAGAGGCTGGGCAACGGATAGCATCCGATACAATTTTACCAATAATAAATTCACCTCAATCTATCGCTGATCTGCAGACAAAAGATATAACACTAGACTTATCTGGGCAACGGATAGCATCCGATACGATTTCACCAATAATAAATTCACCTCAATCTATCGCTGATCTGCAGACAAAAGATATAACACTAGACTTATCTGGGCAACGGATAGCATCCGATACGATTTCACCAATAATAAATTCACCCCAATCTATCGCTGATCTGGAAACAAAAGATATAACACTAGACTTATCTGGGCAACGGATAGCATCCGATACGATTTCACCAATAATAAATTCACCTCAATCTATCGCTGATCTGCAGACAAAAGATATAACACTAGACTTATCTGGGCAACGGATAGCATCCGATACGATTTCACCGTTTACGTTGTATGTTGCGCTTGTAAGATTATTCATTGGGAAAACGAAAAAAAAAAATAGACATATACAAAGGGGCAAAGTATTCTTTTGATTTATTTTTCAGGTCTATTTAGAAAAAGTCTTCGATATACTTATTAGTGGACGAAAATATTTGGATAAGGGCACCACTCCAATTTTTCTATGTTGCGCTTGTAAGATTATTCATTGGGAAAGCAAAAAATAATAGACATATACAAAGGGGCAAAGTATTCATTTGATTTATTTTTCAGGTCCTTTGACAGTATTGAAATATATATTATAATAATAAGTAAAAAAAAAAAACAGATTTATTAAACTACTAATTACAAACTACTAATTGTCTTCAAAAAGTCAAATCAGATGATACTTTACGAAAAATAAGATCAGAAGCTTTAGGAATCAACGATCGTTCACAATTCCAACAAGCACATCCGAACTATGTCTGGGAATTATCATTTCCATTTACGGTAAAAAATCATAGTCGTGAGCAAATTCTTGATCTCAAAGGCCAAAAAGAACCGCCTGTGCTGCACCTAGATGCCACCGGAACTATTATTAGAAAACCACAACCAATAAGTTTCTAGATAAATAAAAGAATTTATTTATATTCAGGCGTCATACAAACAACGCAAAATAAAAGAATTTTTAGTGTTTTTGACATGATCACTACAAGTCATGACACAAATTCAATCTTTAAAATGTTAATAGATTTTAAAAGGGCTTGTTCGGACATGAATGCGTGGCCCGCATTTGCGGGGATAGTGACGGACATGAGTTTTGTTCTCATTAATGCTGGTTGTCAGGCTTTTAATAATTGCACACTTTCAGAATATTTAGAAAAAGTCTTCGATATACTTATTAGTGGACGAAAATATTTGGATAAGGGCACCACTCCAATTTTTCTATGTTGCGCTTGTAAGATTATTCATTGGGAAAGCAAAAAAATAATAGACATATACAAAGGGGCAAAGTATTCATTTGATTTATTTTTCAGGTCCTTTGACAGTATTGAAATATATATTATAATAATAAGTAAAAAAAAAAAACAGATTTATTAAACTACTAATTACAAACTACTAATTGTCTTCAAAAAGTCAAATCAGATGATACTTTACGAAAAATAAGATCAGAAGCTTTAGGAATCAACGATCGTTCACAATTCCAACAAGCACATCCGAACTATGTCTGGGAATTATCATTTCCATTTACGGTAAAAAGTCATAGTCGTGAGCAAATTCTTGATCTCAAAGGCCAAAAAGAACCGCCTGTGCTGCACCTAGATGCCACCGGAACTATTATTAGAAAACCACAACCATTAGGTTTCTAGATAAATAAAAGAATATATTTATATTCAGGCGTCATACAAACAACGCAAAATAAAAGAATTTTTAGTGTTTTTGACATGATCACTACAAGTCATGACACAAATTCAATCTTTAAAATGTTAATAGATTTTAAAAGGGCTTGTTCGGACATGAATGCGTGGCCCGCATTTGCGGGGATAGTGACGGACATGAGTTTTGTTCTCATTAATGCTGGTTGTGTCAGGCTTTTAATAATTGCACACTTTCAGAATATTTAGAAAAAGTCTTCGATATACTTATTAGTGGACGAAAATATTTGGATAAGGGCACCACTCCAATTTTTCTATGTTGCGCTTGTAAGATTATTCATTGGGAAAGCAAAAAATAATAGACATATACAAAGGGGCAAAGTATTCATTTGATTTATTTTTCAGGTCCTTTGACAGTATTGAAATATATATTATAATAATAAGTAAAAAAAAAAAAAGACGTGTGGCACTCGGGGACTGCCGCGGTGAAGCTATTGCATAGCATTTTGTATCAACTTATGCAATTATATTTGATATATTTGATATCTCTTCTCTCTCACCCCCCTCTCTCACCACTCTCTCTCACCACCCTCTCTCACCCCCCTCTCTCGCCCCTCTCTCACCACCCTCTCTCACCCCCTCTCTCACCCCCCTCTCTCACCCCCTCTCTCACCCCCCTCTCTCACCCCCACTCTCACCCCCACTCTCACCCCCCTCTCTCACCACCCTCTCTCACCACCCTCTCTCACCACCCTCTCTCACCACCCTCTCTCACCACCCTCTCTCACCACCCTCTCTCACCCCCCTCTCTCACCCCCCTCTCTCACCCCCCTCTCTCACCCCCCTCTCTCACCCCTCTCTCACCCCTCTCTCACCCCTCTCTCACCCCCTCTCTCACCACCTTCTCTCACCCCCCTCTCTCACCCCCTCTCTCACCCCCCTCTCTCACCACCCTCTCTCACCCCCTCTCTCACCCCCTCTCTCACCCCCCTCTCACCCCTCTCTCACCAGCCTCTCTCACCACCCTCTCTCACCACCCTCTCTCACCACCCTCTCTCACCACCCTCTCTCACCACCCTCTCTCACCACCCTCTCTCACCCCCCTCTCTCACCCCTCTCACCCCCCTCTCTCACCCCTCTCTCACCCCTCTCTCACCCCCTCTCTCACCACCTTCTCTCACCCCCCTCTCTCACCCCCTCTCTCACCCCCCTCTCTCACCACCCTCTCTCACCCCCTCTCTCACCCCCTCTCTCACCCCCCTCTCTCACCACCCTCTCTCACCCCCTCTCTCACCCCCACAATCGCACGCAACGCCGTGTCGAAGACTGCCGAACTGAAACGACGTTAGACGATGCACGGCCTTCAAGCCACACCTCCTTCCCGTCGGATCGGGTAAGCGTGAGGTTTTTTCGTTACGGAATTTTTGGATTTGGTCCCCGCGCTCAAGGCCCGCGATAGAAGCTATGCAATAGCTTAAAAACAGATTTATTAAACTACTAATTACAAACTACTAATTGTCTTCAAAAAGTCAAATCAGATGATACTTTACGAAAAATAAGATCAGAAGCTTTAGGAATCAACGATCGTTCACAATTCCAACAAGCACATCCGAACTATGTCTGGGAATTATCATTTCCATTTACGGTAAAAAGTCATAGTCGTGAGCAAATTCTTGATCTCAAAGGCCAAAAAGAACCGCCTGTGCTGCACCTAGATGCCACCGGAACTATTATTAGAAAACCACAACCATTAGGTTTCTAGATAAATAAAAGAATATATTTATATTCAGGCGTCATACAAACAACGCAAAATAAAAGAATTTTTAGTGTTTTTGACATGATCACTACAAGTCATGACACAAATTCAATCTTTAAAATGTTAATAGATTTTAAAAGGGCTTGTTCGGACATGAATGCGTGGCCCGCATTTGCGGGGATAGTGACGGACATGAGTTTTGTTCTCATTAATGCTGGTTGTGTCAGGCTTTTAATAATTGCACACTTTCAGAATATTTAGAAAAAGTCTTCGATATACTTATTAGTGGACGAAAATATTTGTATATTTCCTGCAGTTTGCAGCCCTAGTTTGTTCTACAAAAAATCGAGTATCAATCTAGGAGTTGTTTACCTGAAAGCCTTCTTCACTGTCTACACGCTGAATACGCTGAAAGTCTCTTGCGAGCCGTCCATCATAGTTGAAATTGCATAAAACTAGGATTTCGTCAAAAATTCTACGAATTTGTATACTTCCTGCAGTTTGCAGCCCTAGTTTGTTCGACAAAAAATCGAGTATCAATCTAGGAGTGGGTTTATCTGAAAGCCTTGTTCACTATCTACACGCTGAATACGCTGAAAGTCTCTTGCTAGCCGTCCATCATAGTTGAAATTACAAAAAACTAGGATTTCGTCAAAAATTCTACGAATTTGTATACTTCCTGCAGTTTGCAGCCCTAGTTTGTTCTACAAAAAATCGAGTATCAATCTAGGAGTGGGTTTATCTGAAAGCCTTGTTCACTATCTACACGCTGAATACGCTGCAAGTCTCTTGCTAGCCGTCCATCATAGTTGAAATTACATAAAACTAGGATTTCGTCAAAAATTCTACGAATTTGTATACTTCCTGCAGTTTGCAGCCCTAGTTTGTTCTACAAAAAATCGAGTATCAATCTAGGAGTGGGTTTATTTGAAAGCCTTGTTTACTATCTACACGCTGAATACGCTGAAAGTCTCTTGCTAGCCGTCCATCATAGTCGAAAATTCAAAAAACTAGGATTTCATCCAAAATTCTACGAATTTGTATACTTCCTGCAGTTTGCAGCCCTAGTTTGTTCTACAAAAAATCGAGTATCAATCTAGGAGTTGGTTATCTGAAAGCCTTGTTCACTATCTACACGTTGAATACGCTGAAAGTCTCTTGCTAGCCGTCCATCATAGTTGAAATTACAAAAAACTAGGACTTTGTCAAAAAATCAATGATTTTGTATATTTCCTGCAGATTGCAGCCCTAGTTTGTTCTACAAAAAATCGAGTATCAATCTAGGAGTTGGTTACCTGAAAGCTTTGTTCACTATCTACACGCTGAATACGCTGAAAGTCTCTTGCAAGCCGTCCATCATAGTTGAAAATTCAAAAAACTAGGATTTCATCCAAAATTCTACGAATTTGTGTACTTCTTGCAGTTTGCAGCCCCAGTTTGTTCTACAAAAAATCGAGAATCAATCTAGGAGTTGGTTATCTGTAAGCCTTGTTCACTATCTACACGCTGAATACGCTGAAAGTCTCTTGCTAGCCGTCCATCATAGTTGAAATTACAAAAAACTAGGACTTTGTCAAAAAATCAATGATTTTGTATATTTCCTGCAGTTTGCAGCCCTAGTTTGTTCTACAAAAAATCGAGTATCAATCTAGGAGTTGTTAACCTGAAAGCCTTTTTCATTATCTACCTGCTGAATACGCTGAAAGTCTCTTGCGAGCCGTCCATCATAGTTGAAATTACAAAAAACTAGGATTCCGTCTAAAATTCTAAGAATTTGTATACATCCTGCAGTTTGCAGCCCTAGTTTGTTCTACAAAAAATCGAGTATCAATCTAGGGGTAGGTTTATTTGAAAGCTATGTTCATTATATACACGTTGAAATGTTTATAAGTTTCTTGCGAGCCGTCCGTCATAGTTGAAATTACAAAAAACTAGGACTTTGTCAAAAAATCAATGATTTTGTATATGTCCTGCAGTTTGCAGCCCTAGTTTGTTCGACAAAAAATCGAGTATCAATCTAGGAGTTAGTTACCTGAAAGCCTTTTTCACTATCTACACGCTGAATACGCTGAAAGTCTCTTGCGAGCCGTCCATCATAGTTGAAATTACAAAAAACTAGGATTTCGTCAAAAATTCTACGAATTTGTATACTTCCTGCAGTTTGCAGCCCTAGTTTGTTCTACAAAAAATCGAGTATCAATCTAGGGGTAGGTTTATTTGAAAGCTATGTTCATTATATACACGTTGAATGGTTTATAAGTTTCTTGCGAGCCGTCCGTCATAGTTGAAATTACAAAAAACTAGGACTTAGTCAAAAAATCAATGATTTTGTATATGTCCTGCAGTTTGCAGCCCTAGTTTGCTCGACAAAAAATCGAGTATCAATCTAGGAGTTGTTAACCTGAAAGCCTTCTTCACTATCTACACGTTGAATACGCTGAAAGTCTCTTGCGAGCCGTCCATCATAGTTGAAATTACAAAAAACTAGGATTTCGTCAAAAATTCTACGAATTTGTATACTTCCTGCAGTTTGCAGCCCTAGTTTGTTCTACAAAAAATCGAGTATCAATCTAGGAGTTGGTTATCTGTAAGTCTTGTTCACTATCTACACGCTGAATACGCTGAAAGTCTCTTGCTAGCCGTCCATCATAGTTGAAATTACAAAAAACTAGGACTTTGTCAAAAAATCAATGATTTTGTATATTTCCTGCAGTTTGCAGCCCTAGTTTGTTCGACAAAAAATCGAGTATCAATCTAGGAGTTGGTTACCTGAAAGCCTTGTTCACTATCTACACGTTGAATACGCTGAAAGTCTCTTGCGAGCCGTCCATCATAGTTGAAATTACAAAAAACTAGGATTTCGTCAAAAATTCTACGAATTTGTATACTTCCTGCAGTTTGCAGCCCTAGTTTGTTCTACAAAAAATCGAGTATCAATCTAGGAGTGGGTTTATCTGAAAGCCTTGTTCACTATCTACACGCTGAATACGCTGAAAGTCTCTTGCTAGCCGTCCATCATAGTTGAAATTACAAAAAACTAGGATTCCGTCTAAAATTCTAAGAATTTGTATACATCCTGCAGTTTGCAGCCCTAGTTTGTTCTACAAAAAATCGAGTATCAATCTAGGGGTAGGTTTATTTGAAAGCTATGTTCATTATATACACGTTGAATTGTTTATAAGTTTCTTGCGAGCCGTCCGTCATAGTTGAAATTACAAAAAACTAGGACTTTGTCAAAAAATCAATGATTTTGTATATGTCCTGCAGTTTGCTGCCCTAGTTTGTTAGACAAAAAATCGAGTATCAATCTAGGAGTTAGTTACCTGAAAGCCTTGTTCACTATCTACACGTTGAATACGCTGAAAGTCTCTTGCGAGCCGTCCATCATAGTTGAAATTACAAAAAACTAGGATTTCGTCAAAAATTCTACGAATTTGTATACTTCCTGCAGTTTGCAGCCCTAGTTTGTTCTACAAAAAATCGAGTATCAATCTAGGGGTAGGTTTATTTGAAAGCTATGTTCATTATATACACGTTGAATGGTTTATAAGTTTCTTGCGAGCCATCCGTCATAGCTGAAATTACAAAAAACTAGGACTTTGTCAAAAAATCAATGATTTTGTATATGTCCTGCAGTTTGCAGCCCTAGTTTGTTCGACAAAAAATCGAGTATCAATCTAGGAGTTGGTTACCTGAAAGCCTTGTTCACTATCTACACGTTGAATACGCTGAAAGTCTCTTGCGAGCCGTCCATCATAGTTGAAATTACAAAAAACTAGGATTTCGTCAAAAATTCTACGAATTTGTATACTTCCTGCAGTTTGCAGCCCTAGTTTGTTCTACAAAAAATCGAGTATCAATCTAGGAGTGGGTTTTTCTGAAAGCCTTGTTCACTATCTACACGCTGAATACGCTGAAAGTCTCTTGCTAGCCGTCCATCATAGTTGAAATTACATAAAACTAGGATTTCGTCAAAAATTCTACGAATTTGTATACTTCCTGCAGTTTGCAGCCCTAGTTTGTTCTACAAAAAATCGAGTATCAATCTAGGAGTGGGTTTATTTGAAAGCCTCGTTCACTATCTACACGCTGAATATGCTGAAAGTCTCTTGCTAGCCGTCCATCATAGTCGAAATTACAAAAAACTATGATTTCGTCAAAAATTCTACGAATTTGTATACTTCCTGCAGTTTGCAGCCCTAGTTTGTTATAAAAAAAAATCGAGTATCAATCTAGAAGTGGGTTTATCTGAAAGCCTTGTTCACTATCTACACGCTGAATACATTGAAAGTCTCTTGCAAGCCGTCCGTCATAGTTGAAATTACAAAAAACTAGGATTCCGGCAAAAAATAAATGATTTCGTACACTTCCTGCAGTTCGCAACCCTAGGTTGTTCAACAATTAGTTTTATGCAAGGGGGTTGGGGTTTTCTGATGGCTATGGTCAATTTCTATACCCTCAATATGCTACGGTTCTTTTTTAGCGTCTTTTGTTCCTATGATCGCGTGGCTGCTCATATAATAAAGTTAGCAGCCAAAATTAATATAACCTTTTTTTTTATTTTAACGGCTTCATCAAGTTAATTTTATTAATTTTAACATATTTGACCTTAGTGGAGTAAATTTAAATAAGTTTCCGGTCAATTTATAGTTAAAAATTAGCATTACATCTCAATTTGGTCGGGTTATCATTGGCTGCTAACTTTGGCTGCTAACTTCACACCGGTGGATATAGCACACATTTCCACGTGATTTCGACAGTCGTATCGATTTCGACTGTTGACAGATCTCTTCATCTTTCCTTGAACTATGAGGGGACTAGACAATTTAGCCGAGTTCTAAAAACGCGCATTAATTTAGCTAGAAGAGGTTATTGAATGAAAAATTAAGAAAATCACAAGTTCATATAAAAGTTAACAAGCTATTTGGACATCATTGACCATTCGTCCAGGGTCAATACCCCACTCGAACCCAAACATCTTGAAAAGGTTATAACTATTAGTTTAGTTTTAATGAGAGATCCGCAGGGTCAGACTAGGTATGTGAGTAGGGGCGTGCCCCTCTTTTGGCCCCGATATCAAACGTCCCGTAAAATGTTACGAAAATGCGTAATTGTTACGAATAACTTATGTAGTGAGTACGTATATTAGTTTCCTACGGTGCGCTCGCTGGGCTGTGACGATGAGTATCTCGGTTCTTTGCAGGCGCGGAAACTGATCGGTATCTGTTCGTTACTCGCTGATTAGAGGTTATTGTTTTATTGTCAGCCGACGTCTGAGTGCGGCCCTGGGGCGCGTTTCTGGCATCATAAAATTATATTATTTGATCAAATACAGATTCCTGAAACGAATGTTTAGAAAATTGTCTTTTATCTCTTATTTTTATCATTAGACCTGGTCATCGTTACTGTGGATATGGAGCCTTCTAAACTATACATAGCATAGATGTGGGGAAGAAAGTGCTAATTACCATGCCCAGACACACAGGAGAGTCCGTAACACCATTGAGTTTCGTGTCCTGTGCTGTGTCTATACCTGTATCAACATATTAATTATAGTTGAACTAGAGGGGAATTAATTTTTACTTTAATTCATCATCTGAATGACTTTATAGAAATAATAGGCTAAGGCTACAAAAGGACGAGGGTCGAGGGCCTGTATAAGCCTGCATCCAATTTTCGTTGACAAGTGAATAACATGACAGAATTACATAATTTGTATTAACATACCAAATGCTACAAATTAAGTAAGATATCGATAGTCAGCAAGCATACAATCAAAGCAAATAATTAAAACTATAATGTTACGAGAGCCGCTTTGATGTTAAATGTAAATAAGCAATTTGCATACATCAGTCGTCATTAAGTGGCGTTTCAAGTGGCCGTGCATTAGTAGGACATTATCGAGGCATTTAATAGCTAACCGTTGATTGCACTCGGATACGTAGACACTTTATTAACTTACATAGTTGACATTTGATAGCAAATACCTATTTCTTAATTTACTTTAACTAGGTCCTCAAAATAAATAAGTAAATAAGTTCGGGTAGGTTAGCCCTCCGAACCACGGAAACAACGATTAAGTGAGCGACGAATCATTTTGATCAAGTTAGTTTATCTAATTAATAAAATAGGAAATTGACTGCATCTATACCGTTTAGTTTATCATTAGTTTTATCTAAATAATGAAATTCGTGAGAAATAACGTTACAATCCATAAAGTTCCATTTTGGGTTGGGCCTCAGGCTGAAAATGAGGTAAAGAATAATGTTCAGTCAATATTAGTTATGTGCACCCTTCTGCACACCTCTGTTATCGAACGAACGGCCGATTTGAGCCTCAACTAAAAATAGTACTTTCAACAAAAGTATTTATGACAACAAATAGATCTCTGGGAACCAGCTTCATTAACTTGCCAAGATCAAGTTGCATGCTCGGGCCCACACACAACCAATAGTTCATAACGACGATTATTTATTAGTCAAATAACTAATGTGCCGGTAATTAACTCCTAATAGGAGACCCGTCCTTGCGACACCCACCGCTGGTCGTTATATTTGAGACTGACATCTTTAAATTATATTCAGTAATGGCGCAATTAAAAACCTGTGCAGAAGTCCAGTCAGTCCTTAGACTAAACTATATCTATCAATGAGTATACTACAGACAAAACATATTAGAGACTTCTCCGTCTATCACACACTTTTTTGTTTGGGAGGTTAAAGTATTACCGACAACTGGTGTAAACACAACTTAGACAAACAAGTCAGTATTAAGATTGTCCAAACTATAGGCCGAGGTGATAGCCTTTCGCTGCATTCAACTTGCAGCAACCGCAACACTGCAGAGAATACGGTAGTCAACCGCATTCGGCCAGCGACTGCAGCTGTCACATAATTTGGTTGTTTGGTAACCGATTTAAATGAGTTCGGCGACTGTATTAGGTGAACAATTCAATGTTTTAACGAAATGAATATTCTAGAAGTCTTATTGAAACCTAAGCATACGTTTTTGCGTCCATTTCCGTGTAAAGATGTTCCGCGTTAACGAAAGAATGATTGATTAACGCATAACTAGAAGAACTCAGGTAATTAGCTTCCTACAGTACATCTAGATTATGTTCAGATAACTGGAGGCATGTATTTTATAGCTTACTGTGTAGAAACACTCCATTTTACAAAGACACGATATCTTTCCAGCACATCTAGATGGCATCTCAACGACAGGTTCGGGCGAAAATACTACACCCGTTTTTGTATAGGCGTCACTTCGACCGAAACTGCTCTATAGGGCGAGTTATTGATGTCTAGAGAGAGGCATCTACACAAATATTAGTTATGTTTCGGTGTATTTATGCTACAGAAATAATAAATATGAGTCTTTAATCAGTCTGGGAGCAACCGCGCGCCGACACGCTTCCACACGAACGCCCGCCCTTGTTACATAAGTTACCGTACATTTGATTTCAACGCGCGCCGCGTTCATTCTTGTTTTTTTTACGAGACTTGAAATTCAAATAAAATAATTAATTTATTTTTCAACCAAAGACAATTGTTTCCATTGAGGAAAAAGGTCACTGATGGGTCAACATGGAATGAAATTACTTTTCCTCTTCAGAAGGCATTGTCTTCGGAAAACAACCACATAGGTAGTCCACATTTAAACTATCGAAATAAACTCTAGTCTAGCGCAAATTCCCAGTCGCCCTGAACAAAACGTATGTTTTTACTCAGAGACGACTCAGAGACTACAGAGACGTCAATTAAATCGATGGTTAACTAATTGACGCTATTTTTGGTACATTTTAAAGTAATCTACATGTTAAAACAATCATAATCAAAACTACTTCCAAGGAATCGTTTGACATCTTTGAGTAGATCCGGTAGTAGCTAATGATTCTTCGTCTGGCGAGTGACACTCTTAACTCCCTCTGCCTGCCGCATGTGATAATGCTACAAGATACTTATTATAGATACCACCAGTAAGTGCCTCGTTTTTATAATCTTTCACAATCCGCGCACAACACACGAGATTTGCAAGTGAACGTGTATAATATAGTTCAAGACCAATTTACCAATCCTATATTTTGCATATTATTCTCAAACTCACGACCCTCTTATTTCGTTGCAATAAGGTTTATTATCGAGAAGCCCGGCGGCGCCAACATAAATTATTTTTTGCGCTTAATTAGTTTCTATTACGGCGCATTAGAGTGTTAAATTGATTGATAATTGATTGCTTTAATGTGTGATAATGTTGACAAATTGTTGTGGAATGTTACACTATGTTTATAGCGGAATTTTCCGCCATATTTTCGTTATGACTTTGATTCGTATCTTAAAAGAACCTACCTACACGCGACCAGCACCGTCTCACCTCGACTATCGATGACCCAAAAGCCATAACCATGATTTTGAAAGCAATGAAAAATGTTTTTTGATCCGAACAACGGGTGTGTCTGTACGGACCCTTAATTGCAGATTATTGACAATTATTGTATAACACCATAGAAGGATGAATGAAAGTGTGCTCGGTGAGCAATTGAAAATCGACTGTAGCCAATAAACACAGGGGTATATGTGATGACCGCCTTCCAGTGCGAGCACAGCAGACTGATAAGAGTCCTTTTGAATCCTACGAGATATAGTAAGTGAGGAAAAAGACCGGGTAAAACCAGGGAGGGCTGCTAGTAATATAAAGAGTCGTGGTCATTAGCGGTGACGCGGCGTGTCGTCACGACGGCGGTGAGCAGTGACCGCGGCTGCCTTGCCCGCAGCAATGCCGCCGTTGCGACAACACCTCCTTCGACCGGACTGTAGGGGCATATCGTTGTGTGCACTTGGGTGGAAAAGTTTGAAAAAGACTGTCGGTTGTATACCTTCCAGTTATCAAGCAACAAATCTGTACGAAATAACGATGATGGGTCGGAAAACGACTTGATCGCCAAATATTTTAAGTTAATTGACGTTATATACGATTATATTCCACCGCCTACTTACTCCGCCTTGTGGTTATTTACAAACGACATTATTTATGCGCGAGCACTAAATAATGTAATCATATATTTTGCCCTGACAGTACATAATTAATAATTATCTGTCCACTCAAAACCTGAATTATTGAGATCCATTTTCAATCATTAGGTATATGAACACACTAGCTCTGCACTGAACCTATGTACATTCGTTAATAACTTATGTATAATTTAATTAAGTTTATGAATGTCAACGCAATAATATATGCAAATGGCAGAAGTTAGATGATTGGTCATGGAGTATACTCGAGCATACTCGACGACCTCAGCGAACATCTTTATTTATGCATCATCATAAATATTAGTATTATTAATTAAACGTAGACTGAGACGGTTGATAAATGAGCATAATTAATTACCTTAACTGATATCTTCAGTGAGACATGACAGGTTTTTGCAGAAAAACGGGAATTGAAGTCTTGTAGGCTTGGAGCACTACTATAGCACCTTTAGACGGCGATCAAGTCAACCCCCTCTTGAGGTCGCAGATTGAAAGGTTTTAAACAAAAACAAATTATTTATCAAATTGAGTTCAAGTCTAGATGTCACACGTTTAATTTACGAGGAATCGTTAAAAAGCTTTATCAATGGGTTTAATGTGTCGTAATTTTAGTTTTTATATCGTAATTAAAAGTAAGTAGAGTTTATAACATAATTGAGATAATAATTAATTTAATTGTGTAATAGTGTCATAATTTAGGTGCATTGTTAACGTTACAAGAAAAGTAAATGTAAGTACAATGTATTTGTGTACGAGTGCTGAAATGTAACGGCCGGTTTCAACAAAGACAATTCCTTTTTTAAAGGAAATAGTATTGAGTGATTTCATTCCATTCTTGCACTGAACCAGAGTTCAGAGGATTTAGAATTTTCCTCTATAGACATAATTGTCTTTGTTTGAAAATTCGGCCATATTTGTTTTTAGATATCCAAATTTCTAGAATCATATACGTCTATGGATTTCGAATTAAGTCAATTTAGCATATGTTTCAATGTCTATGCTATAAACAGACATTCGAACGCTCTAACGCTCTTTCCCATGCCCAGTTAGAGAATTGTGCTCCTAATCCCATAACTCAAGAGCCTGTCCTCTCTATTTGAGTGATAGTCCCCGCGCCACTGTGCCGGCTGTCTCAGAGATGCGCCGGCGCCGCTCTACGTCGGCCTTCAGCGTTTTGTCATACGCATCCGTTCTACCACAGGTTAGGGTAATAGTATAGACGGATTAAATTTCCGCTAAGGGAAATATAAAATTGAATAAAGTTATTGATATTTACGTACAAATTCAAATTCTTCACATTCTTTGAATATTGCCATTGACATGTTGGTAGGTTTTAAAGAAGTTGGAAAATGTAGTTTTTAAATATGTTTGCCCATGAAAAAGTAAAGTATACATCTACAAAACGAAATGAAATAGGCATCTATGCCGCTGTCATTGTGAACCACGTTAATTTGACTCAACAAAGTATAGTACATACGAGTACATTTTACAATCATTCGCGGTTACCTAATAATGTCAGAGGCCTTTGGCGGCTCAATAACTCTGGCACCAGGATTGGTCAGGTTGACCATCCACTCGATGGAGAAGAAGACCTAATAATTACTTTTTAAAATCAAATTTCAGTTAATTCCCTTAAAACCTATCAATCCGTCTACCCATCCACCTCACCCTATGTCTCTCAATCCCTCAATCGTCCGGTTGCATTTCGTCACAGCAGCACTAACAACTGCAATCTGCTGCCGACTGTACATCCACAAGGGCCCAAGCGACGAGTCGACATCTCTGAAGCTTAGAAAGGAAGCCATTATACATTAGGTTGGTTTATTTCGTAATGCACTCAGTATTGATCAACATCTTTAATGTTTCCGATATTGAATGGCTGATGGAAATGTGGCTTTATGTTTTGATGTTTAACTTTGAATCCAGGTATTATGACTATTCATAATTGGATAGTAAATATTTCTCCTTATTCGAATCTTCAATCTCTCTTTACCAACGTCAAATAATATTTTTTATCGGAACTTAAGTATCTAAAATGATACGTGTTGGTACGAACTTATTACTATTATTATATCCGTACTCAGAGACCTCAAATGCTTCCTTAGTAGAGATTAATGAGGGATTTTGACATGTAATGTACCTATAGAAAATTACAAAAAATACTTAAGAGTCTATTTAAGGAACGTCTCTGAGTAGAGAGAAAATCTAGACTATTTAAGAATGTACTCACATTCATGATAGATATATATTTTTTTTTACGGTCCCTTGTAGTTAGATAGGACTTAGGTAGTATTCATATACATATGTAATACACATGTAATCAAAGTACTCGCATCATATTCCATTGAAACAGATCCCTCATTGCACAACGTTCCACGTCTGATCCACTTTCCCTCGACGTAACCACTCACTGGATGCAAAAACTCCCGAGAGCATCCGAAACGCGGAAGTGTGTCTGTCTGTATTGTTGTGGGGCAAAGTTCACGTCAGGTAATGAATGCAGCTTGTAGTGGGGTCTGTCTGAGTATTTAGTTCTGGTTTTGTTGGATATGACTTGTAGCTTTGGGTGGTCGTGAAACATTACTATGTGCAGTGTTTATGATTATTTCTATCTTATTAAATTACTAGCTGATCACCATGGCTTCACTTTGCAATCGCATGAAAATTCACTAAATTATTTTTAAGATTCACGCAAACAGAAACACACGGTTGCCCCGGCGCAACTTTGTTTTATTTATACTAAGTAAATACAGCTGTTTTTATTTACCTAATTATGTAAAAACATATTTTTCTAACATCAAAACTATTACACAAACTGTTTACCTTTACCACCTCACTGAAGGTAAGATCCTCAGGAAGCAGTTGACACAGACCGCTTATTTATAGTTGTCGTTGCATCCATACATGTCTTAAACAAGTAAACCAATATTAGTGGTCCACTCTTCGCGCCGTTTTACTCAACATTTTGTATGGTTTCACAGATTTTGAGTAAAGTAAACATGCGCTCAATGTTAGGTGTATTTGTGGTACAATTAGTAGTTCTGTTTGAGGGTGAGGTGGCAAGGAATGTGAGCGGGCTGACATTGATGATGACTCGCCAATGTTTGAAGCTCATTGACCCGTCCTATAATGTACCTCCCGGTCGACCGAGGGATTGAGTGATTTCGATTGTTCCATATACCTCAAAATAATTATAACGTTTGTTTTCTTAGATAGAATGTCAAAACTTCTCGATCAATCTAAACATGACTGGACCGTAAAAAAGAAGGTGAATTCCCGTTTTCCCTATTCGTTGTGTTCTCAGATCAGAAACCAGAAGAAACCAATACAACTAACAACAATGTTAGTTGTTCCATTACAACTAACATATTGTGTTTGCTATGGCTAAGTAAGTATATTTAAGTGAGTGGTAAAATATATGTTTATTATGGGAGACTCAATTATAATTCGTACCACTAATCACCATTATTTTCATCAAGACTGTAATACGAGTATGTCAAACACATCTTCCTGTTTCGTTCGTCTCCTGATCACATCATGTCATTACATAACGCACGCGAGTTTAATTGACCGGCGCGGTGTCACGACGAGAAAGCTTTGTGTCTGCTGGTTTGACTGACAGATGACAGCTGCCTGCAAGCGTGGTGGTTGTAGACAATGGGGTTACTTGCAGATGTTACTAATATTATGATCTAGGGAAAATTGCGCTGATTGTTTCTAGAACGCATAGCACTACTGTCACTGTGCTGAGTAGAGCATTAAGCCCATGTAGAGCCTGACCCTTTCAGATAATAAAATTCGAAAATTTTCTTTGTCATATCAATTAATGTATTTTAGAAGTTTGAATATGACAAAGTCAGAATGTTCAATAAATCCATGAGCCAACTGTACCTTTTAACAGCATACCATAGTTCATGCACATGCCCAACGCTGAGTTGTCGATAATTCTCCCGATTGGATCAGAGTTAGATATTCAATGATTCAATAATGGCTTTAATAAATGTGAGACAATCGAGTGTCGTCGTCCACCCTGTGTACACCGTGCATGGAAGGATAATAGTAATAAATGAATATCTGAATCAGTGATATAATTGATGAAGTGTTGATGCGCGGGCGGGCGCGGGGAGGGCGGGGGGCGGGCGGTATTCGGGTCAGGGCGGCCTATCACATAATTTGACTATTTCGTAAAATCGGTCCTTGTCACCACCGCGATACGGCACAATGTGCTCCAACAACATTCCTTAAAACAACATTATTTGCATTGCATTGCTTTTATTTACTCTATTTATTTACACTTCATTTAATTAATGTACCGGTATTAATTACTTATTCAGAGGCCTTTCTCCTTGTATCATATTTCATATCAGCATTGGCACAGTAGCCACGTGACTTACAGTAAGAAGAATTAGTCAGTTTTGTATAAGTAAATTACCCTTAAGAGTTTATATACTAGATCCATTTCGACTAGATTCTTTATTCCCTTCTTCGATCAAAAATTTTGTTGATCGAAGATTCCCTTTATTAACTTCAAGGGCGCTATCAGACAAGCTATGCTAATATAAATAATAAGTCAGTCAATATGGTTTAATATATAGTTTTATGAACTGAGCTGATTATTTATATCATGGATCGACTTTTTTCCATATTTACATTTAGCTATAGCCTAACTTATGTCATCAACTGTTGCAATTGACAGACGCGAGTGACAACCAATCACTATCGTTTAAACTTGTTTGGTTTATTACGTTTTAAATAAACGGTTTTACGAGTGAATCGATAAGTACGCGAGCTTATCTGTCGTTATTGATTTAATTTAATTGAGACGTATACCTATTATAGAGCCGAGGTGAAATATTCTTTGTTAATTGGCCCTAAATATTAATTGATACATAATCATTGCGTTAAAACATTAATTTGTATTCGATATACGTGACGTTGTCCAGTGTTATCACATTATTGCGAAATGGACTAATTAATTTTTTTTATTTATATTCATTGGAATGTTGATTTAAACAATTTTTTAAGTCATTTACATTAAAAGGTATTTAAAGGCTTTTTCCAAGTTTAATCCGTTTTAAGTCCGATTAGTTACATAACGATTTTAAATCGAATTACCGCCGTCACATTGCGATCACGTTACATAAATCTGTTTGTAATGAATCCAGTAGCACTCGTCAATAATCGATGCATCGAAATCAATTGGGTTTGTGTTGATAACGTGACTGAGAGTTACGAAATACAATAATTATAAACGTTCAATTAAAATAATATTCGTAGTAATTGAGATCTCCGGCGGTTCGCGTAAAAGTTGATATTTCCATATTATATCGATATTATTTGGAATTATCATGTATTGGGTAACTGCGGCTTTAATATTGTTGAAAAGGCCGATTTGCTCCATGATCGGTGTGCCCAGTGGCCTTTGACTGAGAACATAAAACAACAATCAGGTTCTATCTGCGGTTCCGGGTGGACTTGCTGTTGATTTCTGTCTTTCCTTCAACATATGAAGTCCTCTTCTGTCCTTACTCTATACCAAAAGGTCTACATTTATTATCTGCTGGTAGATCTCGTAAGTAAGTATGTTCGTGTAGATTAGTGGCCAACCGTGGTGTCGGTGGATCTCGTTACCCCTAAGCCCCTAAATACGGCTATCTTGTATCATTCTGGATCGGACCCGTACCACTACCGTGTTTTGTAGTTCTCAGACGTTTATTTATCTGACAATACTAAAGTTATCATCTATATAATTAAGACATCAACTTTCATCTAACAGCTCTCCTCACCTATTCCGTTGACAAGCACGTTTACACAGCGGCATGTGAGAGTGTCGGGGGATGCGGGTTCGATTCCCGCTCAGAGTGAAGAATATGTATTGACATAGCTGTTGGGGACCACGTCTGTAGGTAGGTATATTCGTATAATTTTTTTGCGTATGTATATGTATCAGCTATTTAGATTTTACAATACAAGCTTAGAGCTTATTTTAGGTCTAAGTAACTTGTGTTGTGTTGTAATTAATGTCCGATGTACAATTGTTATTGTTTGTTTGATTCCAGGCCGCCAGTGCACTGTTCACCCTGGACAGCGCGCGGGGCGAGGCTCTGTCGCGGCGGCTGGCCCGGGGGGATCGCCGCCGCCGCCGCTGCCGCGTGCTCCTCGCCGTCATCGCACTGCTACTGCTGCTGGTAGCAGTAGGCGCTGTCGAGCTACTGCTGTCAAGAGGACAACGCGTCTTCGGAGCTGCTATACGATGAACCAGCCACTTAGTCTTACGTAGTGATTTTCGATTCGCTAAGTAGACGTAGTGATGGTAGGTAAGATCTTTCAAGAACTACCGCAGTAGCAGTGGTCGCTTAATGATTTTGGTAATAGCGATAACTGCTAATTCTTAGTAGTTCATAGTGGTATTATATGATTGCAGTTATTTATGGTTGAAACTCTCAACTGTAAAGACATCTGAATCTCAATATAGTTTACTAAGTTTTTTGGCTCTTGCTTTGAATGACGGAACGGTACTTGAAGGACTAACATGGCCGTTCATTAATAGTCCTTAGACTAGATCGTCTTCCATCATCGTCTACTCAGTTCTCAGTTACCATTAAATAAAGACCACTTAAAGTTAAGACAATACTTAGGCCATAAAATGATAACTCTGTCGGTAAGATTGTATTGCGTGTCTCATCATTTGCTCGACTACCGATCATTATTACTTATCTCTCATTTATTTAAGTTATTAAAGTATTTTACGAGGCCAGAAGATGGCTTACCTCCGCACTGAGAGAAGTCACATGATTCCTTAGTAGACTTTATGAGTTTCGACATGTAAAGTTAAATTGTGGTTTGTATTCACGTCTCTGAATGCGGCAGTTAAAATCAGATATCTCTTAGTAAATAAGTTAAAACTAGGCGTCTGTTTCCGTCTGAAATTAGACTTTTACCTCCAGATAACGTTTTATGTTTACATTTTAATTATCTATACTTATATATTATATAGGTAATAAAGGTGAAGAGTTTGTTTGTTGTTTGTTTGAACGCGCTTATCTCTGAAACTACCAATTCGATTTGAATCATTCTTTTTGTTATGGAGAGCCATATTCAACGGGAAGGTTATTTACCATCCCGAAATTTACACGGGAACGACAACATCGCGGGTAAAACCGCGGGGTGCTGCTAGTTGTTGAATAATTTACGTAGAACAGTATAGTTGCCAGTGTCTTGTGATCTTGTTTATTAAATATTATTAATGTTAAAATCGGAAGCAGTGGAGATCTCTTCTGCGAGCCCTATGTCCCTGATGAGGGATAACAGGACTTCATCATCATCATCATTAATGTTATTATCATAGACGTTTTGTATAAAATTAATATGAATTTAATATAGTTCAATACACGTGCTATATAGAATAAGTACTTGTGTTTATAAGTTAATGTAAAAACAGTAGTTATTATCATGTTTACGATACATTAAATTAATTTGGTATAACATTTTGTCCTATGGAAACATATCTGGACATATGGGAATAAGCTCTTTATCTCATTAAAAGTATATGAGAAGGATAATAGGACAGACGAAAATATTTCAATGATCTGTCAAAATGTAAACCACTTCTGTGAGAGTACTAGTATTATATTATATCGTATCAAGTACCTTTACAACAAAAATACACATTGTGGTTGCCCGGTAGGATATCTGGATTATCTGGCGATTGAGTCTATTACTATCGAGAACAAATCTTAAGAGTTACGAGCACTTCTCGCTAGAGTGACATGTGTAAGATTGACAGTTGTTGTTTAAGTTTCCGTCTGTTGTTTTTCTCTTCTCGTATGCTGTCGGTTATTAATCGTGGTTTGTTCTATCTCTTACTTGTCTCCATCTCATCGTAGTTGTTAAGTTATTGTGTTTATAATGTGATCAAATGTATTGTGATAGTTTAGCTGTACATGTTTCTTCGAATTTAATCTCTGTATAAATAATCTAGGTGATTTGTGTAAAATGTAGCCATTTTGTAAAGTAGCACCAAGTGCAGGTACCTTATTAGATATTAAATTAAACAATGGAAGTTAACCGATGTTTTATTAAGTTGGAGTCTTTTATCAATCAATCATATCACAATATTTTACAAGAGTATGTATTTAAAGGTGTAATAAATAAACGAATTGGGATTATATCGCATTCAAACTATAACGTATTCACAAAAATATGTACCCCAAGGCACCCTTGACACCCTTGTGGTACGGGAAGACTGGTTGGAGCGGCGAGTGTTTTTATGTTCAATATCGAAACTTGGGTTTACTATAACTATAACAAGTTTACAATAATACTCGTACGTACACGAGTATTATTGTAAACTTGTTATAGTTTGAATGCGATATTGTCGCGATTCGTTTGTATAAAATGATTGCAAATCGTGTGAGTAAAAAAAGTATGTTTAAAGGTATGTTACAGATAAGTTTATAACTATTTCCCAGCGCCCAGTTTAGCTGATATACGTCACTTTAGTTTGATTTATGTATTATTTTTACACGTATTACATATTCCACGAAAATAATACAAAAAAGAATATAAAAAATAAAGCACCCATTACAAAGACAAATCCCTATTTTGTCCATTATAAAAATCGGTATAGGTAACTTCCACATCGTTTACCACGGAAGAGTATTTCCATATAGTCTTAATAATTGCTTATCCGGTACGTATCTAAGGTCTATGCAGATATGACGTCATCGATCCTCTGGTCCTGCTCGTCCATGGGCACCTGCGAGTCCTCCACCACCTGGCACGAGAACGCGACCGCGACCACCTGGAGACGACCACAGAACACATTCCAAACATACAAGTTACGTCATCATATCAAAAACTAAATACTTTAGGGATAGTTGTTACTTACTAGTCTCTGTGGTTTGACCTTCGTTATAACATAACCCATCCTGTGGGTATTATAATATGAAAAGGAAGGATCAAAAAGGAAAATATTCCTCGTTAATCATGTTTCTATCAGTAAAACTTCATACAAGACCATTGAGTCATTAATACAGATCAGTGATCAGTGTCACATTAAAAGAAATAACCATTGATTCGGTAAGAAGAAGAAGAAGAAGTGTATCATCATTCCTATTGTGTGTATTAAATTAATACCTTGGCGGGTTCCTCGAACTTGCTCTTCAAGTTGGCGATGTACTTGTCGTAGTAGCCGCCCCCGTGGCCGAGCCGCGCGCCCCGCGGGGAGAACGCCACCCCGGGGGCTATGATCAGGTCCAGACCGCCTGGAAGCAGAGGGTGCTGGATTTAGACAGGAGAAGGTAAAACAGAGTAGATTGAGCGTTCCAGAGATTCCAGTTGGTTTTGGACTTGTTTATTGTAATGGGGACTAAACCCACAACTTGACCTTTTTGCTAGACTTAGGTATTTGCATCCATTACAATTTTGATTGCAGCGGACAGTTAATCACTCACTGGTACTAAGGACGAAGCCTAAAACACGTTTAGTCCTCTAACTCAAAGTTTACGTCATCATTAAACCCCACCAGTCTCCAACGCGTCTTCTCTGACCGCATTCTTTCCGTGCTGCGCGATCCCATGCTTCGTTTTCCCCATGGCCTCCTCATCTCCCTGCTGCAGCCGCAGCATCTTCATGACTCCTCCCGCATACTGCGGCACGAAGGCTGCGGCTCCTCGCGCCTGGATGTGCTGGATCAGCGGCGCGGTGTCCACCTCCTCGTCTGTCGACATGAACAGGGCGATGCGGCTTGACGATTTGTACCAGGGGTGGTTGATTACCTGGAGGGGAGGATGATGTTAGAATTTCAGTGGTCGCAATTGTCGGCTATTTCCAATAGTTTTATGATAGTTAGTTTGTGTGTTATTCGTTATTTCGCAGTCAAACTGTCGGTAAAAGACGCAGGTTATTGAGCCCGACCGTAAAGTAACTTGGAACTTTTTACCCTTTTGAACACTAGTAGCCACCTATCGGTGGGTCATGCTTTATGATATTTACGACACTCAACTATAGTTACAACAACAGTTATGGAACAGCGTGTTCATAGAAGCGGAGTGGAGCTGGTAACTAAATGGACCAATTACGTCCACGATTTCGATTGCGATTGCGAATTACGATGCATTACGAATCGATTTTGTCAATTTTAATGCGTTGTGATTTGTCAATTGAGCTCCGATCCGCTTTTATAGAAACGTACCCTAAAGCTGAATGTAACTTACCTTCTCATAAACGATCCTGGACTGGCGTGTCTTCTCGTCGGCGGAGAGTGCCGCGATCTTGGCGGCGATCTCCGAGCGGAGCAGCGTCTTGGCGGGGTTCGGCTTCAGAGGACCCATGGCTTGCTGGAACATTGGGGCACGGGTTTAAAATATAATATTGGGCTACTGATCGTGACAGGATTCCCTCTTACGTAAAAAGGGAATAGCTTAGAGCCTACTATGTGTTTAAGAGATGTACTGCTAAGAAAACTAGTGAGAGATCTATCGATTTCTACGTTGTGTCTAGAGTTTTCAGCGTCTGATTTAAAACTCCTTCCCTTTGGAGACATGGTTCAAGTGCCGGGACTATTTAGGCGTTATGAGAGGATGCAAGTTTAATAAAAATATAACCACTTAAGTTGGTTCACATTCACACATTGGGAATTTATTTTCTTTAAAGATAAAAAAAACAATTCCGCTTATTATTTTTGCCGGAATATTACTTTTGTCAATCAACTGCTTACTAAATGATATACCTACAGGAATACTCCTCAAAGAATTATAATTACGATCTCTTACCTACTCCTTACAAAGTAAAGTGTGATATTATTATAATACTCGTATTTCCTCGAGTTATCGTTGAAGTGTTAAATCAAGTAGTTGTCAAATGTTTGTTTACTTTTAGTTATCACTGTGTTACACTCCGTTACCTCTAAGTTATCAAAGTATCAAAGTATTACAATATAAAAATTAAGGAAATCTTAAGGAAATTGGGAGTTAAACTGTAAGTAAATTGTAAAACAGTCTCACTAACAACTTACCGAGTATCCGCCCAGCTGATACGGCTCAGACTGATGCGAACCGATAAAACAATTTGTCGTGTCGTGTACCCAAACATCAGCCGGCGAACACGTGTTCGAGCCACTAGCGACATCTAGGGAAAAACACTGGAACTAAGTGATTACAACAATTTTTTTAATGAACCATAAATATTGAGATTGAGAAGGTGCACCAATTTAAATATTTCGTTAGATGTCATGAGAAGATTTCCATTGCCTTTGGCCCTTTGTGCTTAAAACATGGTCTATTTCTTTTCTTCTTCCACTGTATGTGGACAAATAGAAAAAAATATATTTAATGTTGTCCCACAGAGGGATTATGGAACGGGACGAACAGGAAAACCTTTCGTTTCTTTTCCATATTTTGTCCAACTGAGAAAATCGGATAAATGGGAATCATATCAGTATAATTTGTATTTATTTCATGAAATACCCCAGTTATACATTATTTATTAATTATTTCAGAGTAGCAGAGCAAATACTTTCATGAAAGATAAATATTTAATGATTAATCGAAATCACCCACATTCTGTTTATGAACTATTCGAGCGGTCAACCTTTGCCCAAACAATATGAATATAATATTCATTGAGTGCGTAATCGGTATAATCCCGTAAAGAGCGCCATTCAATCAGTTTGATGTGCGTTTGACCGTGCACTCAACTATAATGAGGTTCTACCTGTTTGCAATAACATTTTTATTTAGAACCTTGTCTCTGTAACGCGGGCGTGATTTCAGCGCTTCGCTTCAAAGTGTTGGCATTCAATCTCCTTTTTCTTGAGACGGAACGTATGAAATGAAACGGTTCCATACGTACTTTGATTTCTCTAGAAGGTACTGGTACAACGACTGTGATTCATAGGCTTTGACTGTGATTCATAGCGAATTAACTGCTTAATCACTAGGTGATCTGTCTACAAGACACATGTGATCGTATCTACTTAGGTACAGAATTCTATTTCTATCTATGTGCTGCCAAGCTTCAAAGAGCACGTAAAATTATCGGTCCCGGTTGTTTTAGACCAAGTCGGAGGCCCGTAGGCGGCCTAAAAACTCCGACAGCAGGGTTGACCACTAACCTACACAGACTTACCTACTTTTTACAGAATACTTACTGGATGCTTACAACGAGATTGTCTGTTTCATGTAGGTGTTTAGGTTGGTGCCCAATAGCCACCACAACGATCTCTAAACTCTTTAGATGTGGCATACTCAGGCCCTAAACCTGTGCCTAAACTGAAATGTTGGTCGTATAGCATTAATAAATCCTTTACCCATCCCCTGCCACAGAATACTAATAGTTTCTATAACTGATATCCTTTCTCAACCCTTCGTTAGTCGAAGCTAATTTCTCGCTCTAATCTATCTTCAAAGTTAAGCTTTCCCAAAAGCTGCCTAACAGAGTTATCTAGGGAGCCATCGCTCTTTACTACGACAGGGTACTAAACCGCTTACGCCGTAATGTTCTATAGGACTTTGTTCAAGTAAGTGTTATTACTGTGGGTAGGTAACACGTTTGATGTGTTAATAAAGGTTCTACAAAGTATAGTTGGACGGGGAACAGGGACCGCGTTTCTATAATATTGACATAAAACGACTGTGGGTAGCAATCATTTTATGCGCTGTTAGATTGAGCGAGTTTGCAAACGGTGAGTTCAAAAAAATCCGAACGTTAGGTTAGGAGCCAAACGATGCCTCGTTACTACTCCAGATATCGAAACTTAAATAGTGTGGGAACCAGCAATACAAAATAGTACATCGTTTTACTAATTGTCAAGTATCAAAGAGGTGGATAGGACACTGAGAAATGACTGACGACAAAATAAAGAGGGAAAAGGCCGTGAAAGGTTTAAGTTAGGATCGGTCCTGTAAAAATAAAGTTCATCGGTAGTACCTAGATTATACGAGGACACAGCTAGGGCCGCGACTCCACTCGAGTGACATTCGGTCGGAGTCAGTAAGCGAATTCAACCCTAATCCTCTCCCTCTCCCTTGGAAGCAAGCTTGAAGTAAAGTTAATGTAGTATAGAGCTGTCCAGTTTATATAGGTAAGTACTTATTAAAGCCCTAACTTCAGGACCACTGCAGAGCTGGCTTAGTTTTATCGCCTGGTTTTACTACAGATTATGAAAGGAGACATATTATTAGGGTACACACTTCACGTACAGTGTGCGCCATATTGTCGCCTGAAAGCCTGAAGGACGAACTGAGCTATATGTACCATACGACTTCGAACCACGTTTCAGTGAACTTTTTAGTCACGGGTCGCAAACAGGCTTGGAAGGCTGTTGATCATGTACGTAAG
The DNA here is from genome assembly GCA_963082685.1 of Cyclophora albipunctata. Lineage (NCBI taxonomy): Eukaryota > Metazoa > Arthropoda > Insecta > Lepidoptera > Geometridae > Cyclophora > Cyclophora albipunctata. The sequence goes on from OY720127.1 coordinate 10,171,754, forward strand.
TGTATAAAAAAAGCTAAAAACCTTCCCCTTGAATGTGGCTACCTATTACAAAAAGAATTATACAAATCGGACTGATAACTCCTGATAGGCCTGAGAATCGGACAACATCTATTTTTCATCCCGAAATTTCCGCGGGAACGGGTATCGTGGTTGGACTCCTCTGAAACGGCTCGACCGATTCTCATGAAATTTTGTGTACATATCGGGTAGGCCTGAGAATTGGACATAATTTATTTTTCATCCCGAAATTCCCGCGGGAACGGGTACAACGCGGGTGAAACCGCGGGGCGCAGCTAGTATAAGTATTGATATATACCAAGGCTCTTTATTAGGCCGTTTACTTCGGAACATCTTTGGCACCAATAGTAGAACTACACAGTTCTTAAAATCGAAGTGCCAGGATCACGTCCAAGTTGAGCATATTCCAGTCAACCTAACTGCTTTTGAAATCGTTTGGGGGTACACGTGATGATTACGAAAGGTCCACCTTCATTTTATTACAGTTCTCATGTATAAACAGAATGAACTCACATTTAATGCGTTAATTAGTGCTTATTAGTGCATTCGTCAGCATTATCAAAGGTAACGTGTAACCCAATGTCAGGCCGATATGTCGGCGTGTGTGACCCACATAGGTACGAGCCGCGAGGCGTCATTTCATTATTTATTTACATTCGTCTCACTTTACATACTTTACGTCATTCTTACGTAGCCGTGTGACGATTTTAATAACCGTTTAACTACTTGGTAGAATTGATTCCACGAATAAGATAAGTAATTGGCGATGGAAATTGGACGTGATAGATTTTCTATGAAAACCTGTGTCGCGGAACTCACTCCGGGACTCCTGAAGTTTAGTGTTCACGGAGAAATACTAACCAATAAGATTACATTTTTCCGCTAAGTTATTTTATGCAATCCTATTGGGTGACATTTCTCCGTGTCCCCGCTCCACAGCCTCACTCCGCTATAATGAACAGGCAGCCTTATTATATCTTTTTGTTATCATTGGTCAAAACCGACGACTTCAAAACTTCAATATTCATTCATATTGATTGGATTATTTTGACACATCAAGTCAGTATTCCTAGTGAATGCTCGTCAAGATAACATACAAAGTGGTGAAGCCCTCTCTCTTAAATACTAACCACTTCTTCTTCTGTAGTTGATATTATCAAAGGAATCTGTTCAAGCATAAGTTGGATCGACAAGTCCTCCGACATGGTCTGACGATCTCGATCGGCCCCAAGTGGACGAAATAGGTAGCCTGTCAGGTGAACTCGTCCGCGGGTGAGGGTTACCCTTGTTTTATTGAAGTACTATTGAGTGAAGCTCATTATATTGACTATTATTCAATGGAGTATGAAATGACCAACGGCTTATCAAGGTGCAGAATTCAAATACCTATAAGTACTTACCATGAAACAACTGAAAGGACAATGTTATGTTTCAGCCAATTTTCAAGTTTCAGCAATGTTTGTTTTCTACCAACCATATCTATTACATTAGAAAATAATTAATTACGTTAACCAACATTTAATGAAAGTTTTCCTCTAATTACTGAACGTTATCACACGACAGTCACAGTTCTAAAACTGCATTCGAACCAGCACAAATATCGTTTGGATAAGCTTCACAAAGACATAAAATTAAACTGCTTTTAGACTAGATAAATTAATATAATAAAATTAGATTGTAGTTCTGCTGAAGAGCGCTTAGCAACCGAATGCTCACAATTTGAGAAAGTGTTGGTTGGCACAATACTCTAGTGTCTGCGTGAAATTGGAGTCGTTTGATAAACGCTCGGATTGAGCCGCGGAAACGCTGGGAGAATAGACAGCGCTGACGCCGCGCACCAGGTATTCGAATCACAAGGGAAAATAATGAAATGGTAACACTTACTATACCTACCTCTACCATTTTACTTAAGATATTTAATGGCAATATTTCGGAAGCTACAGAAATCCTAAACTATTTCATACTGCTACTTAATGTTAAAGTTGAACAGAATTTATGGACTTACTTAATTTTTAAAATTTTAAGAGATTTACACCAAAAATATTACCTACTTTATCTACAAAATTATGATGATTTAGTAATCTTGGTAAAGTATTGATATATTATAAGGCATCTGCCCTTCGCCCACCCTGTAGGGGAGGCACACATTGTCAATCACTCATGTTACAACCGCCAAACCTTGTCAAAAGCCCGTGGTATCCTTGTTAGTGTAGACGCGACCCAAGATTTAACCACTGCACACCAACAAGGCCGGCCCAAGCCCTCTTATTATAACAAACGCTAATGAGGAACAATCAATAACCAATGCGTATTATCTCGGCTTACAGTTCTACCAAGTAATTTCTCTAAATACATCTTCCTATACACACACTAGGTACAATGTACCCAGTGAGTAGTGTACAGTCAGCCAAAGAAAATGTCTAATTCTTTAGTACAATCTATTTTTTTACGGGATTTTAAATGTCTGATTCTTACCCCATCTCAGGATATTCCTGTAGAAGGAATTATCTTTGGCTGGAAAACCGGTTTATATTATATTATCATATTAGTTAGTTAACATTTTCTTGGAATGAAAATTAAATATGAAAATTCTCATAAACATGTAGGTATATATCAATGAAGTTTGATTTTGCCGAGGTTCCACGTGCTAAACATTTTCATGAGCTATCTGTACTGAGTGTCTGTCGACCTCAGAGAGACGTGTCGCGGACACAAAGCGAGATTTGCATTAGATCACCAGATAACGTGGTTTATCTATAAAACGATGTATATTAGTTATAGCACTACATAGATAGGTTGTGAAGTAATAGAGAGATAAGTTAATGTTCTGGTTTGAATCGTGTTAAACCTCTGACGAAATCCTAGGGTTTATTTAAAGTTTATTCAATCTTTTCTTTTTAAGCTATGTTGTTCCACAGCTGGGCAAAGGTTTTGGACAAGAGTTTATTGAAATTAGTAATTTTACACGTGATGATATTACGAGGTAACCTTTGTATTAAAATGTATGTTACAATAGTATAAGGTACTTAGTATGAAATAACCTAGTACCACAAAATATCAGATACCTATACCACCTATACCTATACCGACCTAAAAATAAAGACCCAAACTCAGAGACGTCAATGTTTTCTTAGCAGAAAAATGAGTGATTATGACATGTAGGTACTCGTAATGTGTGGAAATTTGTGTCGAATTAATGAACGACTCTGAGTGCGACAGTGAGTACAAGACGAAGGTGACGCTCACCGCAATACAGAGATATAACATTGTATGTAATCTAAATCATCCCAGATGTCATGACCTGAGAAGAAGGCGAAAAGAAAAATGAAACCATTACCTAGGAACGTAGATAGTTTTGATTTTCCACAGTATATGTTCATAGCATGGATTTCAATATAAAGCAATGTAGTTTGATATGATTTGGTCTAGGGCCTGCCAAAGTATACTTCGATCATGAAAACTTATATCTAGACTAATAAGTTGAAAGTATACTACCATTTTTTTCATACTGATGGATGACGACGCACGGTCGGTATATCGCACGCCCCGTCCTAACTGTGTAAGTGCCAAAATACCAAATCCGCGCACTCGTTTTGACATTAAGTATGTAACAAATGTCCATCCATCAATCTAGACAAACTTTCCCGATTTATAATAATACGAAGAGACGTCCAGGGATTTATTTATACTCAACATCATCAATAAGGGTCAATTCCTAGTACAGTATTTATGATAAAATATAACTACTTATAATGATCTTCAAAATATATATACCAATCAATTCCGTGATAGAAAATACTTACCTACAATAAAATTACTAGGTACCTATGCAATGTGCATGCATGCGAAATATTTTTTAACCAATTTAGCTTAAAACGCATAACTGCGTATCTGACACTTTTTATCCTACAAATTGAGCCAAAGAGAATATAATCACTTATTGAACCAAACAAAACGTCAATAATAATAAAATAACGGAATGAAGTGTAATCCTATTGATGATAATGAAGTGGCTAGATAATGTTCAAACAAGACTGTTATTAGGTGTTATTCTATTCTATTACGCGCTATAAATTATAAAATTATTATACCTAACGTGTGTTAACAAATAGATAGTAAATTATGCTAAAAAACAAACATTATTCTAAATCATGAACTCGTAACAAATCTCACAAATCGCTTCACCGCGTGAGCGTCGGAACGTTCCCCGGCGAACTTTTCTCGTGTACCATCAAATATAAATTTGCTTCCTCTACGTCTGTTTACATACAATATATTACTTCAATCTCTCTTGGGCGAGTAATCTGACGTGATGTAGCGATCATGTAGATATTATAATATGAGGTGAGTCCTGTAATTACGCGCCGAAGATTTACAACACCATTACGAGGCAAAGTGAAACACGAAGTGGGATGTTCAACTCACTTATTTATGTGTTTTAAAATTACGTTTTCTCTAAACTTCTTCCCCCACGGTACTAAGTTGGCTAACTCTGCTCTTCCACGGTGCTAAGATGCTACTACTTATGTTACTGTATCCGTTATTTATAGTTGTTATGCATTTTGATCTATAAATAGATGTATGTTCATGTCGTACCAGTTTCCCAGCGAGGAGAATTTTACTAACTTAATATTTACTTCATATATTTTGCCATAAATTTTACCAAATTCTTTGTGTAACTGAAACCTCCCCGCGCTCATGTCTACAGCACCTTACCATTACGCCGAATACTTTAATTAACCCACTTACAGTGTTATCTCTGCGTTTTAATTATTTCCCTTGTGCAATATGCCGAGTACAATACATTACGCCGCCTTCTAATCTACAGATTTCCGAGTCCGCATCTCTTTACTGAAAGTCCATTGTTCTTGGAACACTTGAATGCAATGGTAACTGTTGAAATCGGGCGGAACTGCGGAAATTGGAAAGATTGCTCGCAGAGATAGATTTTAAAAAGGTTTGAAGTTTGTCGATTAGTTGGACGTCTGTGAGATGTAAAGGAGCGTGTGTTAGCAGCTTGGCAGCGTGCGGCGGCGAGGAGGAGCTGGGCCGGGCCGGGCGGGCCGGGGACGCCAGCTGAGCGGCGCGGCGCGGGTCGCGGGCGCTGCCGCAGTCTGGCTCCGGCGGGCTCGGGTGCCGCACCGCTCCGCGACACATTGCGCACACAAAACTTTCTTACGTCAAATCAATGGATATAACCTAACACGCGCGTTCACACTAAAATGTGATTCGTTTTGTCTCCCGACCGCTATGGCTTGTTTGTTAACTCCGTAGAGAGTTAAAAGTGACGTGTTCAGTTTGCAGTGCCGACGATGTGAATATTCTGTGCATTGTGTGTGTTGTGTTTTACAAAAAGCAGCGATGAGCATCCAGAAGTGTCTCCTGGACAACTCCAGCCGGATGATAAAGGCGATGTCCACCGCCAAGTCCGGCGGGAACGAAGTCAAGACGGTTAGTGCAATAGCTACTGGTTACTGGTTCTCTCGAGCCACTAGTTGACGTTTGTTATGTTTCTGGTCGTCGACCTTGTCAACTTTATAATTGTTCCTTTTAGGTTATCGATGCTACAGTTTATTTACAGTTACAATACAATGGGTGCACACCGCCGCTATTATAATATCCTTTATGTGTGGTCGGTAATGTACCAAAACGGTCGTGTAGTTACAGCAATACGAACAATATTACCTTGTGTAGAGTTATTCATGTTTACATTCACACGTACATTTATTGCATACTTACACATAGCACATTTTTTTATTGAAACATTATTTTTTCCTTGTAATTAGTATAAAGCATGTTATTTAAGTAATTCGGCCTTAATTTGTCAAATTCCCTAATAATTGGCATTATGTAAATACCTTGTCAAAAGTCGAGAATATTTTCTTTGGAGTGACGTTCTGGCGGTCGGCGCGCGGCACGTCAAATGTCAAATTACAATAGTACCTATGGCACATAATTTCGAAAACACAAAAATGTAAGTTACGCAGTTCTGGCATTGTGCTAATAAATGTTTCGTGCCTTCGCACGATATATTATTATTGGTTACCTTGTGGCGTTAAATAAGTTGCCTACCTATTGTGTTATTGAACGTTATTTATGAAGGAAATAACCAAGTCTATTAATAAGATAAATGTGGATGAAATTTATTTGAATTGTTGGATTTTATATTATGAATTAAACACCAAGTTTATTTAAGGTTTTTTTTTATTAAACGAGGCGTATTTGGAACTTGGATCATGTATGAGTTTATCTTTTTAATCTCATTTATCAAACTGAACTAGCTAAATTCTGAGATAATTCGAGCAAAGCATTTTATTGGAGGGACTAAATTTAAAAATAAAGTTCATTATTAAGTAGGTATGTAATTCCGATATAAGCCGAAGTAAATTACCTAGTAGGTACCTACTGACTTGTTTTCAATCGTTGCATGAAACTCCAAGCACGAGCGAGCTAAGCGAGATCATTATTATTTGAACACCTGTTAAAAAAATACGAGCAAAGTTCCTTCCTTCGTAATGCGATTACATTTTTGAAATGAGATTAAAATATTCTGAATTTGTTTTCCATCCAAAGAGCGGAGATTTTGTGGGAAGCAGAACCGAGAATACCTAGCTATACCATATACATGGATATTAGGTACCTACTTTACATATTGCATAGTTTTTTTTTGTTCTGGATACGTAGGGCTTTTTCTACCTGTTTGTTGTACCTACCTACCTACGTTCAAGTGTAATATTAAATTATCCTCCATGTGTTTTTTTTTAATATTGATTGACTTCAATAATAGTAGTTCCTCCTCCTCATGTACCTACATTTATAGTTAAAAGTTAAAACAGAATTACTAAAGCACAGTCTAAAACCCATACTATTTGCGAAAACAACAGACTCAGCAAAAAATTTGCAAAAAAACACCCTCATGCATATGGTAGAAGTGCCTTTTTCAACTACATCGTGCCCCACTCGCACAGCTCATGATCCACTCGACTCGTACGAGTCCCATACAGGTGTACTGGTAGTCTCTGCGTAGTAATGTTGTTTGTTTGAATATTAACTTCTCGACCGCCGAGCGCGGAACAAAGAGGAGGACCTTTAATTGATTAGAGGACCACACTGCTGCACATCTCGATGGATTCATCAGTTTTTGTGCTCATTGTGTCATCGTTAGATCTATCTACATACCTATATCGATACCTACCTTTGGCACAATATGAAATAGATTGTGTCGTACTGTACGTACCTTGCTAAACATTAAAATACTACATAGGTACATAAATCTGGTATGTAGTATAAGTAATTGAAGATATAACCTAGGTTCTGCTTACCTAGTACTTAGTTATTTAAGTTAAAAGCAGTTTTTAAAATCCCATACAAAGTGGTATCTCGACCCATACTATAACCAATTAGGTTAATAAAATCATACCTACTTATAGGAAAAATGTCCCTAACGACTAGTTTTTGCATAATTTTATTATTATTTTATTACTGACACGTGCTTAGGTATGAAATGAATATCATTTTCCCCGTTTTATGTTATTTTATTTGAGTAGGTAGTAGTTATATCTAATAAATAGTTAATTACGAGTTTATTAGATGGACAGCCGGGAGGGGCGAGGGGGGGGGATGTTATCACGCTGTAATCACCCCATGATTGGGTTATCTGCGTAATATTGCAGCTTAGTGCGACTCCAAATAGAATTACCAATCCAACGCGGTCGGTCAAATTAGATATTACCATACATGATTAAAAGGGCATGTTATGGATGTTTAAATGAATTATAAATTGATTCAATACATAATTTAATTTTGAATGCATCGTCTCTGTATGCTCGGTGCCACCGTACCAATATTTAAACAACTCTTTCTTACCTATTTTAAGCAATAAATGATTTTGATTTTTGATTTTGATCTCGGTAACCGACCTAACAAAACTTCCCAAAAGGCAATACCTAACTACTTGAAGTAGGTGTATTAAATATTTGAAAAACTTGTTCTGAAATGTAAGTTCAAGATCAAAATAGAAATAGACGACGAAGGCATAACGGACAAACCGAAAAAAATTATTGACAAATGTTAAATAGGTAGGTAGGTATCTACTAAAAGTGTTCAGCACTCCCGTAGTTTTATTTTATGCTGACATCGTTTCCGAATAAAGCACCTTTTAAACGAAAACCTAACAGATAATCAGTCCATTCGTTAAGGGCCTACGATGCTTCGATGAATAGTGTTCGATCCGATCATTTGATTTTCGATTAATAGTCATTCGACATAGCGCAGGTAACCCCTCATACATACAGACACACGTCGCACTTCCGAACACCGAGTCATACCGAACCGAGCCGTTCACGACGCATTGAAACACAACACGAGACCATACGGAACAAATGAAGTCTCTTGTACCCGACAGAGCCCGTCGCAATTAGCTAGCCCGTTATATAATGCTAATTAGAACACCTGCCAACTACGCGGACTACGGTCCCTTAGAGCCCGAGCATACTGTATTCAAAACTGTGTTAGACAGTTTTATTGGGCTGTGAAAATATTGGAAAGACCCTATTTTAGAGTGGAGCTGAATTTGCAAATACAAATAAAATTATTTTATTCAAAATTCAACATATTTTAATAAAATTTGTTGAATTTTGAATTAAAAACGTTTTAGATGTTTTTGTTTGCCACAGAATTTTCCCGGCCATGTGCTATTTTGTGTGATACAGACATTTTGTCCTCCACAGAAATTTGTTATCTTCATTCCTATTTTTAACTCTTTCTGCATATCCGATCATCGCCATAGACTTTTTTGTATAACAACTGTTACACTAACAACTATGTTCGCGTCTCACAAGTTGGTCTACGACAGTCTACTACAGTCTAAGGATGCTGTGTGTGACTACAGTGGGTTCAGGCTCTTAGGCATTCCACCAAAAGTTTCAAGACTTTCATTCCAAGTCTAGGCTTTTAGTTCATTTCCCGGCTTCCCGGGAAGGTGCTTTGATAAATGAATTATGAGGCTCTCGGGGCCGCGGCGCGCGCTGCATGCTGATCCCACTTGTATGTAGATATGAGGACAGGAGTCGGACTTTTATGCCGTTTCGTATGTGTTGGTTTATTTAAGCAGCGCCCTTGGGGTGACTTATGTGTTAAGTATTGATGAGAAGTTTTAATTACACGGCATCAAGTAGTATCCAAATCTGTCTAATTGTGTTGGTAGGAAAGAGTATACATAATGATTTCTCAAACAATACATATAATTCTCTATGAATGTTCTAATGGAATACGCCTATGTATTAATAAGAAATTGTCTGAATGTTACTGAAATATATTGATACTGTAATTCCGAGAAAACAAACTTTTGTTTTTTTCGCTCAGGTCTAAGAAACCGATATATCAAATCAAACTCTTCAACGTTATTATATAAGTATATATTGCCATTGCTCTCACGTTTATAATGTACCCGTTCCATAGAACTAAGTAACGTGTTTCAATAGTCACATGTTCTACTCGTGCCCCACACGTCACCGGCGATGTTAGTAAAATATTCCGGCTTCGGCCGTTTTCGAAACCGTAGGTTCGAAACCAGTAGTGAAAACGGAATTATTTTTCTTTTTTGGAAACCTGGTTTCCAATCAAGAATAATAATTCTGTTTTCACTACTGGTTTCCAATACAGAATGTTTAGTCTTCTTTTGAAACTCATTGACAAATTTTAATTTTCATAGTTAACTCAGCCCACGGCCCAGTTTACTCCCACCTGTTCTGTTGAGTAGTTCTGTTGACAAAACTACTGGGACTTTTTTTACCATTAGTTTTGTTCCTGTTTCCTGTTCTGTTGAACAATTTCCTTACTATTCGGTAGGTTAGGGTTATTTTTTTTTTTACTAGAGACAAAAATACTGGGATATTTTCTAGTAAAAAAAAAAATAACCCTAACCTACCGAATAGTAAGACACGAGTTGACCAATGAATCGTTATAATGCATATCTGTTATATCCATGACTGAGTTTCAAAAGAAGACTGTACATTCTGTATTGGAAACCAATTTAGAAAACAGAATTATTATTCTTGATTGGAAACCTGGTTTCCAATCAAGAATAATAATTCTGTTTTCACTACTGGTTTCGAACCTACGGTTTCGAAAACGGCCGAAGCCAATATTCCACAACTCTTTCCGCATATCCGATCAGCGGTCCTTGAGAATGACATAACACTCACCCGACGAGAATGAACGAATCATCTATGTATGGAAAGCGACGTTTGTATGTTTTCGTCACTTTATAATCGGACTTAAAACAGTGGCCTAAGAGCAAAAATATGTTTTTGCCACTAATTTGACGGAGGCTCCTAGTTATATTTATGTACACTAAATGCCCCATTTAGGGCAGTTACCTTTCTTTGAAGTCTTAAATTATTTACCGTCTGAAAGGTTGTCATTGTCTGTCATCTAATCTATTTCTTAACGAAGAGTGATGTCCCACAAAGAGGGCCCGCATGGTCGCTGTTCACAAGTTTGTTGACATGTTAGTTTCATTAATTTTGATTAAGTCCGCGCCGGGGCCCGCCGCCCCGGGCCCGCCGCCCTGGGGCCCCGGGTAATTGGCCGCCCTGACCCGGGCCCAGGTTATCCGCCAATTCGCAGGATAAAGGACACTGATGTATTGTCCACACGAAGATTTATGGAGAAGAGGCGCTTCTCCAATGATATCACAATCGTCGGCGGGCGCGCCGTAATACAGGCTCATTTGCTTGTGTTTTATTGTGTCCAAGGGTTTTGTTAGGCTCCGTTTATTACCGAGGCTTATCCCAACTGGGTTTGTGAATTTGAAATAACAGATATGTTTATTTTCGTGCGGTTGCTTGCAATGTTTGCGTACTCAAGCTATTTCATTTCCGAATATATGTTACGCATCCGAGTGAAATGATGTAGGTTATTGAACGAATATTATTTTTTCAAATGACTTGTTACTTTTGTTTCTAATATGACCGTTTGTTTTCAGCCAGGAGTTCAGATTGGGTTAAAAAAAGTGGGTCTGGCGATGCTTTCGCTAACGGTTCCCATCATAGAGCGCCACCAAGTCAGTATCCTTCCGTTTGGGGTGGTTTGGAACGAGGCCCTTTGAGCCCAGTGTGATGCATGTGGTGGCTGCTAATAACATAATGATAACGTATCGATAAGGGATTTTTTGCGGCAAAACAGTGTAGAAGCATCGAGGATTCAAGTGGTACACGGTCCACTTGAAATTTCGAGAAAAAAGAGAATAAAGTAAGTGGTTTGCTTGCTTTATAACTGTTTTACCGCGAAAAAACTGTGGTAATAAAGATTTTTATAACATCGTCATGGTAAAAAATATATACTAATAATAACAGTTACGAGCTTGTGTGTTTATTGTCTCATCGCGCATCGGTTTGAATTTGGAATGCATTAACTTGTTAGTTTCATCAGTTTTACCCTGGTAAAGAATGTTTGTGACTATAAATAATGGCGATTCATACCAAATGCACGAATCATTCTGATGGTAGAAGCCTGATGACTACCTACCTCACTAATTGAACAGCTAGACTTTGAACAAATGTGCTTACAGCGTGATACCGAGTATTAATAAACACCGGCATCATCTTTTACCTTACCTTTAGTTCTTTTGGAGAGAAATCCCAGTTATTTTTGCCTGTATTTTAACTACCTATTTGTAGGCAACTATTGCCGGTTTACTATTGAAAGGACCGTTGTTTACAATAACGTCGACACAGCTCCTGAAACCTCCGAACGCTCGCTCGCTCAGCACAACGACATTTCTTTGACAAGCGGGTCTAATTCCGAACAAGTTCTGCGTACAAGGTTTCTTCCACACACACAGGTGGAAACTTTTCATGTAATATTTGTTTTTTACTACCGTAGCGTTCGTGGCGTAGTTTGAGTAACCGGTGTGATTGTTAAGCATCCCAGCTTGGCCCCTAATTGGATGGACAGCCGAAAGTGAAATTTTTATATGAGCCCTACCGTGTTTCAGAGGACATGTAAAATTATCGGTTGAAGCTAGGGTAGATCGCTAGTTCTTTCTTATTAGTAGCAGTCGAAGACGGATACGGAGTAAAATAATTACAATATCCTTGGTAGTAGTACCATTTTGATAAACCTCTACCACTTGTCTGCAGTGTCACCTGAGTATGTCGAGTCACCTAGTTTTTCGCGTCACCCTAGTTTGACGAGTCACCTTAGTTTGTCGCGTCACCTGTACCGCGAGTGTCGCGATGTCTATCTAATTAAATTGTCAGTAGTTGGTAGTTGGCTTTGTTTAATTCACGAGTACTCTGGGCCCAGTTGGGGCGAGCTGGCATTGAATATTTATGATATTAGGCACTCGGTGTTAAGTAGTTATGTCGGCCATGTTAAGAGACCTTCGGTTGAGATGGTTTCCAACTGCTGGTATAAGCGAACACATTTTGAATTGAAACGAACGTTTACAGTTCGCTTTTTTCGACATTTGATCCTTTTCAGAAACCGAGGTAATGTAGTGTGATGTATCCGGAGAAGTAGTTTCACTTGTAACTGAGTCATGTAGGCGAACTATATAATGTATGAAACGGTCGACTACAGAATGGTTATTAAGTAGTTACCTATACTAATTGTATGCCATTCCAGTTATAAGTAATTGAAATAATATTATAGCACTGCAAGGTATTCTGCGCAACGTATAGAACGTTATGTTAAAATAATTTAGACATCCATTAATATATCGGATTTAGCATGGCAACGGAAAGCTGTGGTGCTATCCAGGAATCGTATTGAAAGGAAGGATTTCAGGAGGAATAGCACTTTCGTACCAAATATCTATACTAAATAATAAAGCTTATGAGCTTTATTTTTTGATTTTTTGTTTGATAGAATGTAATCTATTGTTTAATCTTAGAAACTAATATTCTGATTTGATTAATTCTTTATGGAGTGAATAACCACGTTCAACGGGAAGGTTATAAGCTATTTTTCATCTCGTAAATGGGAACGAGCACAACGCGGGTAAAACCGTGGGGAGTTGATAGTATACTTATGTATATTGTCTTTAGGTTAACTGTTGAAGTTACATGTGATAGTTGATAGTAGAACTGCTTTAGAAATCCAACATATTGTACCTAACTACGTAATGATTTCAAACTCCAACGCACTTGTTATCAGTTATCAGTCAATGTCATTTCCGACGTGTATCTAATTATCTTTACACTTGATTAATTACTCATTAATCATTAAACATTTCGTAATCACGATTAACCATTAATCATAGCGCGCGGTATGATTCGTCGGCCTTGTGAACAATGGTTATATTTTACCGAGTGATTGTGGAAACTAACCGCAAAGTCTATTGATTGAAATCAAACGAGTCAAAGGCGGGGCTACTTAACGGTTAATTAACGGGTTGGAGTAACGATGAACATCAGATGTAAAGGGTGGTACAGTGGGGTAGTTTTCATTGAAAGTGCTTAATGATTTGTAAAATTTGTAACGACACGTGAATCAACTGATATTTACATTTTAAATGGGAAAACGAATTTTAAAGTGAACTACAGCATCGTTTTGGTAAATAAACTATTTTTTAAGTATTGAACAGATTAATACATATTTACGTGATGTGTGAAAATATGAGGTTTTTTTTCAATATTCAAATCTCTACTAAGGAAGCATTTGACGTTACTGTTCGGGCGTTAGTCTTTAACTCTAGACGGCCTTAAGTCTTTAAGTAACAAGTACTATCAGATAAATTAGAGATCGCTCTCATTAATTACTATCACCTCGACCACCGTAAATAATTTTCTAATGTTAACTTCACAATCCAACACGTGCAAACAAAAATCGCTCATAACTGTCCCAGCAACAAGTCACGTTGATTGTTCTCTACGTCTCATACTTCATATGCGAAGAGAGACCATGTGAACCGACCGCTAACCAATGCCACAGGCGCGTTGACAATAACTAGTAGACCGCTATTAATACCTCACGTCACGTGTGGTGGCAAACATATTTTTAGTCGACGAGTTAATATTAGAATTAGACGTAAATATGCTGACAATGCGGTCTTTTAATGGATGTATAGTAGTTAGTCCGTCATTTACAAAAAAGTCAATAATTTTTTATACCTCTTTTTGGTTGATAGGGGTTGTTTTACCCCCTACCGCCTAGCACAACGAACGTGACAGCAAAGAAGGTGATAATTCATCATATGACACAAATACTGTGACTTGATTTGTGGTACATGGTAGGAAATTCGGTTGTTCGTATTCCACCAATATAGTCATACTATTTTTCATATGATGACTTGTCGGCTTTGGTCACGTTTGTTGTACTAGTTTATTTTCACTTATAAGGCATACTCTTAGACGTCTCTTAACATCTAGATGATTAGTCATATATGTACGTCAATTTGCTCGCTCAATCGCGTTTTATTGACCCGCAGCGTCTACAATCCCTCGGACACCTGTATTGTCTTGTGGTTTTACCCGCCTTGTCCCGTAGTAATTTCAAGTTGAAAAGTATCCTATAATGTTTATCTTGAATGTGTGTATCATATATGAACAAGATAGTCAACCATCCGAGTGGTCCCCGCGGCCGGATGTGTTCCCGCGCCGCTGATAAACACACGTCTCCGTCAACATCACTAATATTATACTCTGAATTTTAATTAGATTCCAGATTTGACATTAGCTACTGTCATTTTGTGAAATAATGATACCACATCTATTAGTGTAGTGTAGTGATACGAATATCTTATTTAATTGCGAATCGATATTTTGTATCCGCGGAATTTTAATTCGATTCCAGATTTGACATTAGCTACCGAATGGTCTAAATGCGTATCCCATGTTGTCAAAGATATGTTAATTGACAATATCACAGACACATTTATAATAAATGTTACAGAAAGTGACAGCGATAGCGATGACGGCGACAATTTATAAAATAAATTATTACCATAATACATCTATCTGTTTTATTTGTCATGTTCCTTCATGATCACATTTTTTTATTTATTTCACACACAATTATAAAAGAAAAGTCTCAGATCGTTAATTAATCGTCAAAACTAAATTATCGGTTCAGAAATATTTAATTTCCTGATATACTTAGTTTACGAGAGTAAAATTATAAACGAGAAGAATCGATCCGGCAATATTCCATTTCCATATCGAATAATTTCGCAACGTCACTATTTAGTACTTGTCATAATGTTGCAACACTGAAATTGTCAAATCTGGAATCGAATTAAAATTCCGGGTATAGATATTATTGTTTATTTGCACTTTTCATATCAATGGCAGTAAAGTATGCAGTTTTATAATGTTCACCGGTGTTTTATATCCCGGTTTATGAGTGTACGGGTGTGGTACGGGTGTGGTACGGGTGTGGTACGGGTGTGGTACGGGTGTGGTACGGGTGTGGTACGGGTGTGGTACGGGTGTGGTACGGGTGTGGTACGGGTGTGGTACGGGTGTGGTACGGGTGTGGTACGGGTGTGGCGCTAACACTAACTGTCATAACCTTTAACCTCGGTGGAAATAGAGGGATGTGTGTTTTCCGTGGGCCTGAGTTTCGATATGGCTTAACCGATTTTAATGATGTTTTTGTTAGGAGAGTAATTAGATTAATATGATTGTTACTGCTTTTAATAGTAAATTAACTGCGTTTCTATTGAGCGGCTGACACACTGGCTTCACACTGGAAGCCGGTCACAACCACATGTCTCCAACTCTTATCTTATAATTCGTGCGCTCGCATTTTACAATCTCACTCAACAGCAACATCTCATTACAAACTTTTACCGCTACCGTGTTTCTACGTAATAGATCACAATACACAGTAGCCACTTTGTAAACAGTGGTAATGGGTGTCACTTCACGAATTAAGGGATTATTTGATTAGTAAGTACCGCGAGTTTGTTTGCTCTGTGACGAGACAAGTGTATATGTGTGCCAGAGATGAAGAAAACAAGTGCGGGACGCAAAATGTACCACCACAGCGTACCTACAATGTTTACGAACCGCCTGCGGTTGCGGCCTGCGGCTGCGGCCTGCGGTTGCGGCCGGCGGTTGCGATCTGGGGTTTTTCTTCGATTCGAGCTTCGATTTATATTTTTTGGCTTCATTTTAATTGAGTGAGTTGGCGAGTTGGGAGTTTGTGAGTTCAATAGAATACGAATGACACACTTGTCAAATTACTCCTCGCTCACTCGACTGCGGTTGACAATAAGTGGAAATTAACTCATTTTTCAATTTTAATACCTATTGTTTCATTTTTCTACAAATCATAAAAGGAAGACGAGGTGGAATATAATATCTAGTTTCTAATTTCCTTGTCTCTATGATAAGAAACGTACTATAATTAACAAACCTTGTTGTTATACTCGAGAGTCGAAAACAAATAATAATTGAGTTGAATAAATGGAAGGATCTAGATTACGGTGCTATCAGGCCGAGGATGTTCTGATACCGCGGAGGATGTCTCACTTGAAACGGTTAGTGCGCGCGTGGCGTCCATACTCGGCGCCGAGGATTCAGGAATTTAGTGTTTCAATTTAGAATACGGGTAGTTTTTTCTTTTTAACAAGTTCCAAACCCGGTTGTTCGTGCACTATTTTTTGTTGTTTATGGTTCATAAAACTTTTCAATTAAAAAATATTAACAACAGCTACTGTCAAAAAGATAAATCATTGAACAATACCTACGAGTACATCCAAACACATAAAAACGTTAGTTACAGTGATTTAATCTACTTAAGGGTGACAAAATAAATAATAAAATGGTTGATTTATGACAATTATGACGCATGTCAAGGTGTCGTCGTTAAACTGGCAGCTGTTATAGTGTGGTGACAGGATGACGTCACTGGGGATACCCACCGAGGCGCCCGTGCACACGATACTCTTTACTTCTGCTTACACGCAGAAACCGCTCAAGATTGTCGTCAAGAAGAAGGTAGGACCGACATTACGTACCAATAAATTATTAGTTATTATGAATCAGTCGGCATCTTTTTATTTAAGATGTAATACTTACCTACTCGTATACGTCAGCAACTACATAAATACTATGCTATACAATCCTACCCTCTAGATTTCAAACCTACTTATTTCATTTATGACTAATTAGTAATTACTTACCGCACCGTACACTCTGTATAGTACGTATGGTATAATATTTATTATGTTGATAGTAACAAGTAGTTCATTGTTTTACTCACCTGACACCCGACACCGATGTTTGTTGCGACCGTCCGGCGTCCGCGGCATTTTTGCTTACACTGCAGCTTGCGATGGACGATGGCGCAATACCAGTTATTGTTCCACTATTGCGAAGAGAGCACGTTTAGAAAATGGCGGAGAACGAACAGGACATTCAAAACATGAAGAAGTCCTTCTTCGATCAGCTAGCTTCTTTAAAAACTGATGGCCCACCTGGATGGTGCAATTTGGATGTACAATACCTGATGACTGGACTGGAAATACCAGTTCCTTCGCCGTCGAATGATCCAGAATGTCTGCAGAGCGAGTTCGCCTTGCAGGACGTTGACGGCAAGTTGTTGGTGTTCCTCAAGGAGCTGAAAACATCACCTCTTGGACACAACCTGTACTACGCAAAAGTGATATCCGCAGAAGAACTATTCTACAACATCTACGATGCTCACATTTGGAAAGGACATTGTGTGGCCATCGAGACCACCCACCAGCTCAGGAGCAAGAATCTGTATGTCCCCGAAAAGATTTGCAGCATTCTCATTGAAAATTGTCATATTTGTTTGAGAAATCGAAACGTTACACACGGACTTGTACAGGGAAAAGACAATTTCATACTGTCGTCTTCTATGAAAGAGCTCAGAAGAGGATATCTCGATGTGATCGACATGGGCGTTCCGGACGGGAGGTACCAGTACCTGATGCACTACCAGGACTCGATGACTACGTTCTCATTTCTCCGTCCTATTGTCAATAACAGTGCGGGGGAGGTGGCGATTGAGTTGTTGAAGATATTCCTGGAGGTGGGCGGGCCGCTGGTGCTGCACGCGCTGGACCGCGCCTTCACCGACCAGGTGCTGCGCTCGCTGCACGCCTGGTGGCCCGACGTGAAGCTCATCAATGGCCGCGGTCGCCGGCATCCCTCCAGCGTAGAAGGACACGTCCTCCTCGAAATGGAACGCTGGATGTTTCAACACAAAACCAACAACTGGTCTTTTGGGGCGTATTTCGTTCAGTTGAAGCTCAACTGCACTCCTAACAACAATGGTAAAATACCGTTCCAGTTGTTATTCGATTCACTCCCGAATTTAGGGCTGGACGTACCAACTCAGTACCGAGACGCGTGCAACGAGGAAGACATTCCTAAGCCAGTTTTAGCACATCGGAAAAAAGATCGGCCTGTAGATCCGTTAAACTCAAAAAGTAGGAAAAAGCCAAAACTTGCTGATCCTATAAACACAGCAGTGAAACCGTCTTCTGAGGTGGTTCTTCTGGAAAGTAATGTGAATCGTGGGTGTGTCGTGTGCTGGAAGCTGGATCCTGTGATGAACTGCGGAAAGTGCCACGGGTTGGTTCATTTCACCTGCGGCGCGGCGGGGTGGCGGGGCGTCTTCGAGTGCAACAAATGTAGGCAAAACCAGCCCCTCACTAATCACACCACTGTTTCGAGTACAATGATACCAGAAGTGGCAGAAACCAACGGAGAGGTGCAGGAGGTGATTGCTTTAGATCCTTTGAAGTGATGCTGAAGTCTGTATTCAGTAAATGTCTCATGTTTGTTACTTTTGTGATGCCATATAACTTACTAATAGATGTACTTTAACAACGTAATTGATTTTATTGGTAACAATGGAGAAACAATAAAGATCTTTAAGATGTTGACTGAGCGTTTTATGATGTCCTAGTCGTTGTTAGTCCTCGTAAGATGACGCAGTAGCAGCTCTTTGTCTAGTTGTTTTTTTCATAATGGAAATTTTGTTTTTGGTGAATCAATATAAGTAAGGAGGTTTCCTCTTTGGATTCAAGTTTGTTACTGAATGTATAACAAACTTTGGTATAATGGGATATTCCGCAACGACTCGATTCTGCGCTTGCGCACTGATTCAGCTCGCTAGTCGCTAGTGATTATTATAAATTACTAGCTGCGCCCCGCGGTTTCACCCGCGTTGTACCCGTTCCCGCGGGAATGAAAAATAGATGTTGGCCGATTCTCAGACCTACTCAATATGCTCACAAAATTTCATGAGAATCGGTCGAGCCGTTTCGGAGGAGTACGCGAACGAACACTGTGACACGAGAATTTTATATATAAGATATTATTATTAATTGTTAAATCTGTAGACAAACAAAATTTGATACTTTGTGTAAACTTGTAATACCCACCAATACTACGAGATAGCTGTATTTACGGAACGATATTTATTTTATTTTGTATTCGTGACGCAAATACTCGAGTATTGATAATGTGTACTAGCGGTGCCTTCGCGTTCACTCGCAGTAAGTGAACGATTTTGAAAAATGTTTTAATTATTGAATGGCATCATGTTTTGGTTCTAGGGCTCGCAGTAGCTTGAGGATAAGTATAACTCGAGGGGATAACTCAAGGGGACATTCACAATGAGGGATTTTCTGGAGAGAGTGGGCCATGGGCTGCCGCGGACGATGTCCCGCACCATCTCGCGCATGTCCTTAGGGTGTATTCTGGCACCTCTCGAGCTTGAGGTGGGTCATGGTGCCTTCTTCACGAGATGACTTAGGCCTTAGTCACACATGCCCAGTAGATTGACAGACAGTTAGGTTGGCCAAATCGGTTCGTTTGGCTCTCATCATGAGTTGAGCGTTGAGTTTACTTGGCAGCAACTTGAAAGTTAATAAAGTGCTCAATTCGTGATCAATTGTCTTGTTTTAATGTGCTCGGTATGTCTGATTAAAGGATGTCAATTCATTAGGGTGCAATTTCCTTTGACACGGATCCGAGCGGAGTGCGACTCAATTGAGCATCAATTCCAATGAAGGCTATGCTCGAAACCTCTTTGCAGTTCATTAAGATTGGTCTTTAGAGTTGTCCGCTCGTCTTCGTCTTAGTGGAAACGCATTCTGAAGGTTGGCTCTAAGTTGTCAACGTGAAGGGAGTCACCGACTTGTGATTAACGTGGCTATTGGTGGGGTTACGATGTGGTCAAATAATATGTGCTAATATCAATTTGTAAATGTTTGTTGGACTGTTAACAACTAATAACTGAGCTA
The DNA here is from genome assembly GCA_963082685.1 of Cyclophora albipunctata. Taxonomy (NCBI): domain Eukaryota; kingdom Metazoa; phylum Arthropoda; class Insecta; order Lepidoptera; family Geometridae; genus Cyclophora; species Cyclophora albipunctata. The sequence continues at coordinate 10,192,005 of OY720127.1, forward strand.
CGGCACGGTACGGTGCTGACATGAGTGGAGACTATGGAAGATTTCGTTTATATTACATGTTACCATTTAAAAAGTGGTACGTTATGATTTGGTAGGCTCTAACCACGACCAAATCAGAACATGTGGGTACTACTACGAACTATTAAATGTTATAATTATCATACTTATCTTCAAATACGGATATTTGAATATGTGGCAATATTGGAATAGATTCTGAGTAGACCGATTTGTTTGAATAAAAAAAAAAGTGTTTAGCTTAGTAGTTTCGTCTCACTGAATATATCTGTAGTACAGTAGGAGGATTAGGCGTAATCAAAACGCTTGCCTAAAGCGGATTGGTGATTTCATACCCTATCCGTGTTTGAAAAGTAGGAAACATGTTTTCGCTCGGGCCGGAGTTGAACTCGAGATCTCGGTATTGGCAAGCGAGTGCACATCATACCACTAGACCACCGACGCGTTCTAACTGAATTGGTATTATTTTTATGAACTCTGAACGAAAACAAATTGATGTTAAACCGAACGTGAACCAGTTCGCCTCACTTCACACTCGCTGATCGAATCGTTCAAAACAAAGTGATATGTCATTGCAATTGAAATAACACGTTTGCAGGTACCTATATTGATTACTGCAGCAAATATCAGATACAACAATCTAATTAAATTGGTTTCTATTTACATACCACAAACAGACATAAACTTATTTGTAAAAATGTATTCCAGCAACGACGCTTGCGCAATGAATAAAACATTTTTACGAGCGCAGTTTTTAGATCCACTTTATAGATATGTATCTGTCTATGGATCATACATGTACTGATGACGTCATATCATTAAAGTAAAGTAATTTCAAGTAGGCTAAGGGCCAACAAGGAATAATCGCAGAGGATCATCATGTCTATGATCTACCCGACAATATACGAGTAGGTCATAAGCCATTATTGTTAACTTGGATATAAGTAAGAACGGGTAGAATTCAAATCACGCGATGTTTTAGAAAATAATAAAATAAACAATGGAGTAAATTATGTACCCAGATAGTCGGGCTAGTATACTCTATTTTTTCTAACGAGAGGAATTTAAACTTTAATTACTGTTTGTTCAACCAAAGACGACTTCTTCCATTGAGCAAAAGGATTCAGTGATTGACTTTTTGACTTTTTCCTTTTCCGAAAGAATCGTCTTTGGCTGGAAAATCTACCACATTTTAACTTTCGTAATAAAGATGGAGAGTACTTGCTAACGTTTCGAGGTAATGCCAAGCTTGGTAGTGTCTGGAATAGCGAACTGTGTGTGCAAACCGAAACTTCATGAGGCACACAAAGTAAGTTAACACACTCCAGGAGCCATACCGTGACCTCTTAGCGCGATACAAATGCGGACCTAAACTAGTTCGCTGTCAGTTTTCGTACCATGACATCAATGAGTGACACATTGTAGTTGATTAGCAGATTACCTAAACTGATTCGCTATTTGTCATACTAAAGATGTTTTCGTTCATTCATTTCGTACCATGAGCGTCTTTTGCGGCTTTGTTAAAGCGTCTCAGCTGTCAAAATTAGCAATTCAATAAAAGATACATTTTTCTAACATAAATTGAACCGTTGTTGATATTTTTAACAACAATAAGTATGTACTTTAGTTAATTATTAATGTTTAATTGTTCCTTACTATAAACAATGCATTTGTGCAAATAACTTAATGATATTCAACTGAAAGAATTGATTAAAATTGGACATTTCTTTTCTGAGTTATGATGAGAAGTTAATATGTACTTACACAAAATAAAATACGAGCGCGGACGGGTTGTAGTACTGAATAGTGTGGATTGAGCGCAGGGGATGTACGAGTAGGTAGGTATTTACGAGGGTAAACATAACTATCAATATAAACATGGAGGATATGCTTTGTTTTATCCTGAACTTCCCCAATGAAGCGAGAGCGACAAGGCACAAGGCTCTAGAATTCTGAGACTTAACTTATATTCCTGGTTAATCCATAATACTCGTAGAAATAAATCTTTAACAATCGCAATTTATATCAAACGAGCATGAAGGTAATAATTTAAATGCTTAAAAATATACCTATTATAATATATTTCATCTATGTCTATATTAAATCTATGTCTATATTTTATTCTATGTCTATTTTTTATTCTATGAATTGTTTGATCTTTGCCAAAAATGAAATGCCACTTTCAGTGACGTTCCGAACACTTAAATCTTAATATTATTTTGGATGTCTGTTTAAAATTAAAAATACCATTGGTTTCTGGAGCAATAAATACTTTATAGTTCAAACATTTTATGATTACAAATTAGGTAAAAATAATTATTGTGTGTATAAACAAACCAATGTTTGTTTTAAATAATACTTATCATTTTAAATAGGTTCTCATAAAAAACGGAACTTTGCGTAATTTTAATTATTGAGGTTTTCGAACGCACCTTAATAACTTCTCTTAGAGGAAGTGACGCAATTAGCCGATCAGCAAAATGGTTTGTTCATTCATTCAAAGCGATGGCGATTCAAGTGCGATATTGTTTAAATAAGGTCACGGTACGAATTGAAACGCAAACCTAAACTAATCTGCTTGGATCTTGAGACGCCATCTAAGAGGTCATGGTATGGCTACAGACCACCGTATTTACAAACATCACTCTGAAGTAAAAATCAAATATTTAATTTAAATTCGGCCTCAAAGCGGCTCTTTTGAAAGTACCACATAAAAAAAAGTTCATTTAAATCCTTCCTCGAAAAACTTGGTCCATTTACATCGTAACTGATATCGTAATAATTGAAAACAATATTTAAATTGCAGTTGATATTTATAAATACCGCAGTAAGAAACAAAATAAAACAAACTAAAAATCTTCCATTTTTGTTATTAGACCCAGGTCCATTTCACAGTAGCCACGCATCGTTCATCTAACACTATAATGTGTATAACTTGAAGCCTCTAATGTCTAATGCGTTCGTAAACGAGGCCTGGTGTCGCTGGGCCCGGGTCGTTACTCTATTAGGGTCCTGCCTCATTAGGACACCATGGTGGCGCCACCGGTGATGTTACCGTGGTGTCTTGTGTTAGACTGCCCAGTAACAAATACTAGGAAGTTAATTATACTTAAGTAAGTGCCTGTCAATAGACTCATTGGATGGCGAAGGTTACCGATGGGTGGATAGTTTGACACATTTTATTAATAGAAACATAATTAATGTGTGAAACTATTGAGAGCCCATTGAGACCCAATTAATTTAGAAGTATTTAACCACCAGGGTTTCAGCACAAATCACTTCTAATGTTTGCTGTGCACAAGACATTCTGGCACGCGCCACCAGCAGTATTTTCGGTTGCAAGCGACAAATGATTGATACAACTCAATTAGAAGATAGTTCGTTTAGTTGATGGTGCTACGTGGTGGCGCCACCATGATATTCTAATAGGACAGGGCCCTTATTGCTTCACTGACCCTGCTCCGGGTGGTCGCCTCACCTACTAGTATATTATCAGTATCACTTGATATTTAACCGTTAAATCACATCTAATGGTCTGATATGGAGATATAACGTGTCTGGAAGATTTTGTTGCTATTTGGATTGTCTCGTCTTTGATGAATAATTCGTTATGTAGTTTGGATCTGAGACAAAGTCAGAAGGTCTAAAACTCATTTGAAATCTAACTGCATTTTAATAGACTTTTAAACAGACGTAATGAATAATCATCTCTGTTTTTTTTTGTATCTTATTAGAAGAATTACTCTTTAATAAAAAGTTTTTGTTTGTTGACTAGTATGACAGTTGCAGCTCCGTTTGACAGACATGTTATTCCCCCTTTACGTTTATGCCAAGTTCGTTAGAGCGACAAAAGTGATTAGATTACACTCCAGTGTTAGTTCAAAGGCAAATGGTTAGCGCCCGATCTCCTCTGGTCACTGGGAGTAAACATTTAACCAAACGGCCGAATGTAGCCTAACCCTAAAGGATATCGGGTGTCACTGCAACCTAATATAGACTCTATATAATAGGATTACGGTGCAATATCTGCTGGGATTAGGTCAGCTAGATAGAACGGAGTAAATGAAATTACAGTTAGTTTTGTTTCGTAACATAGTTTATTGGATATAAAGGTAAATTAATTGAATTAAGATTTAGTTCAACATCCTACCGAATATTTAATTTTGGATCTGTCATTTTTAATTCTGTCTTACAGAAAAAATATTTCCCTCACAATATGGCCAAAAAGATGAGTTTTAGAAGTTATTCGAACCACACTCTATTCAAAGGTACAAATAAGGCCAAAATACGGACAAGGAATAGAGGAGCGTCTTAATTTGAATGCTATTCTATTTTAAGTATAAGTTTGCTTCTTTGTCTCGTAATAAGATACGGGACTACCAGAATCATACAAAAACCTTTAAAACTACTTTGGCCCATTGAATATAAACATTTTATTACATCGGCACGTAACGTTAAGAAGTTCTCCTGAAGGTCGGCTAAAAGGTAGTCCCTGCGAGTGACCGCAGTACTCACATTATTTAATGTTCGTTTTACTGGCGGTGGGCGCCGATTCCAATAAAAAAATAATGTAGGACGCGATCCACTGGGCGCTTGCGATGTGGATTTCATACATTTGGATAAAGATAAAGTTAAAAAGATTGAAGTACTCGTCGTTCGGAGTATAATAAAATAAAATTTAAATTATATAGCCCTCGGAAAAGAAAATTTTAGTTCACGTTCTAATATTCCTCTGAGCTGCACTAATGAGCAGCTGCGGGTGTATGCAAAGAATACGGCAGTCGGCATCATCGACGAGTGGCTGCAGCTGCCAGCTAAGTCATTGAAGTAGATTGAAATAAGTTCTGCGACCGTGTAAGACCAAATGTAATGACTGTTTACGGTAATATATACTTTCTAGTAGAAATTAGGTCTTCAACAGCCATCAACAAGTTCTGATCTCGCGAGCTCTTCGTACTTACTAGGTAACCTAGATAGGTAGCTTTTGGTACTCCAGGACAGGACCGTCCACTACCCTACTCCAACATTCTTCACCATCCGCCCCGAGCTCCACACGTCCATCCACGCGAAGCCGCGTGCATCGAATGTAAGAGTTCAACTCTTCATCCGCAATGTTTACTCAAATCAAGTACTAGGCTGATCTATTTAGAGGTATATCGCCGTTGCCGTGCGCCCGCGCACAACATTTTACAACTAAATCTGTACTAGTTAACAAAATAAATCGGAAGAGTTTGATTTTCTGTTCATTTGGGCTTATCTCCGGCACTACCAGGTGCTACCAGTCCGTTTTGAATAATTCTTTTTGAAATGGATAGCCACATTTAATCGAAAGGCTGTAAGCTACTCCTTATCCCAAAATTTCCATGAGAAACGGAAACCGTGGGTAAAACCGTAGGGCACTGCTTGTAAAAAATAAAGTTTATAACCGCAATTATCACAATTGACTGTATAATAATAGTTGGTTTGAATGTCATAGTTAACTTGAAGTGGGTATTCACATATCTATGTTGGTTTGTTATCCTTTCAGTTATGATGGAGTAATAATTTTATCACGAGATGTCTTCCAAACAAAACTGACGTTAATTAAAGAGTTCAGAGCGAACGGTTGCGCGCCCCTGCTTCAATAGATGAAACTAAATATTTGTTAATTGCGTTCTCCTTTTTACCTATCGCATCTGTAAATATTCTGATGAGTAAGCTGAGCCCGCGGGTTTGTCTTCCATTTTGAGAAACATATTTTTCCTATTAAACTTCAATGCTATGAATACTATTTAATTGTTCTGAATACGATGAATATCTTAGTTTGACAATTGTTATTCAAATCGGTTTTGGGATTATGAATGCGAGAGTTTGTGTTTCTGACATGACAAGCCTGCGACATGATTCAACGTTTGAAATGACCGGGACCGACAATTAAAAATTGATCTCCGATAGCGCTTAAATCGGCTATACATTTAAGAAGCGGTCGAGCTATAGTCACTGTAGCTATAGTGAATATAGCTCGCAAATTATTGCAATTAAGCAAAAGATTGCCAATTTTGCTTAATAATCTCCATACGTGTAATAATATAGGTAGCTAAGCCAAACGATAGCGAAGCTAAATAAAAGGTAAATGGTCTCGACGAGGTAAATGGTTTCACACACTTATTTATCTTTTACATGAATACGTAAATTCATGGACAGTAACTTAAACTATCCATAACACAATCCATTAACTTAAAATAACAGATCACCTTGAAATTGATTCACAATGATTCTCCTAAATCTTCTCACAAGTAGTACACATACTGAAGACATGAGTAGTCGAACCGCCTCAGTGTGACGGATTGATTGACAACCCGATGTTTCTTATTAGTTAGTTATTAGTACAGTTTATAACAAGCTAATTCCGATCAGTTTCGGGAGCGCTTTGTGAGCGAAAACTAGTGGAGGAAACACAATTCTTGATGAAGTTACATTTCAACTCTACTGTTTATAGTGCTAGTGTCTTGTCAATGGGTGGGTGAAACGATTGTGATTGTTTTCTAAATAGTTTTTATGATGTGAGCTATGAAGACGTGAGTCGTATTTTAGCTAGTTACTGGGTGGGCGGTTCGGATTGAAGATGTTGGAGTTAGTGTTGATGCAACCGGTGGACTTGACTAGGATATCGGCGGTTTGTATTCTTTACAGTGCTATAATATGGTTAATTATTAAACATGGTTTGAATTTAGGATCTCCACCCCGCAGTTGGTGATTACGCCTTATTCCGCCGTCAATACCGAATGTCAGCATGTCAGAACCGTCATTACCAGCCGGTATCCATTAATCTTATGCGATTTAGAACACCAGTAGTTGCCACTAACCGCTAAAGTAAGTTCGTTTAGGTCAACCCTGGTGCCGGAGTTTTTAGACCGCCCAAATGGCTTCCGATCTTGATTCAATTTCTCGATAGACAATTTTACGTACACTCCAACGGTAGTTCTCAGATAGAAATGAAATCGGCCACCCATCCAACAAGGGGCCGAGCTGCACGTTGCATAACAATCGCAACCACTACCTAGCTGACTTGATTTAGTTAGTACTGCATAATAATTTAATCTCACTTTAAAATATATAATTTACCTTGAAGTTTGAATATGATAAGGTTCTAAATATACGAAACATTATCATGGGCTGACTGTACAAGTACATACCGAGTGAACTACTTTCCGAAGCCCCCTCCCGCGCCCCCGCCCACTAATTGTAATGTAACAGGCTGTTAGTCTCCTCTTATCGGCGTCTCGCAATAAACTATGTTTGTTTACTCGAATCAATCTTCAGGCTATTTGATCACGGCGTGTTCGTGTTAACCGACTCCGGGAAAGAGTCTTACAGGAGTGTAGGTATTTGATTAGGTATCTTTCTTATTTTCTGCACTATACATTTTTGTACTGTTTGTTAGAGAAGTCTTGTTAGAAAACTTATTTTTATAGAAATCTAACTGCCGCACTGAGACACGTCCAATATCGACACTAACTAAGTAATTGACGTAATTTTTCATATATTAAATGTCGAAATCACTCATTAAATCTCTACTCAGGAAGCATTTTGACGTCTCAGTACAAGCGTGAATATCAAGGTGTAGAAATATTGAAAAACTTTTTCAATATCACTCATCCATTTCATCACTCTTCGTAGGGATTCGAGAGAACGTTCCATTGTGTTCCAGAACACCCACACACATCCACTACAACAAACAATTACGCGAAATATTAAATAATAATAGATAACATTATAGCTGGAAACTATGTTACTACATAACATTCCTCAGATCACATGAACATAATTCTCAGATTGGCTTTATGGCGCGGAAACTCCGGGGTTTGCCGCCATAACTTAAAATATAACCTCCTTTGATACTCTCGCTAATCTCGATCGGACCTCTCTTTCCCTCCCCATAAATCTTCCATAAGTTAGATAAGGATGGAAGACTTGACCTGACATGCACTAACCCTTGGGATATGAACTGCTTAATTCATGTAATTTTGGTTTTGTTATGAATTTTTAACGTTTTGTTGAAGATTACGTGGATTTTATGCTTTTTATATTAGATGGATGTTAAATGCAAATTATTTTCAAAGTGGTTTTAAATTCGTATTTTCAACTTTCATTAAATTTATTAAAAGTGCTGAAGACGGGGTTTACATTCTTATTAAAATGTTGTTAGGTTCCACAGTCAGACTGGATTTCCCATCTTTGTATAAAATGAAAGCCCAGAGAGTCTTCGCTATTTTCCAATATTTGTAATTCAAAAGAGAGAACCTATCTCTCTTCAAATAGTTCGCTAGTTTTGAACTATTTTCCCATCAAATCGACATCATGACTACACGATTATTCATATGTAAATTCGTTATTAATTCCAATTATTTTAAAAGTTCAATTCATAACACGATGTCAATTGGTAGGTACATTAGTAAATACAAATAATTTATTGAGCATAAACAAATAATATTTACAGAGAAAATGATACATGGTTTGCTCTTTGATGCCCGAACAGAATACAAAACAAGTAATCTCTTGATGTATCGTAGTGTTTTCATTATTCTGTTTCTATTCACACAAATTGAAACCAAAGCCGGCTGGTTCTTCCACCACTCGGCTCCCAACACTCGCAACATATTCTTCACTGTTCCCCGCTCGTCTGATTTCAATACATGCAATAACTGCTGCTTCCCCTCGCGAGATTACCTCTTGACTACTCGCAGCCGCCAGGAATATTGAATTTCTTTATTATCGTATTGTTTGTGAATTGATTTAGATCGTGGAAATGTTTCTTAATACAGCTTGGAAAAAGGAGGTTGGGTACAGTACTATGAAAATATTGAGCTAACTTGAACTTTCATATTGTAACTTCTTTATAAATTACTAAACATTATTACTAATCAAATAGTATTTATCACGTCTTGGTAGATTGGTACGAAATTCTTTCTGAAATAGCCCAAGCTGCAAGACACATAAACTACTTACAAAGTATCCGTAAACATCGCTTCATCATCATATTATTGCTTATTGCTTCAAATCCGTGTTTATTACCTGAACTATCTACTTCAAAGTCCTCGTAACCAAGAGTTGATCTCGAGTTGATCTCCGGTGCAGTATGACGTACAAGTGTGTTGAGGTTACGAGTAGGAATCACGCGAGCCGCCTCGGGTACCGCGGACGGCGCCAAGACAAATACTTTAGATGCGATGAGCTTTGTGGAAACGTTACATTGTAATGATATGTCGGTGTGATGAGGTTGCTTATGTTGGTCGTAAATGTAGATTGTTGGTACAAGATCATTTAAGGTGCTTTGAATTGTTAGAGAATAACAACCACTTTTGTTGTAATTTTCGTTCCGTTTAAAATAAATAGAACGAACATATTACACACCTACTACACACTACACACCTCTCGTTGAAACCTCTCTTTTTAGCGTTCACTCTTATACTAAAACTATACTCAGAGTACAACACCATACCATATCATACCCATTTTCTCAGAGTCGGTGAATAATATTGACTCGATTCAGTGACAACAAGGAAGCTGTCTGTGTAATACTTTGCTCACACATCACGGGGCGGTGTCCTGTTTGTATTATATATCATTACTTTAAATATATTCAGTCATTTTGCACTTGTTTTATTCAAATGAAATACTGTTTGAGTATCCAATTTGATTGTCACTCTGTTTCATCTCTTTATTTAGATTTTCAATGTGACATTTTCTACCAGTCTAAATGTCTTGCTTGTATTTTCATATCTCATATTTCTTAATACCATAATACATATATGCATACGATTTTTATAAATCTCAAAAATAATAGATGAAGAGCTTTACATGCTAATCTTGTAGTCAAATGTGAATGTGATCAAAATCATTGAATGATACGTAGACTATCTCCTACATCTTTGACATTTTAAAGTAATAGAAAATTAGTTTTTTATATTAAACAACACATGTCATGTCAGAAAACCAAATATTTGGTGGTATTCAATATGGTTAAAGATATATCCCATATCTTAGTCTGACGCACTCGACTGACTCAACGAAATCCAACGTGGCCTCCCCTACTAAAATTACTTTCAGCATTCACATAGGGTGTGTGAAGCGACAGACTATGACGTTCTTTTTTCTGAAAATTCCATCACGCTGCACCGCAGCATCCGCATTTTTTCATTTCAGACTGACATTTTTGAATACCAAAGCATTTTACCCATCTAACATATACGTCAAACCTTGTACCTAGTAATAAACATAGTACCTAACCACAATAGAACTTAAAAAATAAATATATTTAGAGTTCTTTCTACTACCGTTAATTTACGTCTATCCTCCTAATATTATAAACCAGCAGCGCCCCGCGGTTTAACCCGCGTTGTGCCCGTTCCCGTGGGAATTTCGGGATTTTTTTTACATAAAAACCTTCCTCTTGAATCACTCTACCTATTACAAAAACCGCATCAAAATCCGTTGCTTAATTTTAAAGATTTAAGCATACAGACAAACAGACAAACAGAAGACAAACAGACGCGATTTTGTTTTATACTATGTAGTGATGCGAAAGTTTGGATGTATGTTTGTTACTTTTTCACGCAATAACTGCTCAACGGATTTTTATGAAACTTTACAATAATATAGGTTATACATCAGAATAACACATGGGATATATTTTATCCCGAAATTCCCGCGGAAACGGGTATGACGCGGGTAACACCGCGGGGCGCGGCTAACTCTTAACATATACGGCTTCGGCCGTTTTTGAAACCGTAGGTTCGAAACCAGTAGTGAAAACAGAATTATTATTCTTGATTGGAAACCAGGTTTCCAATCAAGAATAATAATTCTGTTTTCTAAATTGGTTTCCAATACAGAATGTACAGTCTTCTTTTGAAACTCAGTCATGGATATAACAGATATGCATTATAACGATTCATTGGTCAACTCGTGTCTTACTATTCGGTAGGTTAGGGTTATTTTTTTTTTTACTAGAAAATATCCCAGTATTTTTGTCTCTAGTAAAAAAAAAAAAATAACCCTAACCTACCGAATAGTAAGAAAATTGTTCAACAGAACAGGAAACAGGAACAAAACTAATGGTAAAAAAAGTCCCAGTAGTTTTGTCAACAGAACTACTCAACAGAACAGGTGGGAGTAAACTGGGCCGTGGGCTGAGTTAACTATGAAAATTAAAATTTGTCAATGAGTTTCAAAAGAAGACTAAACATTCTGTATTGGAAACCAGTAGTGAAAACAGAATTATTATTCTTGATTGGAAACCAGGTTTCCAAAAAAGAAAAATAATTCCGTTTTCACTACTGGTTTCGAACCTACGGTTTCGAAAACGGCCGAAGCCACATATACATGTTAAAAGGAACCTAGCAAAATAACATAGTACCTTACCACAACAGAACTAAAAGGAAATATATTGAGAGTTCTTTCTACTCCCGTTCACTACAACGATATCCTCCATTGTGTCGCTTCATATCTTATCGAAGTTCTAGTTATTTATGCGCAATGAAACTGTACGTACAGTGCGTAAAGAAGATGTTTCCTTTGTGGCGCAACGCAGACGATATCACAGATAAAGGGAAGAAATACCGCGTATATTATGCACGTAAATATTGGTGAGGTAGGTGTGTGTAGTCGCATACCGTTGCCAAAGAGACGTGTACTTTACTTTGTTTTCCAAAGATACTGTAGAAAGTAATTTAAATATTGATTAGAACTGAATCTTTAGAATTAGGGTACAAACTAAAGAAGCTTAAGTTCATAATTAAAAAGTTTGATTATCGATATGAATGGCGAAGCACCTTACTTGATGAAAGCCCTCGATCCCCGACAATGACTCAACTTATTAATTTCCCATTCATTTTCATCTGAAATTGATTTTCATCTGAAGTTGTATCAATATTCGATGGTTGTTTCTCAGTTCTTCGCTGATTACCTAGAGCTAGCGCGATCACAGAAATCAGGCTATTTTAACTTCATTAAACATGTTCTATACTCGTACCTACCTACAAGTGTTCTCGGTAACTGTTGTTAAAAGATGTTAAAAGACTCACTCACTCTGTATTTCATGTGAGTTTATGCCAAATAATTAATGAATAGCAGCGCCCCCAGTTCTACCAGTTCCCGTAGGCATTTCGGGATAAAAAGTCGCTTATAACCTTCTTCTTGAATGCGGTTATCTAATACAAACCTTTGGAATTTCAAAACTTTTGGTTTTACCTAAACTTTTGGTTTGGCTATTTAATCTAAATTCGATCGATACTTATAAAGATGTTTGCGTTCTAAAACATTCTTTACAAACTTCATTCACAAGCTCTGTCTGATAACTATACACACAAGTGCAAATCGAAACGCCAAGAGCGCCAATCTTCATAAATTTCTTGTATACTCCGCTCGGTGTCGTCAATCAGCCGAGTACAATTCGTCATCGGCAGCCGGGGCCCTGCAGCGGGGCCTTGGGGCCGGGAGCTCGGGGCGTCGCTAACGAAGTAATCAATCAATTCTGATGATAAAAACCGGGGCCTGACGGGGTAATTCAAACTGTGCACTTTACCCATCCATACGGTGCACTGTACTTAGTATGCTGTATGTGTATATTTACACTGTATAGGTTTACCCGAATCTCATATTTTCGTTTCAATTTATTATTTCTTGTACTAGTAAATAAACCGTTTGTTGGAGACTATTTTAATAACAAAGACTTTGCTATTTGCTATTCCATTGAAATAATTTCTAGGAATAATGCCTGAAATGTTGTTTTTATATTTTAAGTAAGACTTACTGCCGTAGGTACAACTAACTGATTCACATATTCCATGCCAAAATGACTATTTAACCTAAGACTCGTGTGTCGACTCCGAGGACGGCGTTTATCCCTAAAGATAATATTAAGATATACAAGTAGATACCAAATCTACTAATTAACGCACAAACCAGAATACCTCCCTTAATTGCCCTTGGCTTTGTTTGCCCACAATTATATTCTGTGTCTATGACGTCGACACACAGGGTCGGATTGCCCTCACAAGGGTCGAAATGCGAAGGCCTTGAGGCGGTCTGAAAACTCCAACGCCACTAACTCGGGTTGGTCACCAACCTGCATGAACCCACTATAATACTATACTTATAATATGGCAGCTGAGTCCGTCGGGTTTTCAAAAAAAGAATAGCACCATAAGCACCATTCAAGACGAGGTTTATATGTAGCTTGAACTTCTTCGAGAACAGGGCGGCGAAAGTGAAACCGCGGGGTGTTGTTAGTGCATCACACGCTTGCTAACTTATACTTAGGTAGCTATATCATATTTATTCCTATATCCTATACGTAACTTCATATATTCGTCGTGTATAAACTTGTATTATTTCATGTTACATATTAACCCTCCCCCTACCCTCGAATAACACCCCATTACGCTTTTAAGTTACGTCGATTCATCGATAAGTTCAGTTTCCAGTTAACCGACTACTACGTAGTAGTTATAGGTGTCATACTAATGATCGTTAGTCGAAATAGTTAAAAGAAGGTAAAAATAACTGTAATTAACTTCTTTATCATTGGTATACTTTTGACGGACGTAACTGCTTTGAAAAAGACATCAAGCTGAAATAGTTAGCTTCTTACTAAGTTTACAGTTAAAGTTCAGTGGTACCTGTAAAATTTCTTTCACTGTGTCACTCACCTTGTTTTAGCGAATTCTGTTTGACCAAAGGTAAATTAACCGATCACGATTAACCGAAGAATCAAATGTCTGATGCATTTCGCCGAAGAATTGTAGGGGAGTAGCGAAGGGGGAATGTTAGTACAATACAAGAGGGGATATATAATTACTTAAGTACGTTCGAATACATATTATGGATTCCTAAGACCCAAGTCGCAGCTCTTTCGATCACTTTTGTCTCCTTTGTTTATCAACATGGTGTTCATCTGTGTGCACACTGCCTGGTGTACCTGAGTGTACACTGCTCGGTGTATCTGTGTGTACTAATAGGCGTTGGTTGATAGATTACGCGCTGTTGACTCGCGCTATCAGCGGCGCGCGGCCGCTCGAACCCCATCGCCATTGTCAACAATTCACAGAAAATTTCCATAAAACTAATATTTTTTTTTATAGTGGAATATCCGTTATTTTAAAAGTAATTTAGGTCATGCTTTTATGTGATATAATACATCTTTATTGAGAAGAGAATGCGTCGGATGTAAATGAAATTGTGACAAATTGAATTGCTAACAAAATTATCGATGGGTCAATTATTCGCTTGAAACGAACGTCACGTTCCACGGAATAGGTAATTATTGTCATTCGTTCAATATTCGCGCCACTATTTCTCTCATAAAATAGCTACATTTCAAATCACAGGAAGGAGCTTAAAGTTTTACTATATACACTATATGTACGTCACATACACTCAATTTAAAATGTAGACTAATGTAGTTGATTTTCCAGACAAAGACGATTCCTTCTGAAGAGGGAAAGGTCACTGAACCCTTCCACGATGGAATTTTAACTCTCAAGAATATTTTGATTTATTGGTAGGGTAAGAATGGAATGTCATCAGAAATTCTTTTTCCTCTTTATATAGAATAAATTGTGCTTGTTGTAGGAAATTAGCCATACATATGAATATTCCGCTTGTAGTAGTCAAGTAACACTGCATATAACAATTATTATTGTAATAGATATTCATAATCCTTATCGTATTGACATGTAGAAAGTTGTTTAATTCGTTCGTTATCTTCACGAGGTACCGACTGCGATAATCTAGGTTCAAACAAGTCTTTTAGATAAGTAACGAATATACATATGTTGAGTGGGTTAGGGCTCGTTAATAACTGATATCGTATTATTACATTACATTAGCAGTAAAAGGTTTTTCGGTGCGTGGAGAATGTATTCTGGTGTATAAAAAGGCGTATAACAGGCCTTATCGAATATCACAGATTTTTTTGTTAGTACGATTAAGCGCAAGCTCGTTGACGTTGTAGACGTTGTATGCCTGGAATTTGTATGTTTGTTCAGCGGGTGCGTTGTGTAGTTGCACTATGTGTGCGCTATGAAGAATCACAGCGACATCTGTAGTTAGACTGATTTAAGACAAGACTAACTGCCTGGAATTAAAGATTAACTGCCTTCATAAACGCTCTTTAACTAAGACACTGTTTGAGAGTGTTTTGTCTCTTTTCCTCTTTGGATAATAGCATATGTTGGAAGGGGACAAACCATTTGATAGCTAAAATGTTAGTAAGCGTATTTGAATAAGGCCCTTCTTTTCCACATCAATGTTACAACTATATCATTAAAAATGCCTTCATCAGAACCATGTGAAGGAACTGGATTTTGGTATAATTTTTTCAAAATATCTCTTCAATCTCGGCACATGCTTGTATTACATATAACAAACATTATAAATATCCTACGTTTCTATGATTTATTATCCTCTTGGATATTGCGAAGTAAATGACAAGAAATGAAAGAAATATACTTCAATCTGAGAGATTTTATTTTTATAACGTTTGTATCGCAGTTCCAGTGACGTGTACTTTGTCCCGTTAAATAAATGATGATACAATCTCCCGGAGAAAGAATCCCGGGGAGTGAGGTTGAAGCTGATAGGAACGGAAGGGGTTGCTTATGGGACAGATATAGTGGAAGTGAAAAGTATGATCGGAAACAGGCTGAATGATAATATGAGAAATACATTCAATTCAATTCTGAGGTCCCGGGTTCAATTCCCAGGTCGAGCTAAACTATGTTTCCTACTTTTCAAACATGGCTCGGCTTTGAGATCACCAGCCTCCATTACACAAGAGTGATGATTACGTCTAGTCATCCCCACTGTACCGATTAGCTTTTTACCAGCAGATTCGGTTGAAACCCCTTTCCCAGCAGTGGGACATTACAGAATAATACTTTTAGTACTTTTCTTTAGTAGATTCAAATGACCAATATTTTTTGTAAGCTATAGCCAAGTTCGTTATCATGTATGTACTTTGGGCTTATTCACAAGATGTTGTTATAGCCAGTTTACAAGGGCAATCGTCGCATTCTATTCCTGTCCGTTCGTAGCATGGACACCCGCTCAATATAATCAACCCGTAATTCACAGTTGGTCAAGTCTCCTTTCAAACAGATAAGCTTCCTATTTGTCGTTAAAAATCAAATTGTGAATAAAAAGCGCTATGTTCAAATTGTCCACGCTACTTTCTTTTGTTCGTTGAATGCGAGCGCTCCCGACCCCGCGGGCCCCGGACTTGCGGTGGATGATTTAATAACTTTGACATACGGATAGACAACAAACAGTTCACTTATTTACGGTAATTGGTTTGAAAAATCGTGTAGCGTTTCGTTTGTAGGTAGGTATTTATTAATATTTTTTCCTTTTTTTAGGGATCTATTCTCAAAATGTAAAAACGGGATACTATTATTAACTCTGCTGTCCGTCCGTACGTTCATCTGTCTGCCACCACTCACCAGGCTCTCATAAAGCTTGAAAAGAAGACAGTTATTTTTTTACAGATGATTTATTTCATTACAGATGATGAAAATAGCCTATAATGCGTAGAATATGGCTATCTATTACAAATATAATTATTCGAATCGCATCAGTAGTTTCTGAGATTAGCGCGGTCAAACAAACAAACTCTACAACTTTATTACGAGTACATTCGTATAGATTTGTGTATAATGTGTATTAATGAAATCATTTCTTTCTTTCAGGTAAGTCCACTCGAATCCTTCCTCCAAAACCGATTAAGTAAGTCATAAAACAAACAAATATTCCATTTCACTAACTTCTATTATATTTATTCTTCCAAATAAAAGCTTATTATATAGGTATCGTAAAACTTTTGGGCGACGTATCACAAATCCGAATATCAACGGACCGATATCCAATCTATTTTGTGCCCTAAATCAACACGCAGAGGAGTTCAATTTGTTTGGCTGTTTTTTCAGCTGTTTGCTGGAATTACGGCCCTTAAGGTTTGTATATCTTTTAAAAGCTCTAGAGATGTGCTTTGTTGATTACTTAATCGATAAACTCGTTGGCTAATGATATATAGTGCTAAGAGAGCCCGCTGTGTTACCCGCATCGGACCCGTTGTCGTGGACATTTCGGGATAAAATGTAGTTCCAGACTCTAATTTGTTTTTATTACTTTTCAAACCAAAATGATTGTAGTAGGTGTTGTGTGAAAGAGTAACATACACACTTAAATCCATACATCGCAATTATAATATTCAGTACATATTAATGATATTGAATAATAATTAAACAAAAAGTAGGGCTGTAGGTGAATACTTATAGATAGATAGTCCCTCAAAATTGGGATTATTTCAGAAGTTTGTTTGGTTTATTACTTTATCGACCAAAACCACTCCATTGTTGATTCAATCCTTCTTAGACTTTGTTCGGAGCTTTAGGGAGCTTTCGAATGCCATCAGCTCGAGGCTCGCCATCAAATAACAAACTATAGTTACAATTAAATAAATTGATTTTTAACACGATAAAGATTTTATGTGTACCAAGCACTTATTGTACTGAATTGTAATACACCATGCAGTGCAATTGTACGAGCACTCCCAATTTGTACGTTCGAAACTTGAATTTCGCTGTATATAATATAGTGTTCGATTATTTGAATTTCGATTATTTAGTATTCGATATTGCAAAGGTAACCCATGTCGAGTAGCGTTTTGATATTTACTTCCTACCGTTTAAAGGCATCCCTACATCGACACGGTAGTGTTATCTAGTCACCGTGCCATCCCAAAGCGAATAAAACGCAAGTCAAACGGAAAACAAGCGTAAAATAACACGAATTGATTTCACATCGCGCTGGGACGACGAGACGCGTGTTTATTTTAAAATCTATGTAGGTAATGTTTCGGCCATTTTGATGAGTCTCGTGATAAATATTTATTTGGTATCAACGTCATACAAGTTATAATATTTATTTATGAATTTAAATATCACACGAAGCGTTTGCGAAAAAATAGGTACTTATTACTGACTCAAATACATTACTACATTCGCCTCAGCGGTCGTCGATCTCGTTTCAATATACAGTCGCCAAGCGTCATCATCACACTGGATTATCCGCCGACTGCCAACACATCATTATTTGACAGCTGCAGTCGTCCATCGAATGTGTCCGAATACTGTTTGTTCTTAACACTGCGGCACACTGTAGAGGTATTCAAGACACTGTAGTTGGCGAACGACTTACTGTAATCACGCGTTTACAGTACAAACAGTTTTTGAAAAGTTTAAGATAAGGTACGTAAAATGGTCGATCCTGGTTGTTTCAATGGTCAGACCATGCCCGAGGCCTTTAGGCGATCTGATACCTCCGACACCAGGGTGGTCACTGACCTGCTCGAACATACTTTTTACTAAGTTTTACTTTTTAAAAGTTTTGCTGTTCAAATATGAATTATTATAAAATATTTGCTCACAAATATAAACTAGAAATGTCGGCGAGTGTTTGCTGTCAACCGAGTGTTAGTCAAACTAGGTTCAAGCTGGCTGCAAATAATACAACGGTGTTATGAAAACAGTTTTATATCATAAAACAAAGAATAATTATCTTACCTATACTTCGAACATTATTCGCGTTACAGTTTAATTAGTTTTATTATGTAATTCTATTATATGTGATAGACACAAGTCGCTCCGCGTATGAAGCCCCGCGGTTCTACCTGCGTTCTACCCATTGCTGTGAGAATGTATGAATTGAAATTTAGTGTAATTTTGGCATGAAAAGTAAGTCACTATTATCTTGGTAAAATTAGTATAAAAATAGTTCAATAGTTTTTATAAACATCAATGACATACAGACATACAGCTCCATTATGTGAGTGATCAAACTAAATAGCGGGTGTTTATTCTCTATCGTCTTTTAGTATAAAAGTAGTAGAGGTAAGTCTTTTTGAATAATATCTTAAATCTTAATACTTACATCATATTCATGAGTAACAACAACAAAATTACCTCCTAAAAGTCAAACATGAACAAATCAACAAAATAAATTTATCTTATAAGTAATACTGCTCCTTCACCACAAACAACTAATATAAAGTATAATTGCACTTAGAACAATCTCAACAGCATAAAACTAATAAAAACAACAGACAATAAGCTGCTCAAACTGCCAGCGGAGGACACGGGACTCGGAGGTCTATAGTGAGTGGCATAGAGTTGATTCCAGAAGTTCATGCGGATGGAGTGAGGGTCGTATTTGGGCTGCTGGTCGTGGATGGCGTTGGCGCTGTTCCCGCTGTACTGGAGGTAGTAGAGCCGGTCGGGGGTGATGGCGGGCCACTCGGCGCCCCAGGCCGCCGTCCTGTTAGTACATAGCGTTCAGTTAGAACATGGTTACAAGTAGTTGGTTTGAGTTATCAGGCTCCGAGCTTGCAAGTTCAGCTCGCGTTCTTTTGTTATAGTAAGTTAAACTGTCTCTTATTCAATCTTATTTATTCAAAAAGTATTTTTAGTTAGTCAATTTATTTGTGTCCAACACAAATGAGAATCAATTTATACGTTCTGGGAAATGGTTGATTATTTTATATTAAATCCCACCCCACTTGCAATATTTAAATAATTTAAATGTGATGCAAATTCTCTTTTATTACCAAAACCTCAGTTTAATATACAGCGAATGAAATAACAGACTTATTCATTCGTTTTCCTCATAAAAGTAGTAGTTATGAAAAATAACGTTTATTTATGTAAAACACATCTCGTAATTGGCTATAGGAGCTATATTTCAGGGCCAGATGCCAAATATGTGCAATCAACTCTACGGGGCATCGATTGACTAAAACAATGGCCGAGGAACAAAGGACCTTCCTAAAAGAATCGATGACGCACTGAATAACAATCAAATTATGAGAGCAGTTAGTGTAATGTTAATACCAATTAAGATAGGTTAAGTGTCGCGATGGTAACGGGCCTCGCCTTATTGATGTCATTAAATTGTTATTAGACAACTGTTTCGAGATTGGATGTTCAACTGTTGAACTTTGTTACCGTGTTCTTAGTAGTTTGTGGTTCCTGCGGGATGTCACCGACTATTAGGACTGGATTATGTTACGTTTCTATTAGTAGTATAAGTAATTAAGTACTCAATATTTAAATGAAGAGACATACAAGTCATGATTTTAGAACAGTGCTTTTTTAGATTATTATTTAACGATTGTCATATACCTACATTTTAGTAGGTACCTATTATAAAATGTTGAATATCTCAAGGTTCTAAAAATGCTTAACATTTTTATGTCCCTCAATTTAAACAAATAGATCTCACCTGTTATAACCGAAGTCAGCGAGTCGCTTCATTAAGGATTTCATGACGACCTCATCGTTAGGAACCAAGTCTTGGTTGAGGAGGTAGTTCAGGATCCCGCCGTGCTTGACGCCGTTCAGCGGGATCTGGTTGTAGGACCAGTCGGAGTTCCTAGTGCCCATGTAGCCGAACTCCATGAGACGGACTTCGCTTTTGGACGTCGCTGCTCTCTCGCTCGCACCTCTGATCACAGACACAGTCACCATCGTGTCCCCGTGGTAGTCTAAATAGTCCTGGATAGTCGCCATGTTGATCTCACTACCGCTGAAGTAGAAGTTCTTGATGGACTGCGCTATGGCTGTCCTGTTCGCGTTCACATCCAGGTCTACTTGAAGGAAGTCGGAGAAGTTCGCGTTCATCTTCTCCAGCCACTGGTCGAAGGACGCCTGTTCAGCTCGCAGCGTCCCCTCCCGCGTGGAGTAGATGCCGAGGTACGGGACCTGGTTGTATTCACCCGACTTCAGGATGTCTATTGGAGGTTCGGTCAGGAAAGTGTCGTTAAGTTTCTTGTTTTCGAGGCAAGGAGCGAATAAAGGCGTGTTGTTAGTAAACTTGAACCCGTCTAACGATGACCCCAAAACGTTCAGGTTGGTCGTGGTGAGCAGGTCAGCCAGTTGCTCCGGTGACTTGTTGTCGTAGCTCAGCTTCCTTCCCAATATCTCAGCGTAGCCTATCGGGTCGTAGGCCACAGCCCAGGGGGCTAGCGCTGATCCACTTATAGCAATGGCTTTGTGTACAAGGTTTTGAGATTTCGGCGACAAGGTGATCAAATCCACGAGCGCCGCTCCCGCACCGTGACCAATTAGAACTATATTATTAGGATCTCCTCCGAAACCGGCGATATTATTCTTAACCCATTGGAGCCCCTGCATGATGTCTTTAAGTCCTGCGTTTCCTGCCGCCTCATCGACACCAAGACAGAGGAAGCCGAAGCCGGAGAGTCTAAAATTCATCTTGACTACGAGGATTCCTTCATTGATAAAGTTTCTGAAGGAAGGCATGGTGGTGTCGGCGGTGGTGTACTCGTTGGAGTGGAGCCAGACGAACACGGGCTTGGGGGTGGTGACGTTGTTGGTGTAGACGTTGAGCGCGAGGCAGTCCTCGACGCCCACCAGACCCAGCGCGCCCGGCTGCGCGCAGAACACGTCCGTGTTGCGCGCGAACAGCACGTCGGGGTGCGCGGGGGGCGGGCCCGCCATCTGGAATGATAACACCACAAGGGTTATTGACTGGTATCGGTGGCATTTCTATCTGAGTGTTCTGAGGTTTCGAAAAGCACGTAAATTTTTCACTCCCAGTTATTTCATAGTTGGACCATGATTGTCAGAGGCGGGGTTTAGGCGGTCGAAAACCTCCGACACCAGGGTGGGCTACTAACTTACACGAACTTACTGACTAACAAGTATCTATAGGATATCCGCCAATAAAGATGAGTAAATATCTTTATCCAAGTGACTAAGTACGCCACGAAAGGTTCGATAAGCAAGACACATGATTCAAATCCTGATTCCACGACCGATAATAAATTATCATACCATATCCGAATTCTGAAAAACATTTAGGTAGTACAATATAAAAATATTGCCAGTGAAAACTATACAGAACATACAGTAAATTAGTGCTAGACTATTTTCAGACTACTTTTATATTTACCAGATGTATTTGATGGCGCGCGTTGAGCATTCATCTTTGGTTGATAGATCGACACTTACGAGTATACTCTAGGAA
Organism: Cyclophora albipunctata; assembly: GCA_963082685.1. Lineage (NCBI taxonomy): Eukaryota > Metazoa > Arthropoda > Insecta > Lepidoptera > Geometridae > Cyclophora > Cyclophora albipunctata. The sequence continues at coordinate 10,214,103 of OY720127.1, forward strand.
TTCGGGAGGTGCCTATTTAAAGAAACGCGGGGGAGAGAACCCTTTGTTAAAGTCATATGGAAAAGTCAATCGTTAAGACTGTTTTCCTTTGTCCTGCGGTCACTAGTCGATCGCCGACTTTGACGAAATTCACGTTCGGTTTTGGAGCGGACATTGTGTGCAACACGAAATGGCTGTGGCTGCATTATGGTCAGGCTTATATTACGCATATTGCTCGCCTGGAATGGTTCTGACGTAGACAGATGTGTGAGCAGTTTGTGTGCGGAACATTTTGTTGACCACGGAATTAGTAGATACGTACTTACGTAAAGGTATCGGTATGAAACACGAATAACAAAAAGATCAACTCAGAAAACCGTATTAAATGTGGAGAAGTAATTATAATAGAACTAGCAGCGCCCCGCGGTTTTACCCGCGTTGTGCCCGTTCCCGTGGGAATTTCGGGAATTTTTTTACATAAAAACCTTCCTCTTGAATCACTCTACCTATTACAAAAAACCGCATCAAAATCCGTTGCGTAATTTTAAAGATTAAGGCATACAGACAAACAGACAAACAGACACGAAACAGAGACGACTTTATTTTATACTATGTAGTGACTAGCAGCGCCCCGCGGTTTTACCCGCGTTGTGCCCGTTCCCGTGGGAATTTTGGGATTTTTTTTACATAAAAACCTTCCTCTTGAATCACTCTACCTATTACAAAAAACCGCATCAAAATCCGTTGCGTAATTTTAAAGATTTAAGCATACAGACAGACAAACAGACAGACACGAAAAAGAGACGACTTTATTTTATACTATGTAGTGATATGTAGTGATGTTATACGGCTCGGTCGCAGATGTGATTAGGATTTCAAATAGTTCATAGCAATTACTTGATTTCATACATATTTGGCAACGGTTTGTACTAGCTAGCGTTGGCATCGGCTTTTATGAACAGGGTGTGACTAATTCAGTTATAACATTAACTTGAAGTTATTGTAACTTATAAATCAAGCCATAAATCATGAATTAATTGCTGTACCTGAATATATTTATAGACAAATGACTAATTAGCAATATTAATTAGATTGGGAGTGGAAATGACGGGTGACAGGAAGTGGAAGCAGCCATGAGCAGTGCGGGGAAAACGGCAGAGGGAACTCCAATTACTTTCCACGTAAATATGTCGTTAGGGAGGGACGGTTACCTGTCTTGATTGGAATAATTCGGACCAACAGAAAGGATCCTAATGGAAAGGCCGCGTTAAGAGTTCAAGTAAAATACAGTTACGTCCTGCAAGACGCTGGCGTTGAACGAAAATTTAGAAATTAATCAAATCTTAGTAAAGATCAAAGTATCAAAAATTATGCCTACAAGTATGTTTTAATTCACGTCTGTTGTTTGTCTTTCACTTTTGTATGCATGGTATCCGTCTCGACTGTATGTGTCAATGCCTTTATAAAGCTGTGGTAATCTTATTACTTATTTATTAGTAAATGTACTATAGAATACAAGAATACTGCACAGTGTTATTATGCGAGGTTCATTAAATATCATACTAGGCCGTAGCAACACACTGAGGTTGAAATATGCTATTTATTTTTATCTACACTAATGTTGTAACATTCTACTTATGTTTCCAATACTTGACTTATAATTACTACTGTTATAGCGCAGGCAACTAAAACACTCAATTTAAGCAATTGCACATGATGTTATAATATCATTATAATTTAACATTATAACATCATTATAACGCGACCAATTAACCTGGCGAGCCTTATGTCAAAATCCTCATACTAGTTGTATAAAATTTTGATATTAGGCTGGCTTTTGAAAATAGTTGGGTTATACGTGAAAACTTCGTCGAAACTACATACACAAAACTCTTTGGTAAGATCTCGCTCGCTCCTGATTGGCCCTACGCGCAGCTGCGCTCTCATTGGTTAGATTTTAATGGCGGCAAGTTCACTGTGACAATACACGTACCTACGCGTGAATTTAATGTTTCGCAATGTGTTTTGTTTTTAAAATTTTGTTTGATTAATTGCATTAAATAGTGAAGATAAAGTAGTGTATGCAACTGCATATAACACGGGTATTAAAACACTCGTTACTATTATGAAACTCGCTGCGCTCGTTTCATAAACTCACACTCGTGTTTTAATACCCTTCTTTATATGACGTTGCATAAACTACTATTATGCAGTTAAGTTTTAAATTACAATTCATAAAACACTTTTGTAGGCAACAAGGAAAATTGTGGGTATTATTTTAATTGGTTTGGAATTTTCTCATATCTTGACTTCATTCGTTTACTTGAAATAAATTATTAAGTTATTCTCACGATATGTACTCGTAAAAGGTTTATTTTTGTTTGAACAATAAAGTAGGTTTAATTCAAACAATACAGTAATGTAGGCACCTACGTATAATTGTACCGGTTTTTTATTGTTATTATCAATTTGGCGTTTCATTTATCAGACACTCAATCAAAACATGTATGTCTTTATCACTCCGATAATGTTATTTGCAAATAAAAAAGGGTAGGGTTACATACATTCCTTGATCTAGTTGGAAAAGCGGGAAATTAGTGTAAGTAATATTGTTTTATTCTTGTTTGTCCCTCCAACACGAGTGAGTTAAACAAGAAAAGGAGGTCAAGTCCAAACTTTATTAACTTCGGGGTGGAATATGTCCAACTTTAACTACATAGTATCGTACCTTAAATCTATTATGCCCCGACACCGATCCCCCGTACGGAATGCCAAAGAAAACATGATAGTCTCCATCAACAGCCCTTTCAGAAGTCACCAAGCCCTCGGTAGTGTTGACCTGAAGCCGCTCGCTCGTGCCCTGGGCATTGCCCTGGGCGAGCGTCGCCCACGCACATGCCAATACAAACACCAACATGTTTAGTTTCACACTTGTTATCTAACCGTCCGCGCGCGATTACGACTAGAGTGTAAATGCCTTGAGAATGTGGCACCGATGCGTTTATCATGAGATAGGACGGGTGAGGTCATCACACGACAAGGAACGTCACCTATTTAAATTTTTTAAGGTATTAATAGTACTCTTCGAAGGTACTCTTTACCTTCATGTTTGTGACGTAACCTAATATTGATATAATTCATTAAAGTATTACTATATCGTTACTTAAATAATTTGTCTATCGTTTGATACAAAGACTAGTTTTTGTTTATCTTGACTACTTTATTAACAAGTTTCAGATTGTTTTAGATTTTTCTACGCCTTATTCAGAAGTACTACTTATTCAGTTTGACTAAGGGTCACTGACATTTTTATATCGCAACTCACTCTTAAGAAGTCAACAGTTAACTTCGACTGACCAGGTCACGGGCATTTTACGGCAGACCCCTTTTCTTCTACTTGAAGTTGTGGAAGTCTCCGTCAAAATCTTGAGATGAAGAAGGTTTACTCAAAATTTTGAGGTCACAGACCTTACTAAAGGTATTAGACCTAGACTTAACGCGAATTGTTCGGGTAATAGAAACAGATCAGAATTTGGGGTTCCTATTTATTTAGTACCGAAGCGAAAAAAGTTCGTTCGCGTAGGTTAGTGGTCCACCCTGGTGGCGGAGCTTCAGGCCTGGTCTCACGTGATCATGGTCTAACGGTTAAAACACCAGGACCGACGAGTTACGAAAAGATATCACTTTAAATTCCTTTTATATTTTTCACCCTGTTCTAATTTACAATTCTTTAGACTCGTGCCCCAGCTTACATTGTAACAAGGGATGTATTTTATACAAGTTAATTGTTTCCGATAACCACTCGCCGAGCACGAAAGAGTTGCTTTAATTACAATTTGTGGCGAAACCCTTTACAGCACTTTATACATACATTGTCTTACAACGGTACAATCGACAAAGTTGGAAATACCACTTATAGGCGTGATCAAAACTAATCCACCAATAAGTATGTTAGTGTATCCTACTAATATTATAAATGCGAAAGGTGAGGATGTATGTATGTATGTAAGTATGCATGAGAGTATGTATGTATACTCTATTTTTTTTGGATTGGCACGATTGCTCCTGAAGAGGAAAAATGTTTAGTGATTTTATTTCATTCTTACCCTATCTCTAAACCTTTTTCCTCTTCAGAAGCAATCGTCTTCGGCTGGAAAATTGACGACATTTAACCACATTTTGTGCCAATCCAAAAAAAATAGATTATATGTATGATTGTTACTCTTTCACGCAAAAACTACTGGGCGGATTTGGATTAAATTTTACAGTAATATAGGTTAATCATCTGTGATCATCAATGAAGACGACTCTTTAGCAGCAAAGACTGGCAGTGCGGCTAATCAAGAGACATAGGCAATAACCAACAAAGAATATAAACACTAACGTTAACGTTAACCGCCCAGCTGACCGACCGTCGGCCGCAGCCCTCGTCTGGAGCGGTTGGGCGCACGCCAAATCACAGTGCATTATGATGCTTACACTGTAATGCACTTTAGATACACATAACATTGCTGCTAATCGGTAATTCGCTTATTCGCTGTCGCGGGCCCCATGTTGATACGTTATTCCATCAAGTTCCCCCGTCAACTCGCCCGCGTGTACCTCCACTCTTGTCTGTGATCGTTACGTCACATTATCCGTATATTGTGTAAAGATATTCGCGAAGGAGTGCTTTGATCGTACACTTAATTGATTTTGTTTTGGAGCTGTTTGATGGCTGGTTTAATATTTGATGTTCGGCGTGGCGCAGGCGACGCGAGGGTTAAAAGATAATTTGTATGTGAAACACATAGTACTTTGTATATAAATAAACTGAGAAAGGAGAATAATTTCACATCATTTGCGATCTCACGCGAATATTTTATTGAGTCGGTGTTGCCGAATTCTTATTAGTATGCAGCATTTGAGATTAGTCACGCTGTGACTGCGTGTAGTTGGTTGGAGCACAATAAATACCCTCACCAAATAGGTTGGATTATTGAAAATAAGTAAAAAGTACGAAATTAATAGTCTAACATAAATAGAGGTGGGACGCGATGACATTTTAACAGCCAAGTTTTTGATTTTTAACAACTGGATGACAGACAAAAGTGCCAAAAATGTGTCTCTAATGTGCGTTAAAATGTTTCAATAGACCAGAAGACTGTCTAACGACAGTCTTACTGTCATAATTGATTAACGAAAATCTTGACTAAGTCCGTTCAATTACTTCTCGCACGTTATAATTATTAACCACAGTTTATTTTTTGTAGGCAAGAACCCCATCACACGCTGCCCCAGGATGTTGACTTAGCACGTTAACTAAATAATTAATTTATGAAACCTAAGTACGGTATCGCGTGCCGCAGTTAAAAATATTTCATTATTAAAATGTCTGTTTGTTAAAGTTTATAGTGAGTTAAATATAAAAATAGCGGTGTATTAATACAGGAAGGGTGTCTACAATTATAGTATCATTTGTAGGAAAGGCATAATGGTGCTTTGAAACATTGTTATATTTGGACGGTTCGGAACACTCTGTGGGAATACTGGTCAGTACCATAAGTACAGTCACCCCGTGGACATTGTATAAAAAGTACACACATATGTATTTTTTACAAGCCGACAAAGTACAATAGGAAATAAAGTAAATATTCACAAGAAAATTCACACGGTTAATTTAACCAAACTTAGCTCTAACTATTACTATTACACTATAACATACACTATACGAGTACAAATACATTTATACTTATTAATATGTATTGAATACCCAGATAATGTCTTATAACTATGTCTGCACATATATTGTTCACTTCGAGCGGAAATCAAGTCCGCCCCAGACACAGTAGGCGCTCTCACACACCACTGCGCCATCGGGCTAGCTTTGTATGTGCCTATTTGCCTATACTTCACCATGTAAGTACCACGTACACCCAACTGAGTTGATTCCTTTGCCATGTATCATTACCATATACGCTCAACTCAACCGATCTGACTCGCATGAGCGCTGGCTCCCTCTTCAGATTCGCTCGGCCCAATTACGCGGCGGTTCAGTTGGCACCAGGCCCACTGCCTTATCGCGAGGAGAGGCCAGATGTGGATACGCTGGAGTATACAATCTCTTGGCTCACAACGGTACCCACCGGTAGATATACTTACCTCGCTATGTAGTTGCATTGATGTAATTTTCAATTTTGTAATGAATCTTAGTATTTGGACCTAGCTTTGACCTTATTTATGAAGCGAATTTCCCTTAAAAAGTAGCCAAGAAAATTCCAAATTGGTGGTGGTAGCACTTACAGACCAAGAGACTAGTGCTAGCACTAGTGCTAGCACTAGTGCTAGGTCAGGTTGGCCATCCACTCGATAAAGAAGAAGAAGAAGTGCTAATAATGAATTAGTCCTCTCATTAATGTATACTACGAATTGATTTTACAAGGTACAACCAAAGAGAATATAAGTTACAACGATGCACATTAATCAGGGTATATCAAGTATAAGTTGCAAATCACCAAAGAAAAATACGAGCTTCGTAATTTTACCCGCATTACTAATATACCAACACATTATTCAGGGGGTCGGAGACCTGGACGATTAGTTCGGTATAAAGGTCAACAACCTCCAAAATAACAGCTAATTCATATATTTACTTTACAAAACTTTTATTATCATAAAACGGGTTACGGTATTTTCTTCAATTAGCAAATTGAATGAAATGAGGTTGTATATTATTAAGTTTCCAAGTATTCTCAAGTTTCGGTGTAAAATCAGGGTGGTCGCGACGCCGCCATGTTGCCTCGATATTAATGAAAATAACTTCTACATCTGGATTGCTCGGCTGCACACTGTGTAAACCCTAACTTAATATAACACTGTGCTATGTAAATATTGTTATTAAACACTCGCAGACAGCGCTTTATGAATATTAATTTCCACCTAAAAGATCTCAATTTCGACTGTAATTTACAATTTAACTGAACTAACCGACAAGTATAATATTTTATGTTTTTAGATTGTAGAAGGTCCATTTACATTTGTTTTTATTGGTCTTACCAGTGAATTGTACCTGCTATAAGCTGCTTAGCTTCATCAATGAAATGAAACTTGTAACAAAATATTATTTTTTTAAAATAGTACTTACCTACCTAGGTACTTTTTAATTATAAGAGTGCTTTTTATTGACGTTTTGATATTTGGTATGCATTGCTATCGAGCTAGCAATGCATAGCTTTTTCTCTTATAATATGTTTGTTTTGAATCGATTGATGTACGTTAGTCTCGCTAAACTCGAGAACTTCTGAGCCGATATCGCTAATTTTGATATTGATATGTTTGTAAAAGTTTCGTGAAGGTAAAGTGCTACCGGAATCAACGCGGGTTAAACCGCAAGGACAGCTAGTATCTTAATTATTGTAGAGTTCCTATATACGAAAGTATCAGACTAGTATATTTTGAACCACCAGACGCCGACTCAACATTCGCGGCACGGAATCAAATAAAATAATCGGTCGCGTTGAGACGATACAGCTCGGCCACGCTCGGCGACCGATCAGTATTCAGAGCGGAGGCTGCGGATAATTGACTGGGAATTGCACGGAGATAAAACTTGTAATAAAAGCTATTCCTGTTTCTAATTCACAGATTTTACCTTGAAGAACTATAATTAGTATATTTTAATGGAATGTTATGTTGAAGTCTCCTTCCTAGATCGATAAATACTGCAGTCTTTGGATAAATGTAATCATTCCATTGTTTCATATTTGCCATTTCGCCAACCTGTTTCCATGTGTCGGCTATCGGCGAGGTTTCTATTTGATTGGAAGAGTCACTGGCAGAACATGTTAGGTACTCCTGTTTAGTGCTGACGCCAATATGTAATAAAAAGTTAAGTATTAGCCTGTAATGCCCCACTGTAAAGGCCTCTCATCCCACTGAAGATATCAGTATAGTGAGGAGGATCACCACGCTTGATGAGGGTGATATGAAATAATTGAATTATTAAAACCCAAGCAGACTAGTGGAATCGGGCTCTTACCGTATATTAGGAGATCGTATCCAATGTAAAGACGTAGTGATCATGAGGTGTCGAATAAGCCAAGAGTGAAATAAAGCTTATACACCCGAAAGTCTTAATAGAACCAAAGAGCCGTAACAAAAGGCGACACTTCCACGCAAACACATCAATTATGTATGTCCCTCCTAATCACACAGCTTATTAAATTCACTCAACTCGTCCCCTCACCACGCGGGTCAACTGTCCGAGTGTCCGGGCACAATTAACGCGAGTCATCCATCGCTCGCTTTTGATGTATTCTCATCAAAGGGCCCGTTGATTAAAGGCAATGGACGACGAAGTTTGGTAATTGTCATGAATGGAATGATTTACATACGTTTGGGATTCATTTAATTTGGAATCTGAATTATTTATTAGAATTAATATTTAGAATACTTGATACGAGATGGTAAAGCAGCATAAAAATCTAGACAGATATACATCTGCCTGTCTTCTGTATACTCATTGTTTAAACTAAAATAATATTTTGAGACATTTAACAATGTTGTGGTTTGACTATTCTACAATCAAAAAAGTTAGTATACTCTACCTTCATCGTTTTTAAATACTATGAGTAGGTCGCGCGCAGGTAGACGTCCCACTATCAATAACTTTTTGTTATCATCCCTCCAAGAATGTTCCATTGACAATCAAAATTTAAACACAATGAATTGAATGGGGTGTACCATTCATTATACCAAATTGTAAACTCCAATATAATTTGACCTCTTATTTAGTGGTGGTTGCTTACACTCAGAGCTCTGCATTGTTTGGTCAATCCTAAAAAGTTTGCGTGTTAGAATGAGATGCAGAATTTATTTAGGCCATAGAAAGAGATAGATAGAGGTCGGGTTATTTGACTCGAGATACTTGAGCGTAGTTGCGTGTGAGTGACAGGAATATCATGTTTGTTATTTGTTGTAAAATAATATTTAGGAAGTAAGTAAGTAGTGTTGTGATTGTGTTTTAAATAAAATGTGAAGTGAAATATGTCACGTGGATGTTTCCAAAATGTGCGCCATGCTTGTTAACTATATTAAGGTACGAGTGCGACTGTCGTTTGTTTATTTATGATTTATGTGCCGTTTATGTATGTACTTGTTCGAGCGATATTGGATTAACATAGAGTTGAATTTATAATGATTTGAGGAAGTAAATGAACGTGTTTTTGTAAGGATGACGTAAACAAACTTATGACACATTTTAATAACTATTTTCCTTTATTTTGCGATCAGTAGCTAGGTTATAGGATATTTATCCCATAAATTAAAACATTTATAAATTGAAGTAAATCAGTATGAGCTAATTTACACACGGATAGTTAGTAGCTTGGGCCAAAGATAAATAATACTAAACTTTACAGGCTAATTGTTAACTTTGCTTAAACTATATTGTCTATGGCAAGTAATGCCACAGACAACAGATAGCACTGAATGTTTTTCTAAAGTTTTCATATTACGACAGCCATTTCCGAGTCCGAGCAACTCCAACTATCTACTCAAGTTAATACCGGCAGTGGTAAATTGGACAGACGATAAAAACCTTTTAAAGCTTAGTTTTATTTTATTTTCACTAAGTTGGTCTTGGACTTTTGTCTTAATCATCTGTCTGTGGGGTCTCGAATTGGGATTTCAAATGTCATATTGTCATGATTATTTTCCTATATACATAGCTCTAGAGTCCAAATTTCCTCGATATTCCTTAGCATTAATGCACCGTTTATAACTGTCATAATATATTTGCATTGAGTGTTGCACTGGTCTGTATGTAATTTAACTGGCCTTTAACATCACACATGTTAAACTGCTGTTCGAAGGACCACGGTCGTCCCGCTCCCCTTCGCGGGGCGCGGGTTGCTCGTCTCCTTTGTAGGATCAAATTAAAAGTACAAACACTATGTCACAGAGCTCTCCGACTCCTGCTTCAAATTAACTTGCCTAAAAGCTTCTTCAAAATTAGTGGCTCTTGTTCCGTCTCCCACTTCCGCGTATCCTGAGTTCAAACTTTACCTTTTACCTTTTACGATGAGTATTTACTTTAAACTCGAGCCAAAGTGTATCCGCGGAACTTTTAATGGCGTCTCCCAAATGACATTTGTAGAAAAACACACCGTTACAGACTAAGTAACTGTTTGCTCGGGCTGGGGTTGGGAACATTTGTTTGTCTGTCCCGAGGTCGGCTCGGGCTCACATACAAATAATGGATGACAAATGTATGGTTTGGATTTGTTTTCATGAAAATGGGAAAAGGGTAGCGTAATTAGAACAGAGGGGTCCCACTGCATCGCAGTTAAGCGTCGTACATTGTGCGAGTATACTAGTAGAATAGAAACTGCAAGCGGTCGACTTCAATAGAAAACGAGCTAATCGAGAATTGATTGACTTCTACCTTTTACTACCTACTTTTCACACTACGCAAAGTGACAAAGCATCATAATATAATTAATATCCATAGCGATAAACTAACCAGAAAACAAACTATAATACATATCTATTTCTATTCACCCCACACTACAAACACATACTTAACCCTGTAATTTAAACAAAAAGGTATTTCAATTAGCCACGGATGGCGAGGAGAAGCACTTCCCTCGATCCTTGTGTTACCAATAAAGCTGTTATTTTGCCGGGTATCTATTTATCGGCCACTCCGTTAAGTGGCTGCCGGTGATCCGTCACATTCAGGGCTTGTGGTTCACACACAAACTAATACTTGGTGAATAGCGAGTACACAATAAAAACGGCGGCTTTCAGTTTTTCCCATAACACGTTTTGTTAGATTTCTGAAGGTTTTCTATGTTGAAGTTCATTTAGCATTGTAGATTTAAATAAATTGAAATTGAATTCTTAACAAAGACAATGTAAACGAAACGAATAAAAAGGCAAATAACACTTTAACAAATGCCTTTGGAATGCTACCCGACTATGCGGATGCATTTAGCTACGCTGATGTTGCGTAGCTAAATGCTACGGAGGCTACGATGCTACGCGTTTGTAGTAGAAGGCTACGAGGTTACGTGAAAGCTACGTGGCTACTTAGACGCTACGAAGCTACGCGTTTGTAGGAGAAAGCTACGCGAAAGCTGTGTCTTCGCTTCAATTTAACAATCAAATGAATCGAAACGGGAGTTGCAATAAAACATTGAGCCGTTAAGTGCTCCCTTACAAAGTTTACTGTCGCGAATATGATCATAAATACATTACGTTCAGGTGCTAAACTTTCACAGCGATTGTAACTGCTACAATTGTTTTTCACCTCGATTTGAATGAGCGCTTTAAAGCAGTGACTTTGTTTGAAATGTTTTGTTGTAAAATTTAACTTGTTAGCGCTTCTATTGTTTACTGCATGGTTATCAAAACAGACATTATTTAAAGGTTGTCAGAACGTTGAATTTTAAGGGTGCTTGTAGTTTAAAGTTCTTTGATGGTTCTTAAAATGATCAGATCAGTTTTACAAATGGCCTTATCAGTCGGAAAGTATTACTGAAGGTAATCTCTCTTGCAGAAGATGAGCCTGGTGTCCTCAATATTGATGTTTGACTGCCTCCGGAGGGGCTCGGTAATGGCTCTACTTTACGGCGACTTGTAATTTGTCCGACGAGAGATTGAACGAATAAACTTTCTTATTATGTTTTGTAATAATATTCAGGACTTTCGGTTGGTTTTTAATAAGTTTCATGATTCGTTAATTAACAAATGGAAGATTGTTTCCAAACTTTTTAGACATCTAATTAAAAATACTTTTTTATACTTAGTTTACTTAAAAGAAAGTAGATTATTAAAATTTTACTAGACCAGAGCCCAGGTTTACAGACTAGTTAATTGTTAGCTTTTACCACCGTTCAAAACTTCAAATTATAAAAGATTTTTCATATCGATATAGTTACTTTATATCTTGACACAAAAGGGTCTTTAAGTAGGGACTGAATAAATGAACCGACTTCGTATAACATGCATCTCACGACATTTTACGGTAGAAGACCTGAGTAACGAGCGAGACATGGCATTTTACAAGTAATGTTTGTAATGGCATATCAATCTGATACCGATACTCCGGAATTAAACCTGGTTGAACAATTACACATGTAACCCTTAAACGCGCTGTAATCAGTTAATTGATTGGTTCGGATTTCGATTACAAACCAATCAATACGAGCGGATTGCATTCTCCGAGTGCCGAGATAACTCGATAGCGGGCCGCGGAGACAAAGCGAGCCCCCGGGCCCGGGGGAACTACTCGTAATTGCAGCATTGACAGATAACCGCGGCGAAGAGTACGCCTCTCGTTTATCAAAAGACAATTTACTGTTTGGTTTGTCTTGAGATTGAAAGTATTACATCAAAGATTGGTTGGTTGGGATTCATTTAATACTTGTTCAACTAATTTTATGAAGTAGATTTCAAGAGAAATAAAGCTATTGTTTTAGTATTTTTATTGCAAGAAGATTAGTAATTTTAGTATTGACTAAAATCTTCTTTTAATAAATTCTTTACTTACTAATAAACTGGATATACTTGTGGTACACAAAGAAATCTTTTTACTACGTAGTGCTACAAAACACCTGTCTCTCGCTATAAATTACCACTAATTAGTCGTATCATTTTCCCCATTCCATCATCCTGCTTCCAAATCTTCCAAAAGCCAACTCCTTCCCGCCGTCCCGTCTGATGAAGCGAGCACATGACACGGCCACTGACTGATAACATGACCGGCACCCGGCACCCGCCCGGCACCCGCCTGACACCCGCCCGCAAGCACCCGCTCCGTAAACACGCAAAAATGTATTTAACCATAAATTAGAGCGGTTAGAGCCGGTTATATTCGTATCTCGAGTTAGCCGGCCGCTGGACCGGGTAATGGAACGTGAAACACGACGTTTTACAAAGTTGTGTTATAGTATGTTTGGAATTTTATACTCTTTAACATGCATTAAATAATAATATTAATTATTATGTATTACTACTTATTTAATTACTCTGCCCAATTGTTGGATGACGGGCCCGAATTGAAATCGAATATCCCCCAGTAGTGAAATAATAGCTTTTAATGTCCCACCGCTGAGCAAAGGCCTCTCATACCATCAAAAATACCAGTACACTGAGGAGGACATCCTAGAAGACCATTTTCATTTACCTTATTGGGCTCCGATTTTATGTCGGCCGGGATGAGAAATGTACAACGACATCCGATTGAAGTCCGGATCGGACAGCCGGCAAGTGAGAACAGGATCTAAGCCAAACATCCAGATGTTCATTGGCCTACTATTTGACAAGCTATTAGTACAAATACAAATACAAAATTATTTAGGAGACACCATACCAGTAATCTTCCCACTCTGTAACATAAACGCGTCCTCTTTATAACTGAACCACAAAATAGGCACATTTCATACATTTTCCAAGACATTAAGTCGCCGACATAAAAGAGAATATCACCTAAACCACTTCACATTACTTACTTCGGCGAAAAATCGTAAAAAAAATGAAAATATGAGTCGTAACGTCGACGTAACGAAACAAACGTCTCGTAATTCAATGCATTCATTCAATTCAGGCTGAAGTGAGTCGGGACAGTCTCGAGACTGACTTGTTCGACGCAGTCTATTCTCTCTTTATCTCTAACTATAGTAATTAGTTATTAATATTTTATTGCAATGGGCAAAAAAGTCAGTGACAGATTAAAAAATATGCTAAGTGGAGATTAAGTCTCTTATTTTTAGTAGGGTACTTCATTTTAAAACACAAGAAGACATCCCTAATGCCTGTCTGGACTAAGGTTTGCACAGACGTGTACGAAAAAAAATGTTTCCTGTGTAACAAATTGTAAGTTAAATTATATTTTGAAGGATGAACCGAAGTGCCCACTTCAGATTTTGTTTTATAATTGAGTATTAAATATAAAAAAATACGAAATTAAATTGAAGCCGATATAATAAAAGAAATTCAATGAAAAGATAAAGTACCTTCACCAAGAGTATCGTAGAGCAATAAATATTATGGAAAAGGGTATAGAAGGGAAGTCAATTATAGGATTGTGGGATTTATTTGTGTGTCGCCGCCCGCCCGCGGCCGCCCGCCCCCGCCCAGAACGCGCTGCTGATTTTCAAAGGACTTTTATTCCAAAGCGCCACGTATCGACGCTAAATGAGTTTCAGTTTCATACGGATTGCACTTTTGGATCTCTCTTTGCATTTTATTGGTTTCCTGACTAGAAACCGTTTAGCTTTGTAAGCTTTGATTAAAACCGATATTGTTATGTAAAAAGATTTCTTTTACCACAGAATATTGAAAAACTAGCAGCGCTTCGCGGTTTTACCCGCACTGTTTTAATTCTTGTAGTCTTGTTTGGGATAAGCTTTCTCTTGATTGTAGTTGTCTAATACAAATATTACAAAACGAATTAGCCAAATTATTCCATCCCTTAACGCGTGAGGCGAACCAAAGGATGGTTCACTTTTTATTACACGAGTATCTATGAACTTGAAATCATTCAAAGTCTACGTTTGTGTTTTGTTTGGTAAATGTCTGACGTTTTTATTATGACATTGAGAAGTAAATAAATAAGCATCATCAGACGAAAACTCCTCCAAGTGAAGTACTAATAATATTCCGCGTTTCATATCCTCTCCGCCGTCATATCTCATTCAAGCACACTTCATAACGTTACATTACAGGTACATTTCCTCCGGAGCCGAAACAAATCAAATGTATTTATTTATTTACATTAATCGTAGAATACTTTGCTTTCGGTAGACGGCGCGCGACTTACATTGTGACAGTTGAATGGCGCGTCGCGTACAATGGACCCATGATTGGCAGCGCTCAACTTTTCAATGATTGATTGGGTTCATTTGAACGGGAAAAACGTTTTATGTTTTTTTACATCGGGGAAATTTTTCATCTTGATTAATGGTTATTAACTTTATAATTTAATCAGTCGAGTAGCTGCTTCCGATGACGTATTATAAAGTTAAGTTCCGTCTAGGATTCCCGCGGGTCCTGTGAGCCGGTAATGTTTCGTGCCGTCCCGTATCAAACTCTGTCAAATTCTGCTCGTTTGTTCTCTTTGTTTCTTTCATTTCACCTTTTTTATTGGAACCATAATCCGCTTGTAATCCTTTGTTTTTAAATTGACGCTTTGAGAGCTCTGTTCGCCTTTTAATATAATAAAAACACTTTTAGGGAACAAATATGGAATAATATTTGAAGTTTTTCGGCGAATTTGTTTATTGTAGAGTTGTTACGCTTCGTAGCTTTTATGAAATATTTTGCTTCGTTGTCAAGTTGTCTTGTTTTATACGCTATAATCCTAAATTATTTTATTACATACTTTCATTCTTTACCGTCTGAAACAGTTGCTCTGACGTCGTTAGGCCTCTTGCGCTTCGCCGTCTGTCAACAAATGATGATAACGTTGTTTCAACTACGCCGCCGTTTCTCGCCGCGCACCGTGGCATCACGCGACTTCACGTGACACGTGTTCACACGGGCGCGGCGAGCTGTGATTTTTAACTTTATAATTATTGTGATTTAATGTCCTTTGTGTCGAGTGTGGCCGCGCCCTGCGCCATGCGATGTCACATTACACTCGCACCCCTAAGTACATAATAACTACGTTCGCCGTGTGCCGTGTTTGACGTGTACCTTCAACTCTCTGATTCCCATTAATTAGTTCCGGTTGCATCGCGTCTGTGTTCGCCGCTGTGAAGCTTTGAAGCTGTGAAGCCTCGCTTCGATGTGTCGTTATTAGATATAACGACACATCGAAGCGAGGCTTTGCGGAATCAATTTACGATAACTTCATTTACCTCGAATTAATTAAATAGAAACTTAATAGTCGATTAGTTATTAAGTTGTTAGCGACAATTCTGTGTATTAAGTAGGGTCGAGTGGGTTAGTGGCCAAACCAGGTATTGAAGTTTTTAGACCGCCTCAAGGCCTCCTCACATGATCTGATGCAACAACTGGGACAATTTTACATGCCCTCCTAAGCACGGTAGCGCTCAGATAGAAATGCCACAGTCGGCCACCCATCCACCCATCCGAGCTGCACTTTGCTTAACAATCATAATGAGCTAACGCTTAGTCAAACTTCACCACGAGTGCTACGATGAAACTAAGTAATGGTATATAAGATTTGATTAAAGTTACTTTTTAAAATGAAATCTAGTACAAAAGGCAACAAGCCATTTGAAACGCAATTAACAAGGAGCTGCTCTTTGTGCGCCTGTAGAGGGCGCTGAAGACGCGATAAAACATTTCATTTCCATTCTAAATGAACGAAAAATCCTTTAAAACTGCCTTTAGAAGATATCTTTAGACAGCACCAGATGACGACAAACAGTTTAGACGAAACAACGGTCACTGTCATCACTCCGAATTCTCAGGTCAGCTAAAAACCATGTTCCGCTTCACTCTAGAACACCATTACTTACATTAAAAATATTTTAAACAATCGTAAATATTATTCTTTCCTACAATCGTATAGCGTGAGATTGCGATCACAAGTATTTGTAAAGAAAGACTATCAACGCACTCACACAGCATAGCGTGTAGTTTATCTCACCTTGATTTTCTATGGTAAAATGTCTTATATTTTTTGTTACAAGTCAATTATTTTAGAGTCAATACAAGTCGGCTCTTCAAAGGTTCGTTGTTAGCTTGAAAGAACAATGTTTTCTTTTCATAATGAAGATAATGTAAATACTTACATAGTTAAAGGGTAAACGTAACCTCGCCTGAGCTGGCGAATTGGCGTCAGTCACGCGAGTCCAGCGACGGTGACCTATGGGTAGTTGGGGCGCCAATGCCACGCTAAATAAGTAGCCATATTTATTTTACGTACCATATTGATTTAGAATCCCGAGATAAGACAAATCAGATTTAATTAGGGACCTACATTGAACTATTTTCTAGACTAACATCGCATTCATAATTTGAAACTATCCTCCGCCTTCAAATAGATACGTTAAGTAAAGAGCATAACATCGCAATTCTAAATAAAACTTACGGTTCCTTTGAACGCTTTCCCATGTTTCAGCTCCGTCTATAAGTTACGACTAGTCCTGAGCCGGCGGCCTCGATAGACCTCTCGGCATTTTATTAGTTCAAAGAATGCGTAAGTATCACACGAATGCCGGCGGCTCACCGCGGGAATGTTAACATTTCACTTATTTCACGGAACCGGCCACTAATGGCTTTCTATCAATATTAATGTTTCTTTATTTTCCTTCGGTGGTTTTATTTTTATTCAATAGTAAAAGGTTCGGAAATATAAATTCCTTATTTTCTTATGGTAAGTTGGGCGGGCGCTCGGGGGAATACCATAGAAATGTTACTTGGAGGAAACGTAAATTCTGTGAAATAGCTTTTGAGGAAACTATAGTCAAGAAGTATTAAACACCGCACACTAGAGACTTCCTATCAGACGTTTCTGTCCGTTAAACTAAGAAAGTATTGACAATTGTTGTTAGACAGAAGACAGTGTTGTTGGCGTCTAACAAGCCATTCCAAAGACTGGTGTGACCACGAAACAAAGAGTACTTCGCTCGTCCGTGGTTATGACTATAGGTGTGCTATAGGACACTAAAACAGAAGATACACTGCTGCGGGCCCGCACCTTTACCACTCACGGATTATACGTGTCTTACGCTTTAGGTTGTAAAATGGCTAAGTGCCATTAAACCGCTGGCTAATCTATCTCTCTACACAAGTCGAGAGTAATTGAGCATAAAACTAAACTCAATTGAGTGTGTCGTGTTGAGCGGCGCGCCGAGACGCGACGAGCGACTCTCTCTAACGGTCTCTATTCCGATGAGACGAAATGAAACGCGGGATTTAAACTATACGCGCTCTTTTGTTTTAATTATACTTCAATCCATACAAGATCCAAACTAATGAATAAAGCTAGGTTTTTATTTTGGTTTTATGGTTATTTGAACAGGATTATCAGTTAGAGTCTAATTATTTGTTTTAAACCACCACATTTTAAGAATAAGAAGAAAGCTGTTAGTTACTATTTATTCCAAAAGAGCGGGCGCGGGTTAAACCTCGGGTCGCTGCTAGTGTATTTTAAAACACAAGTTTTAGCAAGATACAGTATCGAAGATTTAGATAAAATGATCCTCACTTCGTCGAATAAAAGAATTCGTAAGCGCCAGGAGGATTATATCGCCTGTTCAGGCTAGTAATATGTTTCACGACCTAGGAATGAGATTACGGCCTTTTTGAAAGTATGCGGGCCGACATCCAGATCCAATTGATGGATGACGACGCGACTCGATGTTTTATTCAGGATCGAGACACTTTGTTGAAAGCATTATTCTCTAAAGAAGATACCTACATTACGTACTGTCAGAAAGATCCCGATGAACTGAGAACCTTATTTTGAAGTCGGGTAAAAAGAAATGAGGAAGGTGCCATGGTGCATTGTCAGCGACGGCAAACAAACATTTTTTATTTAAAAGAACACAATAAGAAGTGTGAAGCAGTGTATATACACCGAGGAGGTTTTATACACTTTAGCTCTATGGCTACTGTTCCAAATGCTTATTTTAAATGTTGCTAATTATTTTGTCGTCGCTGCTGCTCCGTGGAAGAAAGACATGTAGAATAAATCATAGTGCAAGGTGAGGTTAATTATAAACACATTTACGAGACTACGTTACGGCCCTCGTTACAAGTCGTCGCTCGCAGTAAAAACAGAACTAATACGAATTAAACACCTACTTTATGCCCTGAACACTTTAACAGCGGTTTAAAAGCAACATCTCCTATTTAATTACATTCCAAATTAAGCGTTTGCTGTAACGAATTTAAACTTTATTACTTTTGTGATACTGTTTATTTTTTATTGCAGTCTTGTAAAAAGGTCGCAAGGGATTTTCGTAATAACTGTAGGTCAAGGTATACAGAATAATCCCGAAAGTGTTTTTGACAACACTGTCCCTCTTCGGTGTGCACTTCCCATCTCTGAGCGCTGTATTCATGAGGCTTCACTCTATCACAGTGTGTCGTGACGGAGCTGTGCCCTGACTACTCAACTACAACTTTTAATCCATTACTTGTTTAGTTCCACATACCTTCCAGCAGTTACTCGTCTTTACACATAGCTTTGTGAATGGACTAAAGGATATTTTCGAGTTGCAGGATAGTAAAAAACATTATTTTTATTGATTATTTATTTGTTATTTTTGTACATTTTGTTTAGAGATCGTCACACTAGTAAATAATTTAAACTTAATAGCTAGGTCTAGGTTTCAGCAAAGGATTGAGTTAATATAAGTGATTGAAAGGTGAATGTGAAGTCAAGCCGACTACAATCGGATTGGCGTGTCGTCAGCCGCGCTCGCCAAAATACCATTCAATTGAATCCAGCCTCGAAATTGACCAAATAATTCAAATACTTTTGTCCAAAATTACTATTTCCAATTTTCCAAATAACGATTTTTTTCAAAAAATACGTTGAATAAGTTTTTTAAAGCTTTTGTGTAGATTATTCGATTGTCTGCGAAGATTACCGAATAACTATTTAAGAGAACACAAAAGTGCTTTCTTTATAATAATTGGCTGCGTCGCCTCGAGTCTCGACCTCGAGTAACAATGGAAACTAAATGAAGTTGTGGTTTAGTCTTTTTCACCTCTCCGTCGTCTCGGTTAAGTTTATTATTTAATTAGGGGGTTTATTTAACGTAATTAGAAGATTTTACTGCACTATTCAATCATCTTTTAAAAACACCAACATTCTTTAAATAACTTAGTATATAAATATTTAACATCGTACAGTCTAACGGAAACAAGAAAACCACTTATTTTGATAAACGAAATAACTCCACAATGACATTTACGAGTAGTCCAAAATACCGAAGGGGTCTTGGATACTTTTATTCTTTTTTTGGTTGCACAACTACTCTGACACAACAGTGCTATTGAAAGTACTGTCTGTACTTAACCTTCTTTGTAAAAAATACTGTAATATCTTATTTTTTTAAAGAAGTTACTAAGTTTATCTAAATGTATTTTAAAGTCCATCAAAATCTGTTATAAAGTCGTTCCAAATCCGTTTTAGTCTAACCTACACCATCTGCTGAAGCTGTTCTCTGTACATGGTGGAGTAGACGCCGTGAGGGTCGTAGATGGAGACCAGCTCGTCCCAGTCGGCGCGCGCCTGGTTCACGAGGTAGCGGATCACCTTCACCACGCCCTGCTGCTGCGCGCGGCTGCACTTACTGCAGCCGGTCTGTAGCGCGTCGGTGATGTGCGCTGCAATCACGGGTGGTACGGTTATGTGGTGATAGCCTTAATTTGGTATTAAATTGGTGGGTTGTGGATTTGCAAAAATAAATTGACCATTATATTTCATTATTGAGATGGAGAAAATTAAAAAATCATTTGGTTTGTTTTTGGCATTATAAAGGAGTAGATCGGGCTTTAAATTAATTTAATTGTATGTTTCCAAATTCATGATAATATTGTAGGTAATTTTTGGATAAAATCTTCGTCCAGACTCCCTTGTGTTGAAATAATCCGATAATATTGTAATCTTCGTAATTCAAAGTTTCTAATGTAAATATTCTATTGTGAATCTGATGATTCATTATTAACTAGTTATGACCAAACTGTTTTGAATTTTCTTTATACGACTTCAATTTATTAAAAAAAATTAAACAAGCATCAAACATGCACTTTGTAACGTTCATTTCACACTTTGGCGAAGAGTTGGAGCGAGTAAATAATACGAAATGGTTAAAAATCAAATGACATGACATTGGCATTGTATAAGGAACATTTTTAATCGACTTTAAAAAAAGAGGAGGTTTCTCAATTCGACCGTATTCTTTTTTTAATATTTTTTATTTATTTAACAAGGTTTTAGGTATTTAGTTTAACTTTGGTGTCAGTCTGTCTATTATCAAATCTTACAAATTAAAGTGAACGATTTTCTATTCAATCATAATAACAAACTTTTATTAAGTTTCATCTATCCCTTCGTCTGTCTGTTCTAAGTTCTGTACTAAGTTCGTCCCACTTAAATTTCCTGCCAAATGTTGGTACTCACTCTTGAGGTAAGCCCCTTCCGGCGTGCACTTGCCCTTGCCCTTGACGCACTTGATGTACGCGTTGGTGAGCCGCTTGTTGGCGAGCACCTCGTCCAGGTCGAGGCTGTCGTACTTGTTGGTGTACTCGTCCGCGCACCGCACCACCACCGCGACCAGCAGGAGACAGAGGCACAGGCGCAGCATCCTGCAGGAAGGGATCGTCGCAGGCTGCAGTCACACTTACAATGGTTTCTAAGGTTTCAGCGAACACTACTCAGTTTAAGGATGGTTTTAAGTTTTTAGATTGACTTGTTTGTCGTCTACAAGTTCGTCTTTGGCCTCATTAACAACAACATTCAAAGCTATATATTTGAGTTCGGTGCGGGCAGCGCCGCGCCGGCCGTCCCACGCGACGCGCTACACGCGCTACGCTCAGTCAACAATTGATATCAGTAAAAATAATGTCTCAGAAAAAGTGTCTGACAATCGGAAAATTTGATAGGCGTAAATTTGCGATTAAAAAGACTACTACTAATATATTCTAATAAATGTTTTTATTTGTTACAGGTAAGAATCATCATTCAGTGCGTTGACGAACGAATCAGTCAATCCAGATATAGAATCTAACACACATTACACTCACTACTGTAGCCATACCATGACCTCTTAGATGGCGTCTCAAGATCCAAGCAGATTAGTTTAGGTTTGCGTTTCAATTCGTACCGTGACCTTATTTAAACAATATCGCACTTGAATCGCCATCGCTTTGAATGAATGAACAAACCATTTTGCTGATCGGCTAATTGCGTCACTTCCTCTAAGAGAAGTTATTAAGGTGTGTTCGAAAACCTCAATAATTAAATTTACGCAAAGTTACGGTTTTTATGAGAACCTATTTAAAATGATAAGTATTATTTAAAACAAATATTGGTTTGTTTATACACACAATAATTATTTTTACCTAATTTGTAATCATGAAATGTTTGAACTATAAAGTATTTATTGCTCCAGAAACCAATGGTATTTTTAATTTTAAACAGACATCCAAAATAATATTAAGATTTAAGTGTTCGGAACGTCACTGAAAGTGGCATTTCATTTTTGGCAAAGATCAAACAATTCATAGAATAAAAAATAGACATAGAATAAAATATAGACATAGATTTAATATAGACATAGATGAAATATATTATAATAGGTATATTTTTAAGCATTTAAATTATTACCTTCATGCTCGTTTGATATAAATTGCGATTGTTAAAGATTTATTTCTACGAGTATTATGGATTAACCAGGAATATAAGTTAAGTCTCAGAATTCTAGAGCCTTGTGCCTTGTCGCTCTCGCTTCATTGGGGAAATTCAGGATAAAACAAAGCATATCCTCCATGTTTATATTGATAGTCATGTTTACCCTCGTAAATACCTACCTACTCGTACATCCCCTGCGCTCAATCCACACTATACAGTACTACAACCCGTCCGCGCTCGTATTTTATTTTGTGTAAGTACATATTAACTTCTCATCATAACTCAGAAAAGAAATGTCCAATTTTAATCAATTCTTTCAGTTGAATATCATTAAGTTATTTGCACAAATGCATTGTTTATAGTAAGGAACAATTAAACATTAATAATTAACTAAAGTACATACTTATTGTTGTTAAAAATATCAACAACGGTTCAATTTATGTTAGAAAAATGTATCTTTTATTGAATTGCTAATTCTGACAGCTGAGACGCTTTACCAAAGCCGCAAAAGACGCTCATGGTACGAAATGAATGAACGAAAACATCTTTAGTATGACAAATAGCGAATCAGTTTAGGTAATCTGCTAATCAACTACAATGTGTCACTCATTGATGTCATGGTACGAAAACTGACAGCGAACTAGTTTAGGTCCGCATTTGTATCGCGCTAAGAGGTCACGGTATGGCTCCTGAACTGAACACACACTCTACCTATTATCTAACTATTTACTTACTTGAAATAAGAAGTAAGTACGTACTTTATTTTCTTTTACGCTTTACTTGAAGATCACACAATATTTCACTGAATTAATTAACAGAACTAGATGAGAGCTGCGTCGGTAAGTCTTCACCGAGAACTAGTAGTGATTTACCATTTGTATTGTATTTATTGGTTCTCCAGAGGTTTTCCTCCTCCGAACAGATGACGACCTTCGGCCTCCACCAATTATCTAACATTGATCTCGATGTATTATTAACAAGGATTCATAGTATTCAGAGAAACCGGTAAATTATAATTAAATAGGGTTCTTGAAATTTAAAGAAAGTGCCGACACTACAATTTACCTCCAACTACAGCGATATTTCAACGTAATGCCACTTTAGATCCCACGTTAGGGCACAGTCACGGAAACAGTCTAGTGATCAGTACAACGGGGGTGCCACAGCGAGGTACAGTGACGGTTACTGAAATGAGAACATTATTAGTTAATAATTAAAAATAATTGAATGTTAATTAAAACAATGTATTCTTTATATTTTCTTTAATTGAGTTGCTCTGTGGCACCCGTTAAACGTATTAATACATAGTTTAACTAAACATTGCTTACTACTAAAACAAAAAGGGGTATATAGTAAGTATACATTGAATCCTTCGTATTATTGAAACATGTCGGTACTAGCCAGGGACAATACGCCGTACGTGACATGCAAGTGCACAATATAATGAATACACAACATAATTCCTATAAGCGCCCAAGGATGGCGGCGGACGTGGCCCCGCTCTTATTATTTTTTATCAGAGTAGTTAATGGCGCCATTGAATGCAAACCAACGTTGACCGACATCGCGTGGGGAAGGTTGCACTGTTGGGTGCTGCTACTGATCTGACGCAATTAAATCAATGAACGATTAGTCACTTCGTTGTAGTGGGTACAGGGATTGGAAATAACTGAATCGGAATTTTACAGCTAATCGCCGGCTTAGAGGCGAGTTGAAATGGTGTCGCTTACCGTGTTTTAGTTGATTTTCTACTGTTTAATTCCCCAACTAGTTTGCTCTAACGTATAGGGATTTGTCATGACTGATATTAATTACATTACAAAAAAAAGTAAATAAATAATGGTCTAAAATAAATAAATTACAATATCTTAAACATGTTTGAATTTGTCAAGGATATAATATATTTATTTAAATTCGATCTTTATAGCTTTATGATGAATATTTATGTACAGGTTGGGGTTCTATTGCATCATAATAAAAGTCAAAAACAAATAAATTAAACTATATTGTATATAAATAACATAGAACTTAATATACCGGACGCAAAAAGAGAGTAGTTCAGGGTATGCCGCAATTGCTTCTAAACTAAACGAATTTTCTACAAGCTGGTTTTTATTATTTGGGGCAATTGCGTGTTTTAAAATAGTACTATGTACTTTCTTTTGGCGTTCAGTGTACAGTGTGTAACTGTGTGTTACGAAGACATTATTCACCACCGTGGTGGTCTAGTCCCCCTTCTTCCGCGTCCCCCTGCCCCCCGTCTGCGCCTCGCCGGCCCTCGGCACTCCGTCCGTGGCGATCTTGGCCAGCTGACCCAGCGGCGCCTCCACCATGAGCCAGAACACGTGGCCGGCCAGGAGTATCATCGTCAACGCACATACAACGAACTCAATCTGAAATACAACAGGTTTTTTAACATGGTTCGTCTCGGCTAGCGGCTGTACGAACCGATGGACCAAGACGGAAGGCTGCAGGCGGTCTAAAATGTCTGAACAGGGTTGTTAACAAACCTTCACGAACATGATTGTTGAATGTTGAGGAAGTTATGTTTTTCGCGCGTATCTGTATGTGTTTTAACCAGTCCTAATTGCCTTTAATAAGAATTCCGCTGACGGAGTGCTTTAGTGGTTCCAACGAAAATTTTCAGAAACTTTTTTACTTAAACGACTTGAAAAACCAAACGTTTGTTATTATGATCGATAATTAACAGTTTATAATCTAAGCATTTGGGTGTTTTTGCTCACCATTTGTGTATCCCACGTCTGGGCAAAAATATCTACCCCACCTTATACCTTAACTTACTAAGTTATTTATAGACACGTGGCGCTTGAATGTGTATTGTGGGCACTGATATGAGACTCACACATCTGAGGAAGGAGCCGGTCATGGGCTCGGCCTGCAGGCCGCCCAGCACGCGCACCAGCGGCACGTGCACCAGGTACACGCTGTAGGACGCGCGGCTCAGCGAGCACCACCCGCCCCACTCCAGCACACCGCGGTACACCGCTGAGAGAATACACGGGTCATGACAACAGACTAGTGACAAGTCACCTACTGAACGTGCTTCCAAGGGCATGCTAAGCAATTAGTCCGGGTGGTTTCAATCGTTAGAACATGTCGGAAGACTTGAGACGGTTTGAAAACTCATACCAGTGTTGCCTACCTAACTTATTCGAAATGTCTCTCTCTCGAAGACGTACGTTTCGCGTTTCGCCTATGGGTCGTTACCTCGGAAGTTCGTTTATCTCGATGGCACAGAATAATAAAATGGCTAGTTGACGAGCTCATCAGAGCTCAAGCGAGCAAGAGATAATTCGACCAACGTGGTCCTAGTGCCCTATTGAACTCACTGGCAATTTGCTCAATCTCAACAGATGTTTTATGAGATAAATGGGTGGGATGGGTGCCCCTGAGACATACTTGTGTAGGTTATTGCACATGCATATTCTGCATCAGTCAACAGATAAGTTATTCAATAGTAACTCGCAGAAGTAATATGTATAAACAATGATCTTGCCGACGGTGCCGGAAATAAAGTACTAGTACAGCTGTAAGTTGTTTACAGTGCAAACCATAGGAAACGTGCCTTGGCGTCGCTTTAAATGGACGTGATTTGGCGGGAAAAACTATAAACTAAACATTACAAAATCTACTTACTTTCATATTTGAATGCCATCCCGATACAAAAGAGGATCCCTACGAGGTTGAAGAGCGGCCTCGAGCTGGCGGCCACGAGCGTGCGGTGCAGGAGGCCCGGCCGCGGCGCGTGCCCGTAGTACACCTGGCACGACAGGATCAGCGCGGCGGCCGCGGGCACCAGCGCCCAGTACAGGGGACGATATGACTGGAACAACAACAGCGTTTTAAAACCTGACCAGATACCTACAGATTACGAGTACATAGAGACGAAAATGTGAACATTGTAAATGATTTGTACAGTTCACAGTCTGTCAACGTTTATAATGTGTTTACAATATTACGGTCACACCTATACATACTAGTTAGTACTATACATACATACTAATTAGTACTATACATACATAATCGTTGACGTCACTTAAATATGGTTTCAGTAGGTTTAAACAGTTTTCTGTTTTCTACTTTTGAGCAATCAACACCTCACATTCCTAAGCAGAAAAACACTCAAAGAGGCACTTCAAAAACAAATATCATCAAGAATTCCAACAACAAATTGGTTATAAATTGTTCACTACCAAACTTACTTTATACTTGGAGATGTCGAAGTGGCTCCTCTGCAGGTGGTAGATCAGGTACCCCGTGGCGAGGCCTCCTACAGAGCCCGCCAGGTTGGTGTGCCCGCGCTTGTACACGTGGTTGAAGGTAGGGTCGCTCGTGAAGAAACTACTCGCCGTGCTGCTCATTGTATAACACACAAGATATGATTTGGTTTAGAATGCGTAACAATCAACATCTTAATTGTTTGCTTGAAGGGTCTGTCCCAATCTGGAAAATGCAATGGGAAAATCCTCAAAACCCAATTCTAGAAGCTGCGCCCGGGGCATTATTCAGTCAACACATCTTGTTCACATTGACCAGAACTGAACGCACCTAAATAATAATATAAGAACTTGACTCGCCTCGGTGAAACGATAAGAATTCCGTCCAAGTCCTGGAAGTAAGTATGGAGAGCTGGGATGATGAGTCCAATCACAAACAGGATGGAGAGCACCTTTTTAGGACTCATAGTTCTGCCGACAATGAAGACTGTAACACATACGATGTAGAGCTGAGTATCTGCCGCAAGATACCTGATAACAGAAGAAACAGTTAGCTAATAAATGAAATTGAACATGAAACTTATACCTACTGCTTTCCTAGTGAATACTTAATAATTAAACAGAAATAAATTATGTTCATAATTAAGTAAGATAATAATGGTCATGAATTAAAAATATTCATCATTTTATGATGCAACTAACATCAAGTTCCCAAGAACACTGGATAATATTTACCACATTTGCGGCATGCACAGCGACCCGTCCATGTAGTTGTTGATGAACAGCATGTGGTGCCACCATTCAGACTCACACGCCCGGGACTCTCTTCCGATAACTAGCTAATATGAAAAATAAATGTTTTATGAAAATATTTGTAAAACTTAAGTATAAAAAAATCACCATACTTTTATATTTATATTTATAATGATATTTAAACAAAGAAAGACAAAATAATCAATAATCAAGAGTAATCAATTTACCTCCCATAGAGGACCTGAACCAAGGTACCTTAGCCAAGTGGCAGTCACCGCAAGAACAACTACAAACGGTGGAGTTAGTCTGAAATAAAACACAAAGTATATTTTGGCTATATGGTGGATATTCCTAAAAACCAGTTGTTACAAATCAAGTATAAGCCTCTTAGATTGTTAGATTTCAGAGGTTTCGCAACAGGATTTATCTGTGCAGTAAGATGAATTAGACATCAAATTAACACTTATGAAGAACTCCTTACCTAAGCCACCTCCTCCAGATGGCCACCGGCAGTAAAGACCACGAGAACTGGTGCTGTTCCGACAGCAACAGGAGGTGGTACACCAGCAGCATCGAGGATATCATGAAGAACGTCTGCATGATCAGCGTCCCGTTCAGAAAGATTTGGATGATCTTGTACTCGTACGTCTTCAATGGAAATATGATGCTTTAGAATTTTAGTATAGTTTCACACCTACATCAAGTTACGAGATTCTGTCATGTCAAAAGGTTTTAATACTCTTTTTAGTTCAAAATTACAGGTATCGGTAACAAAAAACACAGAACTCCAACAAAACGTGTGTTTGAATAATTGTTATTGTTCCCATGGTTCGGATATTAACGTCAATAATTCGAAACTTGAAATTGTATTTGAAAAGTCACGAAGTTATTTAACATAAACCGTATACCTATAAAACTTAAAATCTTCGGTTAAGCTAGGAGACTAGCACACTACTTTTACTTACAGATTCAATAAACTTTGGCGAGCGATTTAGCAGTATCGGTAGCAGTAGACTGTGGGCGACTACTACTAGTATCATACTCATTGCTCTGTGGACGAAAAACGCATTGAGATAGAAGATTTATCTTCAGCTAGATTACCAAGTTCATCAGTACGACACTTGTCTATCTACACTCTACACTTGTCTATACAAGGCAGCTATATTTTCAGTTTATATTTTTAACGTATATAAATTTAGAATAGTACTATTCTGTAAAGTAAATGGTACCTGATTCCGTGTAATGATATAAATGTTTCAAGCCTTGGGTCGCCCTTAGTGTCTGGTGGCGCCGTTAACCTCTTCCAGTTGCGAGGGATAGAGAAACACAAGAATAAGTGTGACACTGTAAATAAATAAATATGTACACAGTAATTCACTTACAAAAAAAGAACAGTAATAGTAGATCGATGACAAAAAGTACTTCATGCAGAAATGATCTAATACTTTACCTAGTCCAGGTCT
Organism: Cyclophora albipunctata; assembly: GCA_963082685.1. Taxonomy (NCBI): domain Eukaryota; kingdom Metazoa; phylum Arthropoda; class Insecta; order Lepidoptera; family Geometridae; genus Cyclophora; species Cyclophora albipunctata. The sequence goes on from OY720127.1 coordinate 10,242,857, forward strand.
TTTGTTAACGATATTAATATCGTAAATGCTTCCCACGATGTTGAACAACACAATGGACACACAGCCACCTGCTACTATTATTTGTAAGGTCCTTATTTCCATTTTATCGTCATCCTCGAAACTACATGACAGTTCCTCAGTGAGAGATTTCAGTTTGTACTCTTTCCATAGAGTTTCGTTCAGGCATACCTCAAGGACCGTGGTTAGGTCCTTCTTTGTTTTGTATTTATACAAATGATTGCATTTCTGAGTAACACATACTCCATAGATTGCTCTTGTGTGGTTCATGTGAGAAGTGATGTGGGCTGAAAAATCCTGCAATAAAGTAGTAAAAATAGTTCACGTTAATGGTTTTAAATATATAAAAGTGAGATATAAGAAATCTTGAAAAGTCAAAGTGTCAAAAAAAGGTCAAAAATGTGATATTTATGTGTAATTGTTAAGTCATTTCGTAGAACAGCACACACTTGTAACAAGGTATACAATTGGCGTAAGATAAGTAACGATGTGGTATGTCACCTGCATCATCCGCAGCAGGTGGCTGTCCTCGTCCGACACGTAGGTCAGATAGGTGGTGCAGTAGACTCCGCGCGGCTCCTTCAGGCAGGAGTCGAACGGGGCCAGCTCCATGTATGGCGGCATCCGGGCGTACTCCTCATCTGCAAAGACTCATTGTCATTAAAATCATATCATAACATATACTTTTAGGAAGTCATTCATCACTAATTATTTTTTAATATTAGTTCACCTGGTAATTTATATATTACAGCAGAAGTCATTTGCAAATAAAAAAATAACATAAAATAACAGTACTCTTTCATTGTTAAAATATTAAATAAAAATATATTTGGAGTTATTTTTAAATGGTAGTTAAAAACATTGACTACACCAACCAAGAGTTCAAACTAGAATACCCAAAATAGGTTTTGTTTTTATAAAGTGACACATTTAAAAATTAAAAACATGTAAGGTACTGGTATTTTGCGTCAATTAATATTAAATCATTAATATAATAATAATATATAATAGATGCGAATGAATGTTATGTACGTGTGTATTTCTTGTTCCATAGAACGTAACCGGTTTTTTTAACGTACAATTAGTTACGAATAAAAATCGCGAATGTTTCAAAAAGCCTCATTAGTTACGAGTACTGTGCGGATTATCACTGTGTTGCTGTGTGGTGGGTGCTGGTAACTTATAAATATGGTTACTTTTTCCTTGATGACTCTTTGTTTTACGAACCCCACATAAAAGTCGTACATGCAATTATTACTAGCTACCACTAGAAACCGTCGCCCTCACATACGTAATTAGGTGTCACGACCGGCGGACAGCCGAGTGTGTGAAGTCGACGGACCTTGACTGTTAAGGTATATAAAAAAAACAGTTAAACAAGCAAAAACTAATACGCCACAAACATTTGTAATTGTTTAACTCAGCACAATTAGTAGACCAAAAAACGATTCCGGTTATTATAATTAACATATATTACGTAATATTACCAAACATGGGTGGTGATTAATAGATAACAATCGGCTATCGAGTATCGGAAAATAATGTGACGGACTTTATAATAGTGAAGTTATATGTAGTTAAGTTGATATACGCTAGCCGGTTCCAACCATATATCTTACGATGTTCCGAAGTTAAGCTTCATTTAATATCCACCGATCAAATCAAACGTAGCATAGTAATGTTACAAGTCTCCCTCCAATCATATCAATCGTAGCGTACAAACATAATGGTGGTATCCGTCAAATAAACGTTTCATAGCAAGCTAGCATGGTTTACATGAAAAGCAGTTTTTGTCATCTTCTTTGGATTACAATTGACTTTAAAAAGGCTATATATTTTCCATTTCCCCTGTAATTATACCTCTATCCTGCCGCCCCCGCCCCGGGCCCGCGGCCTCATAGCAGCACGACGCGCGTCCCTCAGGAGAAGCCGAATAAATTCCCAACTACTGCTCTCACACATACCATATATTTCCCGGATCCCGTCGACTCTATGGGAATTCCCGGGTGCTATATTATTACTGTGTAAATAAACGTACAGTACTCGGCCGAATGGAGGAATAGTCACCCAGTTTAGGTGTAGTAGTGTTGATAAATTATGCTAAGTCTGTTGCACGACTCACGCACGGGTTAAATCTTACATATCGGTTAATTCAATACAAATTTAAATGTACCTAATCTAAAATGTCGGTGGGTAACGGTGTCTGCCACATATTGTACGTTTACTAACTAGTATTTAATAAATGCAAAAAGTCCTGCCATTTAACGTGTACCGAGGCTTATTTTGTGTCAGGTATTTAATATACCTGTTTAGGTAAAAAGTAGAAGCAAAGTATTAGCCTGTAATGTCCCACAGCTGGGCATAGGCCTCTCAATTCACCGAAGATATCAGTACAGTGAAGAGGATTAGGCGTAATCACCACGCTTGCCAAATGCGGATTGGTGATCTCAGATCCGAGCCATGTTTAGGTAAAATAGATTATTTGTCCTTTTGTGGATCTAAAACAAAAAATATCTAGCTATAATTATCAATTATTATATTGTTTCTCCTCGGAGTCACGGGACAAGCCCGGTCTTTTTGAGAGGCATGCAAGGGGATACAAATCCAACTTGTAGAGGCCCTTTGGAGATGTTTAATGTTGGATTACAACTGCAGGGACACAGTCCCGACCACATCAATACAACATGTCCGGGAATGTGTACCTGCAGAAGTAGGAACTATTGTTAAAAATGAAAGAAAAAGACTGGGCTATGGAAATGAAGGTTGGATGGACTGGAGATGGGATATTGCAAAGAGGTCGGCACCTGCCATAACAAGTGGTAAACAAGTTATCGGCGGCAGGCCGTGGCTCGCCGCCCGCTGGATGGGCCCCCCGAAACAGCCGACGTAGAGACGGCAAGGGGGCAACATCGGTGCGGGCGACTCGGGGGTGTAGAGAGGTGTGCTGCGCTTTCTCTAAACGTTACTCGCGGCGTTATGCCCTTTATTATTATTATTAATTATCTATACTAATATTATAAAGAGGTAAAATTTGTAAGTTTGTTTGTTTGTTTGTTTGTATGTTCGGGGTAACCTCAGGAATTATCAGTCCGATTTGAATAATTCTTTTTGTAATGGATAGCCACATTCAACGGGGGCTATTTTTCCTATTATCCCGAAATTCCCACAGGAACGGGTACAACGCGGGTACAACCGCGGGGCGCTGCTGGTCTATAATAATTTTGTAGTGCAGGCCTTATTCATAAACGCTTATTACCAGCACTTTAGTATCAAATGGTTTGTCCCTTTCCGACATACGCAATTAGCCAAAGAGCGAAAGAGACAAAACACTTTAAAACACTGTTTTAGTTAAATATCGTTTATGAATACGGCGGTTAGTATTCTACTCAAAATCATCAAATGTTAATCAATCACAAGTGACTTCGTAATCCTAATCAGGGCGTTTCATATCCGATGACAATCTCACGCAACATGTACGAGTATATGACATAGAATGCGTAACTTAACTCCAGCCGTTAAGTTGGCAAGTAACACGTGGTAACTTAACGCGCTGAGTTGCGTTCAAGTTGAGAACTACCTCCGTAACTTGTAGGTTCTTGTTGAGTTACAAGTGTCTGCCTTGGCACGTTGGGTTGCATTCGGAGAGGACTTGTGTTTCAAGTTTATAATTATTTAATTATAGTGTGGCGGTATGTGAACTTCGATGGCGCTAAATTCGAGTTGTTAAGTTTATTAAATAAGTGTTTTTTAATTTATGTTAGTTGTAAGGTATGCTTTATTATCACTAGTTTGTTTAACTTGTACTTTCTTTGTTACTAATTCTATGACATATCTTTACTATACTAATATCATAAAGGGGAAATTTTTTACCTGCTCGACAAAATGTATGGGGCGAACTCACTCTATCTAGGAAAATAACGTAAGCGCGACCTAAAAAATGTTCATACTAGCGCCATCTATTGGAGCGCGGGTGGAGCCACTGCGAAAATTTACAAGCGTATTGAAAGCGAAGCGTACGCGCGGCGTGTTCGTCGCGTACCCGTAACCAATTCGCCGCGAGTGCGTCGCGATTTTGCCGCGATTGCGTAACGAATACGCTGCGCAGCCGTCAGTAAATCGCTGAGAGTGATCTGAGTCTTGGACAGTCACTTACATAATGGATTCCGACGAGGAAACACTTCTGTTACCTTTATTGCTTCGAAGAAATAAGATACGGAAACAAAATCAAAAACGGCGTGTTTGGGAGGATCCATTTTTAAGTAATCGACTGCAAGAGAGCGACTGTTTCGTTAACGAATCAAAAAGAATCCCAAAAAATTTCGTTCCTATCTGCGCATGTCAAGACTTACATTTTACGAGTTGTTAAATGTGATCCAAAATGATATAAGACGTGCAAACTCGCGTTTAAGATTGTCAGTGTCACCTGAAGTGGGTAGAAATGAATTTCGATGACGAATGTACGGCATGATGTCTCAACTCTTGACGCGGCGAACTCGCTGCGCAGACGCGGCGTATTCGTCACGCGGTCGCGGCCTAATCGCGACGCCTTCGCGGCGAATTGGTTACGGGAACGCGACGAATACGCCGTGCGTACGTTTCGCTTTCAATACGCTTGTAAATCGCAAGTGTGATAAGGCTCTAATACATACAATACCAACTCATCTATACATCTACATAAATAAATAAAATTGAATGTGTCTGTTTGTTATATTAAAATAACCACTTATAAGTGCATACAGATATACACACGATACATATACGAAAACAACATTTTTAAATATTTTTGTCTGTCTGTCTGTTCCGGCTAATCTTTGAAATGGCTGGACCGATTTTGACGGGATTTGCACTAGCAGATAACTGATGTAACAAGGAGTAACTTAGGCTACTACCACTACTATCCCCAAATTCCGGCGTACGGGTACAACGCGGTTAACACCGCGGGGCGCGGCTAGTGCCAATTATAATATCAGTTTATTTCATTATATATCAGTTCCAGCCAAGTTTATCGTAGTTGGCTAAAAACAAAATCCTCTAAACAGTACTTTTTCATGGCCATCTCTAATCTGCTGAATGTGCATGAATATTAATATACTCATCACCTGAAACAGGCATCCGAAAAAACTTTATAATGAAGCGTTAGTTTTTTATTAGGTCGTGTGCGCTCCCCGGGCACCGCGCCGGGCCGCGCGGCCGGTGAATAACGGATATCTCGTTATACGTTACAAAGTTAATTCGCGCCCGCACGCACCGCCCCCGCTCTCGCCGCCCGCCCAACGAAGAAGGAACGCGAGAGAATTACTCATTAATATTAAACGGAATACGAGTAACTTACATTTTTATACTATTTACATAAAGGAATCTTTTGTTATGTAATCAGTATGTAATCGCGAGAACTTCCTCTTTTTTACATATTTATGAACGATATTAATGCCAGCCGGTGCCGGGAACACATGCAATTATCAAAAGCTGATGTGACGCGAATTAGCGTTGGGCAGACATCCAAATTATGCAAGTGAGTTATTTGGCGCAAAGAGAAATAAAAGCAGAGCTTAACTTAATCTTAACTTAGCAGAATTGTGCAATAAAACATTTATTCGTTGGAGCTGGGTCTAAGTACTCTTGTATCTAGATATCTTGTATTTCTAGATCCAGGTCTTAACGTAAATATCCCGAAAGTGGAGGGTCGAGCGACGGTTTATTGATAACCGATACCTCAGTGATCCCTCTAAATACTTAGAGTCTAGACACATTCGACATGAGTACTAAAACCGGAGAATACTAGTACCTCCAGATTAAGGTACATACCGACTGTTGCGTGACACGGGTATTAATGGATCGCACTGATTGAGACACAGAATATCAGTACAAGACTATGATTAATCTTCTTCTTAGTATAATGACCATGTACTCGGAGTCACCGATCCTAAAACGATTACTCTCGTCACAATTAAGTATTTCAATCTTCATCCAAAGCTAACAACTTAACTCGTTAATCTCTGATTATGAATTCAAACTCGATCCGATCAGCTCACGAACTTCGAACAAATTCAATTTATAACTTTTTCTTTTTCTATTAAAATATCTTGAGAAGTTTATTATTAAATTGAAACATTCTGTTTACAAATTGGGCTTAAAGTTAGTGTTTTAACTCAAATATAATATTCTTCCAGCGTAACTACATATTGAACTATTGGACTTTTGTTCAGAACTGTGTTTGTGACTTTAATATTTTAGAAGCGAACGGAATAAAGGAAATACCTATTGTGTATTAGACATATAGCTTCCAACACAACGCGGTACCTGTGCTCTGTGTATTTGTATGTAGTGGCTCCTCTCGGGCCTCCGCGCCAGCGAGCGCGTCTCGATGTATAAAACCCTCGTTCAACATAAACAACCTCTGGGAATCTAATTCAGGCCCTCATCAAAGTACAACGACTCACGGTCCGCTCCTTGATTAATATTTCAGCTGGCAGCAACAGGCGGCACCGGACCGCCGCTTTCGCTCTCCATCGCCGCGCTCAGTCCGACTCCAAACATTTTTTCAAACATAACCGACGATGTACGTCAATTGAGCGATCGCGTCGTTTTATTCAACAGTTGTGGGCGCCGCGGTGCGGGGACCCGCGCTGTTAATATTTAGTCGGTTGTGATGAAACAGCGCGGCCGACTGCAGTGATACTCAGTAATTCTATTGAAGGCATTGTGTATGAGGCGAGGGGGCGGATTTTTCAATGAATTTTTGATTCATTCATATGCGAGAGATGTACTCGTATGAATTAAGTCGCTACATGGTCGGAGTCTGTGTGACCTTTACTGTTTATTTATAAAAATAACTACTAGGTGACAGCACTAGAAACTACTATAACAAAATTCTAGTGACTATTGATGAAACATTTTCAGTCACGTGGCTTTTCTATATCTTCAAGCATAACTCTTCCGTATAGTCGCTGAAGTTTGTTAATATAGTATAACATGTCAAGATAGGTGATAAGAATAACTATTTTCTCAAAATAGCCTGCGATAAGCGCGTCGTTTACCGCGAGGCGGAGGCGCAGGTGACGTATGATTACGACTAGTGTTTGTCTCCGCCGCGTGTTCCCGCGGGGCTGATGCGATACGATAGGACACGACACGACACGACACGACGGAACGTGACTAACGCGAAGTTTCTTCACACCTCGTTATTCCAAATTTAATGAATTACCGTTTACAGGTGAGGCGCAAACCATTTTGGATATTAGTGTACCACTAGAGCTATGAGAATTCCCCAGTGAAGGGTGAATATCGTGTTGTATAATGAATATCGTGAATATCTTAGCAGACGATAGGAACGTAAGAATACACAACAATACCTAATACAAACAGTTAAATTGATAAATCTACGTGCACTTTACTAACAGAGTCGTGGAGATTTTGCATTGTTGAGACTGGCTTGTGGTTTCAGCTCGTTGATGATGAGATCCCAAGCAGGTAGTAACTTCCAGCCATCGTCTCTGTTGAAATTAGGGTGTCTATTAATTTCAATAGCCATCCTTATCATTCTAGGCAAAAATCGGTGTTCTCGAGCCAATATTTGAAGTTTGCAAAGCAAGGTCGCAAGATTGTGGGCGCTTAAACCTAAGAAACAAGTTATTCCATTTATTTAACAAAAGAAAACCAAATCTCTTTATTGGACTCGCGGCTGCGAAGGGCCGCCATAGTCTATTTCAAGTGAGGACCAAAAGACACAATAGAGAGGTTTCTCTGGAACTCTCCAGAACATTGTTCGCTGCCATCTTGTCTAAAACCTTTGTTACAGTAACGGTTTAACCGCAGCTCCACTCCGCGTAAACTTGTTGATGAAATTGTTACCAGGAATTTTGTCTCAGGACTCAGAGCAAAGAGGTTATTTTCTTTATCATTTCAATGTCAAATAAACTTCTTTTGAAATGGACTAACTTATGCTATGAGCCAAAATAAAGATAAAGACCGCTACGAGACGTAGCGTTGTAGGTAGATAATTATGGTTGCGTAGTCCGTCCGTAGCAGTGGCCGAAACTTATTCCGTAGCGCATGCTACGCTACGACGTAGTATCGATTTCAACATGTTCTTCTACGCCGTAGCATGAGCTATGAAACCATTTAAAATTTACTACGTAATGGCATAAATTAACACAATGAGTCGTTATTTCCTCACGACTAAAACAAAGCACTAAAACAAAGGAACTAGAGGAACTACATTACTTTGTTTTCTTTATGTGGCAGGTCACCTAACGATCTAAAGCGTCCGCGAGACGATCAAGTGCACTTGACAAGTCTACGGGCTTGAAGTGAATATTGATCGTTTACAGCGTTGACTTGACAATTCCCGTCAAGTATCTACGTGCTGGACATGACTTGACAATAATTTTGATGATAACTTGACAACAAATTTGAACCAACTTGAGCTTGATGCGACTTGACGCGACTTGACAAGTTTTATTCATTTGCGACTTGTCAAGTGCACTTGATCGTCTCGCGGACGCATTACATGAGAAAAAACAATATGGATGTTCGTTTACAATACTAATTACAGCTTATAACAACGGCTAGTAAAGAGCTTGCTCTCGAAAATATGTCTAAGATAAATTCCCATTGATACTCCCACCTCTGGGATCTCCTCTCTGATATTTATAACATTGTAAAACACACACGGTGTATGCGCGTGTTTGTGTGTATATGTGTGTGTATGTGTGTGTTTTTCTCTTTCGGGTTCATCTGGGTTCCGTTTGTGTCGGCATGACAAATGAGCGCGCCGGTATAACCGGGTCAATGAGAACATACACCCTGAGGAGTCATTTTGACTGGATGTGCCAACTAATTACAACAGATTATTCTTCGCGGAATATTATAATAAGAATCAGCTATAGTGCGGTCTTTGTTGTAGCTGTTCAATTTCCAAGATATATTAAGCTTGGCGAAGCCAAAGTAATAGAGTAGAAACATTATTTTTAAAGTGAGCGCTTCATTAACGATGAATTTAGAGTCATATAATCTTAATGTATAAAAATTAGCGACATCTTGCAGTATTCTAAATGTACCGGCCATATTAAGAACCTTTTCCTTTTCAGTCGATAAAAAAAAATACGCTGAAAAAAGCCAACACACTTTTATAAGAAAAATAATAACCAGACTACTTTTATCGGCCGTCTGAGAAGTTTGCAAGTTTAATAAAAAGTTAGATGTCACATCTGTTGGATATTAACCGGTGTGAGTAGCAGGTGTGGCGCGCGGCCGAGCTTACTAACTATTGTAACGCGGCGCTACTTAGGGGCACCGGGTTGAACAAAAACAGTCCATAAACATAATACTCCCTCGGTGGGTGCACAAAGTATTGTTATCAAAGAGTACAGTCAGTATCGTCATACTTTTGTGAAAAGAAAATAATGAAATCCACTTCAAATTAATATGGGTCGCCCCGGTACTGCGTGAAGCGGAAAGTGGCTTATTATTGTCGGAGACATCGCGATCCAAATGAAAACACACATTAGGATGTCGACTTCTTTTCATATTACAAATCAATAACGGTTAAATAGACGTTATGTTTGTACGAAATTTACGGTTAACAACAAAGGTTTTATAGAAATTAACTTGACCCGTGTTTGAAGTTTGAAAGGCAGAATAATGTAGCTGAACACAGAGCCGAGTGCAGCTAACTGGACAAAATGGCGAGGACTAGTGCCTCGACACGCCGCGGACAGAGTGGCCGCACTTCATTTATAAAACATACGGCGGAAGGCCAGCCGGATAAAAATGCAAATCCGGGGGAAAATCACCCGGCACCGAACATTTACACAAACACTACAATTAAACATCAAACAGATCAATACTGTTAAATAAAATAACAGAGTTCCTGTTTCACTCTGTCAGTTTTATATTCATTTCAAATTCTCTCTAAATACCTGTCTAGTTAAAACCTGTGCCCCTGAACAATGGAGATGACTCGCGTTATTGCCTGCGGTATCTAGTCACATGTATTCCGGTGTGCTAATAAACCAACGTTACTTCGTATGAAAAGAGTTATAGTGGTGTAAACCTCGCGCCCGCAGTGTGCATATAAAAGATACCGTTTCGAGGATGGGTCATTAAAGCCCATACACTCCTTGTCCCAGTTCGCTAATTCAATTACAAGCAGTTAACCCCCCGCGCGCCGGACAACTGACGTCTATGACGTTAATTTGACGTTTTCCACATTTCATTGTACTTGACGTGAAGTTGAACCATTAAACTTTGATATTAATAATTAAATTTATATTTATAAATGAAGTTTATACAGAAATTAACATACTAAAGCTTTGACTAAGAAGTTTATAGTAATACCAGAAATACCCGTCTTCGTGTTTATTGTGTAAACCATAAGCCGTTACAATTGTCTCGGTTAATTCATCTTGCAAACGTCTTTACAGTCCATTACTCCTCCACCCGAGGCGCTTATCACCAGCGACTAACATAATACGTTCATTGTTCAATGAAAATAAACTGTTGAAACAATACAATTAGAAACAAAGCGCCGAGCGGTTAACGTACCGTACGTCAATCAATACGCGCTGATGAGTGGGCGAGCCGCGTTAAAACAATTCTAAAACATATGTTAAATAAAAGTTACGCGTTATGTTTAACTTTAATTCACATTATTTTGTTGCAAAACAAAATGATTCTATTGGAGTTTAATATTTTCACGTTGTTGGTTATTTTTATTTTATTTCCAATTGCTTAAACTTCCTATTCAATGGAATTCATTTCTAGTTAGAAAAGAGGCTCAAGTCTCTCCGCCTCGTCGTGATGTCGTCAGCGCGACCACTCGCCACTAACCACTAACCTTATTGATCGTCGTGAAGTAAGACTAACAAGTCGCAGCGTTACTTTACTTGAGTGTCCGGGATGCGGATATTTGACCGGAGGCGGCGGCCGCCCTGGGCGCGGGCCCTGGGCGGGGGCGCACAACTGTTGCATGGGGCGGTGGGTGGACGAGGGGGTTTCTCACGGGATTTATACAAAAAATCACCACCTTTCACAGGTTAAGCCCTTGTTGTGAGAGCTGCGGGGAAAAATACTCGATCGACGGAATTGATTTATTTTAAAGTGTTTTATTTTTAAAGTAAAAGCTTTTATATTTTCACATAGCAAATTAGATAGACTTTAAATTATTACGAACCTGTATCACAGTTTTAATAGGATTACCGTTTCAAAACTAAGTTGAATTCACTAACGAATTGAACATGATCTGTAGCCCCGCTTGTCTCGCGGTCTCGTAGGAACCCGTCCAAAGGACCCCGACCCGCTGCGGTCGCGGGACGCGGTGTCTGTTACTATCTGATTCCATTACTTAACAAGCTGGAGACATATTCATCCCGTAAATTAATTCAGAGCCGTTTCCTTCAATAACTCACAACGAGATCTAGAATAATTTCAACAGACGTAAATCAAAACGTAATCCTCTTTGATTGAAATCTAACGATTGCAAGAACTAATTTGGAACGGGTCTAGGGGACGTACTAGGATTAATTGCCTATAAAGTTCTTTATAAGTATTGTTAGAAGCCTGGTATTTTACTCATTTACAAATTTAGCAAGTAAATTAATATAAGTTTGAATTAAGTACCTATACTCATTTACGATTATGATGTCTTTACTTATAAGTGCTAAAAACATAATTTAGAAAAACCGAAAATGAGACGCAATGCTTTGAAATAATTACCTCCACTCCATATATAAATACAGGTTTTCTCTGCCTTTTCGTCGAGTGTTGTTTGGCAGATTATCAATTTGGTTGGCAAGTAATCGACCAAACTATTTTCGGTGAAAAGGCAGGCAGTGCTTACTTTAATGTATTAAAATTAATCTCTCTTAAACAGAAAACTCTTCATTATCGTATTGTCGTATCATCTTTGTATAATTAATGGACAGTGCACATCATTACGCGGCTCCGAGCTTACGGCCACAGACTACGTAGTACTAACTACGTGCATGATACGTCCATACATGGCTTCTCGGTCATTATGTACGAATGTGCGGATTACCTTTACAAGCTTTTGACTTGCATCCTTTGAACAATTAGCTTCAATATGTCAGTAATTCCGCTACCTTGGTCTTAGTTAAAGACAAGTAAGAGTAATTAAATTTTCTTGCTCTAAGGTAAGAATATATTATAACAATAATCATAAAGACAAAATTAGCTTCGTTCCGTCTACGCAACATCTCGTAACCTGTAGCACCGTAGCGGTAAACGCTACGACGTATTTCCGCCAACCGACAACTTTCCGGTTTCCACTTCCTTCCATCCTGTATTTCAATGAGTCTAATGAATTGTATTCCCCAGCTCGGGAGAGTGTGCGACTGCGACAAACGATGGCCAGTTATGGTTGATACATGTGAAGAGCCGTCCGGAACAGACTGTATGTGTGGGACATGTTCAGTGGACGAATTCCTTATCTATTGGGTCGCATAGTATCAATATATTGAGTATCTTCGAGTTTTATAGCAACCTTATAGATCGCATTACTGCCCGGGCTGCCTGCAGGTGATAAATGTTAGAGCATCCAGGCCACGTATTGTAATAAAAAGGCGGATTTGAGCTGAAACGTGAAAGCTCCCTAATCCCATTTCATCCCTTATCGACAGCCCTCTCTCCTCGCTCGCCGCTGTCAGTAAGTTAGAGTATCACACCCCCTGTTTTTTCTGCTGCGGCGACACCTCAATAGAAACATTATAAATGGAAACTATATAAATGTGACGCTCCGGTCGCAGTCACAAGAAAATGTTAAATAACAGAGAAGCGCCGGTGAATTGCGGCGGATTCTTAAGCAAAGTATTTTCTTTAGAACTCGAATCCGCTGGAGAAGGAAATATTTGAAGTAAAATTGAATTCGCCGCAGAACTATATCTCTGCAGGAAACTGAATAAATTGTATGAGAGCGGTGCGCTCGGCGGGCCGTCACTGGCGGGACTTCTGTTTCAATTACAACTGCTCCTTTTAAACAACTTCATATTTTCAGAAGTTCTTTAAAATACTTTGCAATCCAAGATAAATTATAACGTAACGAGATAAATAGATCCAATTTTCCAACTTGGGTGACATCAGCATTTAACCGTAAAAATAGTCGGAGAGAGTCCGTAGACTCACACAAGTAATAAATACTAACTGAAGTCCAAGTTAAGGTCTCACACTGTGGCAAAAATGGTTTCAGTCTAGAAAGATAATCGAAAAGTGTCTAATACGGCCGGACGATCCGGGCGCTCCCGCCCGCCGGACGTGGCCAATCATCTGTAATGGCGCCGGGTGATCGCCGCCTGAGCTCGCTCGGAGGTGCAATGTCATGCAGCGCCTCGTAATTGGCGCAGCTCTCATTAAGCTAACTGGACGCTTTCATACCGGCGGAGGCTGCGAATTCGAATGAGTCTCCCGACGTATAACCACCGCGTTCGAAGTTTCAAACAAAGTGATGGAAATCCGACACGTGACGTCAATACACGTTTACTTCTTGTAATGGATTTATAATGACTGTGTTATTGTCGTATACAAGGACTGTTACTTTTTATTTTTGTACATCTCAGATTGTTCGCAGAAAAAAATACACCTAACTAGGTCTCATTATTCTTTATTTTGCTTCTCAAAACTTTTCTTTTAACAAAACTCTTAGGTAATTGTGCTCGACGAACTCCAGGTATTTTCACCAAATTAGAGAAGCAACTAGAGGGAATACTTCCAAACATTTTTATGCAAAAAGTTCCGTGGGATCTCTCTGCGTTCTGTTCCGGATAATTAAGCGGAACATCAAAATGAACTTTGGACTACAACTCGCGCGCTAATCAACGTTCATTAAGATTTACGAGTACTTGTGCCACTGCGAGATGGTTTGTGTCTTCAACTTATGACACAAGACATTTATTACTACAATTTATAATAATTAATTCACTTGCCTGTATCCCATACGTTTTCTCAGCGTACTTAGCTAGATACTGTAGCAATTAAGTTACTTTGCCACGCCCAAGCTCGGACCAAATCCTCTCGGATTTCTACTTGGACATGACTCGTAGTTATGCAACTAATTTGCTACTCTCGACCTAATCTTTGGAAGCGCAACCCTGTCCCACTAAGATAAGGGAGTTTTCGCGCAACCATAGTGTCCTGATAAGATAAAGCTGTAAGATGCAACGTCACCGCCAATATCTTGAGCGAGGCCCCGCGTCCCCGCGTCATGTACTTTTAAAATCACGTCGCGATGTTATCATGAACACGAGGCGGCTGGCGCGCCGCCAGCGCACCACACGAGATGCACCGCACCGTTCAGGAGCCATTCAGTATGGAGAAATGAATGCCTTGCGTATCTGTGCCCGCTCGCGTTGTGTAATGGCGGAATGTGTAATGTTTGCACATTTCAAGGAAAGTTAAATACACAACATACGAGTAACCTGTATTTAAATGAGTTAATATTTTATTTTTGTATGATCGTACCTTTTGCTCGCGCTGCCTTGTGTGTTTTTTTTTTAGGAAAGGTGCCAAACATAATATTGTATTGAAATGAGTATAACATTGAAAGACGCCGTTGCCCAGCATTGGGATAAATTTCTACAATGTAAAATTGATGTCCTATTTTGTTTTGGAATTTTATAACAGCTTCCCCTTTTTAAACCGTCAGTAAATCATCTGTTTCCTATAAGTAACTCCGACATGACCTCCTCCCGCACTCCGCTCACGCTCGCCGCTCGTCGCTCGCCGCTCGTATTATAATAAGGTGCTAACATTTATGTGGCTCTTTATTAGCGGGACACTCGGAACGCTGTAATTTATTTGTTTCCATCTACATTGAGCCGCTGACCGCGCGGAGGATGGGATACTTAGTTTAATAAGATTGCTCTTATTTTGTGTTTTTTTATAGTGACAGTAAACACTGATAGAGACGCGAGAAAGTAAAACATCTGTCCTCTTATGATAAGATTTAAATTGCTAAACATAAAATGTAATCAACCCAAATTTCTAAAGGTTATATTACACCTCTCGACTTAACAGATAATTACGACCGCTTGAATAAAATCAAAATCTAATTAAGGAAGTGTCTCATTAACGAAATAAAGTTAATTATGAAATATCATTTCCATAAATCGCGGAACAACAAACATCGTTAGAAATAATCGCTTTACTTTGCAATCGCTACTCGGCGCGGTCCGGCGAGCGCTGACGTATAACTCGGCCAACTTTTACCGATTCCTTTAATTAATCGCAACTCATTAAACCATCATAGCCATCGGTTTGGAATTGAACGATTCATTTATTTATTGATCTTCAATGATGAAGGTTACCATTAGGTACAACTCACAACTGTGGTTAAACCGATCTTCAAGTTTATAAAATTATATATCCGCCTCCGAGCGTGGTTAGATGCGTGGTCAGTGGCCAACCCTGGTGTCGGAATTTTTAGACCGCCTAAAGGCTTTCGACGCGGTCTATCGATTGAAACAACAACTTGACGTTTAGTGTACATCATCCGAATGAAGATTTCATGATATGAGTGGTGTTCGAGTACAGGTGGACGAGTGTGTGTTAGTGTTCACGAGGTTCGACTAGACTAAGACTGTATAACACGGCTTTATGGATAAACTCAACGACAACCAGCTAATTCAACTAAAGCTGATAATTAGCCTCCGACCTCGTTTACAAACAAAAGCAACAATAGCATCCATTTCAATGTGGCCAGCGATATGTGTGTGTTGAATCAATAAATTCGTTGCCAAATGCAAATAAACATCAAACATATGAATGCTAATGGCGCGTTAGAATACTCGTTGTGTTACAATCAGTTAGGTAGGTTCTTCAACAAGCTTATTCAGCAACTGATTATAGGGCTTTTCGGTCTTTCATAGACATAACACAGCTTCAAACACTAAGACATAACATGTTGTATCTACGATGAGTAGTTAGAGTGTCGTTATTATTGTACTAACTTAATGGAGTAAATTCTTCATTTGTTTTTTATCTTATTTTTAATACTCGTAGTAATGAAAACAGTGCACACCACACTCGCCGCCCGCCCTCCGCCGCCGCCCGCCCGAGCCTCATCGCTCACGTCACTGTAACAAGCTTGGAATTGCTTCCGACTCCTTAGTTAGCCATTATTAAGGCTCATACGTCGCCAACTAATTGAATTTGTTACAATTTGTGAGTGATACTAGTTTACAAGTGTTTTACCCGAGTGTGGAGAAGCCCAAAAGGAGGGTTATTATATTTAATCCCTAATGTGCGTGAAAACATTGAAGTACTTAAATCTAATGTATGAACATTTCCGTTTATTTTCTTTAGATTGACGCATAGTTATACTTCAGGTTAGCCCAAAACAGTTACCTTGATAATTGTTAGCATTAAAGTGAATACGTTTAAAACACTTATTATATTTATCTGTCACATAAAACAACCAACTAACTCGGATACATATCAAATTCGAATCCGCTTCTATACAAAACCAAACTTGTAATAATGATTGGAGATTGCATACCGCTTATCGCATAACTCTGTAACGAGTTCCTCCTGAAACTAACGCCGTCTCGCATTCAATAATGCACTTCAGAAACTGAATTGTGTAACACAACCTGCGGCGGAACCGGACCGACAAACGGTATTGAACTAGCTGAGTCAGCTCCCGGTTTATAATGGCACCGACGAATTTCAACTTTGATATGATACATTTGAAAGGAAATTGCTTGTTAAGGTATGCACTGCGTTAAAAATTTGCGACGTTTTGGATGAATGCAGAATTATCTTTGAAACGGGACTGAATGGTTTTAGATTATTAGAATGTATTTATTAAAATACGTACCCGACGTTTCGAGCGGATTGCACCGCTCGTGGTCGCGGGATGTCACCCCGTGACGTTATATTCTAACACGGGCGCTATATATTCAACGTGTCAGTTTAAAGTATGTTATCTTTAAACGTATGAACACTTTCCACTGTGTCACTCGCCGTGGACACTCAAGTCTTCTTTGACCGCGGTACAATGCATGTGAAGAAAAGTATATCCGTATTCGTAGATTTGGTAGAATTTAACTTGAAATTTATTAATATAAAGACTACCCAAACTAAGCTCTAAGCTTGTATTATGGACCAACCATTTCGAAACCATCATGTTTTTGTAAAGGTTATGAGCACTGCTGACTCTGGTTATTGTCGTATTAACTCACTTATTCTGTGACCGACCATGCCACAATAATAACATTTGTCTGTGCTCGCTTCCACCTTACTTTTTCCATAATTCCTACTCACCTTACTCTTCTTATTTGTTGTAACTTCTCTCACTACTAGTGCTTCTATCTTCTCTTCATACTTAGTAGATAAAGCTCTTTCGTGGTTACTTAACTGAGTTGTCAAATTTTCTACAGTCCTGTCTTCTTTGGACATCATCATCCAGCTTGACTTAAATGAGAAGTACTCTTCAGGTAAAGTATCCAGTATCTTACAAATTAGGAATAATTCTGGCAGCTCTTCCTTCAGGTGTTCTTTCTGGAGTTCCCTGGTAAGTTCTGACCAGATATTTTTCAATTTGCTGACATGTGCTGACACGTCACCACCAGATTGCATCTTATAACTGAAAAACTTCATGCATATGTCGTAGACTTTGCTTTCTGATATACCATCATACAGGCGATGTAACTCTAGCCATACATCTCTTGCAGTAGAATACCTCATGACTTTTTCGCAGTTCTCTTGTGACAAATTCGTTGAGATGAGTAGCAAGGCTGCACTATCCGCCGACAAATACTTTTGCTCTCGTTCTTCATACTTTTTTACATCTGCTGCTGCTGCACCCGTTTTGAGTTTCTCGGGCGGCACTAACTTGCCCTCAACTACATCTAGGATCTTCAAACCTCGCAGCGCAATCATTATTTTGAATTTCCATGTCGCCCAGTTCGATTCATCAAGTTCTCCAACATGAATCTTCGCTGCATCAATGATAGAATTTTCCATCTTGTGCTCTCGAACTATCGACGCGTAATTTCTATCTGAATTTTATTTCCGGGAACCACGCTCTGCTACCACGTTAAAGTTAGAGGATAATTCAGGGTCTTGGAAGATAAAATAATAGAAATATACTTGGAAAATCGTAATAGCAAATATAATATGTAAAAGTATTTTTAACAGGAAAAACGACAAGTCAATAATAATAAAACAAAATCTAGTGTCAACCCAACACATAGATAAACTTTATAAAGTAGTTTCTATTTCAACAATTGTTTCCTTCTCCTGCTGACTGCTCGTTAGTAAACCTCTCCTCATCAACATGTCCATACGATCCACTAACCCCCGCGACTCGCCCACGTTCCCCTCTAACCTTACCCAGGGCGAAATTAAAAGTGCCCTTTTACCAACAGGTCCTAACCTTTGACCCTTCCTATTATTCACCAAGGTACACTTTGACGCAATGTAGACGAAGAAGTCGAGGGAAAATGACCTTTAGTATGAATAAATAAAGGCTTTATTTGAATATTATGGTGATATCAAGTGGTCAATCTTGCCGACTTCTTTGCACGTATGTTTATAATAGCGGTGAAATTAGATGTAAGGGGGTGTCTTCACTCGAGTGGAGCGGGCGAGGGTTATGGCCTGTTTTGGTTGATTTATTACTCACTTTAGGTTAATAATACGAAGACAATTGTTTATCGAGCTGATAACACATAATATAGATATATGGTCTATTTGCTGATTGGTCCTTTCTTGTTTGGCCTACTAGTTTTAAGGGTGCGTCTCTACTGAAGCGTAGCGGAGCTGTGCGGATCTTTTCGCAATGCGTTGTGATCGGTCGATTGAGCTTTGCATAGCTCCGCCCAGCTTCAATAGAAAAGCACCCTAAGGCTCAGACTTTCTGTAGACACAAACACACTACAGACTCACTTACTATTACGGTAAAACACGAAAATCCTTTCTCTTCACATGAACATGTTCAAAGAGATTACTAAAACTAAACGGGATGCAATTCCGTCCATCCAAATGTCCTGTCCAAAAAAAGTTCTTTCCCCGACTCCCGTATTGACGACGTAAAACAAATAACTAACCCTTGTTGTTCAACTTGTCGACAGAAAACCACCCGCAGCTGGATCGAGTCGACGTTCCAGAAGCGCGAGTGCAAATACTTCGTGCCGAGCGCCAAGGACGAGCATGTGTGAGTACTGCCGCCAACACCCGCTGGTTACGACTCTAATGAGTTCTACACCGCCATCGCCACTGAAATAAGACAAAAAGGGGTTGGAAACTAGTAGTTAACTGGAAGGCGATGACTCGCAGAGTATTACGAACAAAAAGTGAAGGGAAAATTGTACAAACATAATTTTTTTGAAAATTGTAATTAAAGCCTGAGCACACTGTAGTCCAAACTATACATAGACAGTCTTTTGTTCAATGAAAACGTATGAAGGACATAGGTTTTCATTTTACTTTTTCGTCTGTTTGACTAAATATTTTGTTACTGATGTCAATCATGTTGTTAAACCAGTTAAAGCTAGTTCTGTTCGCGTGGAACAAAAAGTCCAGTTAGGTAATACAATTTAGTGTAACGAAAGGCTCTTGTGACTCAGTGGGCAAAAGTTCTTAGGTAGAAGCAATTCGTATGAATGGGCTAATTGAGGCTCTCCCCCGAACTACCCACGTGCATATTACATCACCGGCCTGCACCTGAATAATGTATCATCACGGCCCTCGCTGCTTCCTGTTATCTCCCATGAATATTACACGCACTTTTTGGCAAACTTCACAAGTATGGAGATTTAAAACGAGCCTCTTTAATATTGTAATAGGAATCATTATACAACACACTCCTGCGAAAGGAAATAAAGGACTTTGTGGTTGAAAATTACATGAAAGTAAGGTAATTAAGATTGTGGGATGGTCACGTTATGCAAATACACATGAGGTGAGAGTAATTAGGTGCCACAAGTTTAACCTCCACCATAAACGTATAATTTTGCCGGGTAAGGGGAATTCAAACAGAATAATAACATTTGAAGCATATGTAATTTGCCCACATGATAATAACACTATAAAAATATTTACCTTTAAGATGGATTTATTAGTGGTAAGTTCGAAGATTGCGCCATTTGTGGTCCCAGGCAGACTCAGTTTATAAGATGCTTACCCAACGTTTACAACGAACTTCGTCCGTAGCCTTACACAAGGTACGTCCAGTTCCCAGAGACACGCCACCATCGCGCTCCGAGTACCTCACAAGTCCGACAACATGGCGGACGTCCGACTTTATTGTTTGATCCCTCCTGTAATGAACGGAGGTACCCTAATTCACTTCCTTAATTTCCAGCGTCATATACCAGGGGATATCACTTTCATTTAATGTAATAACATTATTTAAGACTTCTGTATTCTGTTAAGTTAGGAACTATCCTTTCAAACATCTATGTCTTTCTATCTATACTTATATAATAAAACTGAAGGGTTTGATTTGTTTAACTCTCATCTCAGAAACTACCTTTTTGTAATGGATAACCCCAACGCGTAGGTTAAGTTAAGGCGAAGGCTATTTTTCATCCTGAAATTCCCACGGGAAGGGGCACCGCGCTCTTCAACCTTGGGGCGCTGCTAGTTACTTATAAAAGGTAATGAATATATTATTAGTTTTGATATAATACAATTATTTGAAAACTTCTTATTTTGTTGAGCTAAACTATCTGTTCATTTTATTATTAAGCTTCATCTTTGTTTTGCTCAAGGACGTGATTCTAATATCATTTGATAGCAACCTTTTTGATTTACAATGATCATCCCGCCCACGTTGAGGTTTCGGTTACATCCGCCCACAGGGCTCCATAAAAACGTATTCTTGAAGCACGAACGCGGCGCGGGAGCTCGCAGCCTATTTAAACAGATTTATCCAAAGGAGGTTTCCCAACTCTTTAAAACCATGTTTAGTTAAAGTTTCCGCATGTTGTAGGAGCGACAGCAAAGTTTGCATCGGGCTCGTTCCGCAGATACGAGTATCCCCGCCAAGGAACAACTTTTAAAGACGGATCGAGAAAAGTGCTCTCGTTTCACAAGTTCTGTTAGCAGACTCATTAACATGAAGTTTAGTTTTGCGACAAGACGTCTCCGAGGGCAATTAACTTCTAAACATATTCGTGAATAAATTATTTAGTTTTCAATGTCTTGTCTATAGTATATGTCTCTACGAGTAGTAGGTTCGAGTAGGTCAGTGGCCAATGGTGTTTAGACCGCCTTTAGGCCTCCAATATGGTCTATAGTCTATCGATAATGTTTATGCTTATTATTATGTACTTTTAATATCTTTGTTATTCAATATATGCTCTTGACTAGTTATTAAATCATAGATGGGTAGTTCCAGAGGTAGTTCCTTGATTCAATCAAAATCGTACGTGCCTTTGTTTCCAGTTTCCATTCTTCCAATATTAAACTTTCTTGATTTATACCTTTCCTCGTTTCAACTCCCAGTTCTTGTGGAAAAATACAATCGGCCGCCGTCCTTTGTGCCTCTTTGTGCTCTCGTCTCAAAAATGCCGGGAACTTTGAATATTTAAACTGAACCGAGTCTCAGGAACTCCGCGGCTCGTATTAATTATTGCTTCCGCCATTACGTTCCGTATATTGTTATTAGAGATATTCCAACTATTCCTCAAAGATCTGCTTTGGAAGCATGACCTACTTGTTCCTCTATTAAGATAATCTATTCAATAATCCAACATCTCTCTCGGTGGAAATTCTATTAAACTTATTCAATTATCTTGCATCAATTCAATGTCACTGAAGAAGGAAAATGCCGTATCCAAAGAAGACTTATCTTTGCAACTCATTGGCTCCCGATCGCGTCACTATTAACAAGTTTCCTTATTTAACTATTATTCAAGTCTTTTATTGCCTCGACTAAAGTAGCGAGGAAACTAGCTTGTGCTATGAGAAGAATATTAAATCAGCATAATCTTCCATCTGTGAAAGAGTCCATTATGTATTCCTGATTTCAGGAATTGCCATTAAAGTTACTTAATGACCAATTAAAGTTACTTAATGACCAATTAAAGTAATAACTGGTCCGATACCATCTCTATTGTCCCGGGAGTCTGTAATGATGTCATAAAATAACCAAAAGGTATGAATGATGTTGTGGTTTGTCTAATTATAAAACGGGGTGAACTTTGAACATTAACTTAGCAATAAGTGTATGTTAGATGGCTGATTAGTTACCGCGTTTACAAATAACGCTGGTTCATTAACGGTAATACGGAGAGTTCATCAACGGTATACTTTAAAGAGATTTCGGACCGGATCGGAGCCCTTTTCAGCACCCACCGGGCCCGCCATTTACACCACGCCCGGTCACCGGACCCGTATAGTAGCACTCACTAGTCTTAATTTAATAGCCAAAGTTTAAGAAAAAACATACTTAACTTTAAGCTGCGGTATTCAAATATACATTATGAGTAGTAAAGACAAAGACTGCTTGTTTCAACTTATAAAAAATTAATAATTACTAATACTAATGTTACTTTTCTATCCATAAGTGATCAATTGATGTATTAAGTGTGGCTGATTATTGTTCATAAGACAGTATTAAATAAATATTAACATTGAATCATTGTCTTTTTCCATTAATGTATAGAACTTTTTCATAAAATTCTTAAAAGGCACACTTTCGTTAACACACAATTGGCGACGAATGCAACCGAGCTCGGCTCGGTTGCCATCCCGATACTATTCTGCTTATCTATACTAATATTATAAAGCTGAAGAGTTTGTTTTGTTTGTTTGTTTGTTTGTTTGTTTAAACGCGCTAATCTCAGAAACTACTGAACCGATTTGAATAATTCTTTCACTGTTAGATAGTCTATTTATCGAGGAAGGCTATAGGCTACATTTTATCCCGAAATTCCCACGGGAACGGGCACAACGCGGGTAAAACCGCGGGGCGCTGCTAGTATTTACTATACATCATAATACAATAACAAGATACAGTGTTTTCTACACTGTATCAAGTCATTAGCAATACGTTAAACTTTCTCCTATATTTGTATCATCCTTCATTCGTTTCACTTGTAAAACAGTTCTTGGGGAACATGTTTTGTGAACATGAACACGTGGAACTTTGACGTGGACTGAGTGCGAGTGACCAACAAACGAACGACCGAATCAGAGCAAGTTTTGTGAGGTTTCATTTGTGGCACCAAGCTGTATAAATTGATTACGGTTTACATTAAAGTTAAAGTAAAGTAGTAGTCTATAATGTATAGCTGGGCAAAGGTGTCTCATCACACTGATGCTATCAGTAGGTACAATGGAGGCGAATTATAAATAATTTAAAAATGATCGCTTTCGCTATGAAGTGTAATTATTAAGTTAATTATCCTAGAAACTAAACAGACTAAAATATCTACCGCTTCTCAGAATTTGTAAAACTAATTTAATTATAACAAAAACTTGTTAAGTAAACAATATTCTTTTATATACGAAGCAACTTTGTATTTCTCATTCTTTGATATCATTTAGTATTTGATTTATTAATATTTCTGGGAGAATTGTTCAAGAATAAATGATAAGCATTAGCTTCTCGAACACTCTAATGGTTTCTGATTGAAAATGTCTTCCGAGAGAAAACGTTTTATAAAGAACAGTTTGACGTGCACTTCTCGGAGCGTCCACGACTCTAGACGAGTCTTAGACCAATCGACAATACATACATAGGTACCGCACCAAGTGACCATGCCCAAAGAGATCCCCACAACCTGAATTATCTTCTATTACCAACCACAAAGGGTTCATTTCGTCACGCAGTCTTTATCCGATGATAAATTACGTCTAGACCTTCTAGTTGGTGTTTGTGCACAAATTGAAATAAGACTGAGACGGAGCTTTTGTTAAGAATCTGTTTAGAATAGCAGAGGAGTGGCAATTTGTGGGGCTCGTTAACAATGAGAGCTTTGTTTTGAAGCCAACAAATTAAACCTTTAGGTGTAATTAGGTCAATGTTACTGTCGGCTCGCGGCCCGGGACCGCGCCCGGAGTTAGGGTTCTTTTATTTATTTGTTCCTAAGTAGCGACTCTAGACAGAGATTTAGAATTTGTCATTTGTCCTGTTGTCAGCTCAAGATTAGAACTAATAAAACGTCTTGTTTGTTACACTTGCTGTGTCAACCTTTCTACTTTAGGTATCCACACAGATAGTATATTATTCTGTACTGTAAACATGTCTATTTTCATCGATAAATTGTCCACAATCAGGGTCACATAGAAAAGGTATTAACGAAGTATGCGTGTTAATGACAGGCGTTGTACTGTTGTTACCTATACGTACCTATGAGATTGAATGTCTTTATGTAAAACTAGGAATATTCGTGTCGCACTATATCTAGGGATGACTGTTAAATTTATTCTTACGGGTGACACTGTAGTATTTATTATTGTAAAGTTTCACGTACCTAAAACATTTTAGAGCACCTACTAATTCTAGTGTTTCACTCGCGTTCCATGTTTGATCTTTAGTACTCTGTAAAAAATCTCATTGACATATTAGCAGGTACTGAATATAACAAGGTTCTAAGTGCGCTATTTTCATATACATTAGTGACGATATCTGTATAAGGTGTGTTGTGTTGTGTCGCAGGTGCTGGTGCGGTCTCAGCCGCACGGGGCACGGGTCGGCGGTGGCGGTGGCGGGCGCGGGCGAGGCGTGGCTGCCCGCGCGCCACACGCACGCCGCGCCCACCGACGCGTACGGCACCGTCGAGTTCCAGGGGGGGCCGCATCCCACCAAGGCTCAGGTAACGAACTATAGCTCCTTGTACTTGTGTATATATTTCTCATATTTATATTAACGTAGGTACATGGCGTAATTTCATCAGTCGTTTATTTATTGCAGTCCCGAACTTGATTCGATTGAATTTGACCACTGGACGTCATCCTCTTCACAGATAAGACTGTCAACCAATTATGTGTTCCCAACACCTGCAATAATTCCCCTAATAAAACCGAGTACCGTATTCTTTCCACTGTAACGCGCAGCGTACGTTGCATAGAAAGCAATACCAATAGAAATAAATATTGCAAAGTTCAGAACTCCTTCCTTGCTTTTCCCATATTAATGTTTATTTCCAAGAAAGCGCTTTCCATCCGTTGTCTACAGTACGCGGACGCTGGGACGCTGCTACTGCGGATATTACTTTTAAACGTTTCTATCTTTCATTAGCTTTCCATTTCCATTCATACAGGAGCGTTAGAATATATCTACTTCTAAAAATGTATTGAGTAATAAGTATACTGCATCTGAAGTTTTGAACTATGTTTGTTTGTTCGGGCTAATATCATAAACTACTAATCCGATTTGAATAATTCTTTTTGTAATGCATAACCACATTCAACGGGAAGGTATAGGCTATTTTTTTCCTGAAATGTCTACGGGAACGGGCACAACGCGGGTAAAACCGTATCATCAAAAGTAATGTATCAGTAGTGTATGTATCATGTTTGTTGATTTGGATTATGCATTGTTTGTTCGATACCCCTCAAAGAGCTGGCACCTCCCGGTCCCTCCCTCGGTGAGATAACGTCGTCGGAGGGCGAGTGATATCCTCCTCTCGTTGATACGTGGCGCATTATCCTCAAATCAGCAATCCATTATATCACTTGAATAATGTATTCGACATATCCGCGTCCTTTGTGTGGGATATTTTAACGATAATTCACGTAAAATCATATCAAAGATGAGTTTTTAAAGTAATTTATACATGCGTATATCAAAAGTTTTGTCAAAGTACAGGAGTATCAGTCACAAACAGTATGTTTGCAATGTATGTCATTACTGTACGCAGGGTCTTACTGGTCTGAGGGAAGGTGGCTAGGCAAGCTTACGTTACGAGTATATCATCTCAAACCCGGTTGTCCATACAAATAGAGTGAGAAACAGCAAAGTAGCTCGATCTTTATCCATATCATGACATTTGTCTCATATCATCTGATGTAGCTGAAAAACAGGCTTAGTAAAATATGCAGAAGCATCAGTCAATTTCTCATGGAGTAAATACAAATATACTCTCAGTCACGAGTACAACCCTGTGCAAGTATGTCCAATCCGTCGGTTTGTTGCAGTACGTCCGTCTGTCTCACGACACGCGGCCCGAGCTGATCGTGCAGCTGCTGACGCGCGAGTGGCAGCTGGAGCGGCCCAAGCTGCTCATCACCATCCAGGGTGGGAAGGCCAACTTCGACCTGCAGCCCAAGCTCAAGAAGGTGCTCCGCAAGGGCCTGCTCAAAGCCGCCAAGACCACCGGCGCCTGGATATTCACGGGAGGAACTAATACTGGTACGGTATTCATGCAGGGCGTAGGCTATGACTGAAGTATAGGCGTGTGCACGTAAATAATTGATGTTTACGTCGTAGACATTCATGTGGTATCCATATTCACATTCACGGAAATGATATAGTATGTATGTACCTATTTAAAGTTTTCCTGTTTTCATGAAGATCAATAATTTAAAAGCATTTGGTATGATTAAAACCCGTGCAGCCGTGTGGTTTCATCGCACAATCCGATTCAATGCCCGAATGAACAAACCGGCTACGCCGCGCCGCTACGGATTCGTAGCCGCTCGTAGCAGCGTAGTAAAGGTCGTTCGTATTAAAGTTTGTCCGCAGTTGTCGTGGTTATACATTCTGGAGCGAACATTTTCCCAGTGTTATGTTTGGTTGCTCTAATAAATTGCTATTATAAAACATTTTCGGTGGAATTTGTGTAAAATAGTTTCGACCAGTGGGCGAGCGATGTGCTCATTTCCACGTCCGCGCTTTGTTCTCTCAAAATGTAAAGCAAAGTGGAGCTTTGTATCGGTAATTGATCCAAACAATCGGAACATCTGGAAGGAGTTGTTGGACGTAAAGTACACAAATTAATGCAGTAGTGTCGACCGGTTAATTGGCGAGTGACGCCCAGGGCGCGGGCGGGGCGGGGCGGGGCGGGCGGCACGTCAAAGTTAAAAGTGCTACGCCCTTTATTGAAAGGCAATTAATTTATGTAGGTGTATTGTTTGAATCGGTACTGATTGAAACTTAATCCTACATTGTCTCATTGAATAGATACACATAGTATTTCAATCTCAATTTGTCCAACACAGAATAGTTCTAGGAAACTCTAAAGACATTTTATTGACTAACATATAGCCATTTTATTATCGTACTGAGAAAACTCTCAGCGGAATGGAACAACAAACTTCGATAAGAATTTCTTTCGCTCGTAATAAAAGTGTGATAAACTACAGTCGGCGTCGTTTCGCCGTCCATTCCGGCCTCTCGGTGACTCCCGCGGCGGTGTCCGACAAAATATTCGGTATAAGACTGCCCATTTATGTATGTCATTGCTTGTATGAAGCGCTCGCTTTTTTGCGACTGTTGAAATTGGTTGGGTTACCTAGTAATTAAGGCCATTTTTGTTTTTGTTTATATCTGGATAAGTACTAAACCTAGGATGCTAAAATTTTCAGGTTGTGTTATTCTAAATGCGCACTAATTTTGTATGTATACCTACATATCTTTGGTTGAGTGGTTTTCTTGCAAAGTCAATTTCAATACGATTTCAGTAAAAGTGTTATAATTTCAAAATGCGCTTATGTACCTTCCTGTAAATTAAGAATGTTGTTAGCAATAACAAGGCGACCTAAAAACCATCTTTAGTGGGCTTTTAAATACTCTAATTAAAGCGCTAGGAGGTTTTTTCCTGATTTCTACGATTCATGATTACTCTTATCCTGGAAATATTTTTGATAATTTTATTCTTTCACAAATTCGCACAAATTAAGAGCTACATAAATATGTTTAAACCAAGGTCGTACCCTCAATAGTTTCCGAGATACAGGTTTTATCAAAACGTGACTCCAGCAGGAAACTCAATATCTCTAAAACCATGAGTCGCACAAATTTCATTTTTTGCGCACAATTAGGCACCAATATAAGCTATCCGCTGATATACAACACTTACCCCTCCGATCATTAGTTCAAAAATCTTCCTGCTGGAGCAGCGTGACACCAGCAGGATTCGTTTTTTCTGTTTATTTCCGAAATGGTAATTCGCACAAATTTTTTACTTCACGCACATTTACAGGAGATAGCGCACTAATTATTCATCAGACTAAAATCTGTCTAGCACAACTTTTCCTGCTGGTGTCACGCACACCCCGCGGCGACACAGCAGCAGTATGGGTCGTTTGTTCGGAATCAACATTTTTTCGGGTCGGTTTGCGACGGTCGGAATCAATGGCGATGGCGGTTTCTTTTAGTATTGGTCTCATATTTGCCCTTCATAGTTTTATTGCTCTGTAACACTTGTCTAACCGATTGGTTGTTTGAACACACTCTATATTATCAGCTTATCTTATCAGAAAAATAAATCGTTTTTACCCGCAGGACTTAATATTCTCGCCGAGATGTGATGACATGAATTTCTACACTGTGGATGATATCGCAGGGACCGGTTAGCTTTAAAATAAATTAAGCTCGGTATTTTTCAGTGAGAGAACAATTCAATATAAAGTGCCGCCATAACTCAGTTTGAACATCAGAAGAACTGTAAAAGCATTGCGATCTTTACAGCGCAGCACTCGCTCGGTATTATTCGAGTACTTTCACTCTTGTTACGAGTGGCATAAGGACGATAGTTGTGTAGCTGGGTGTTGAATCAACAGGAGTAATGGGCCGGTTAGTTTTGGGTGAAGGTCGGGACGGTGTTTCGGACTCTATGTTACATTAACTCGTGCGAAAGTCATTCATAAATATAGTTTTAAAGCTGAATGACACATCGGTTAGGCGAATGCTCGGATGTCGACTCGGCCCCCATTAGAACCATATTGATCTGTAACCGAAGCGCATTTGGACACGGTAATCCAATCCGGGGAGTTATCAATACATAAATAAATTTAAAAAACATCACCCTCAATGAGAGTAGACGCGAGCTGTGGACGCGGCATGTCGCTTGTTATAATAAAGCTTTAGAAAGGTTCTTAAATAACATGTCTTCTTTGTTTCATGTTATCTTGTAGTAATAAAATATTACAATATATTGAGGCGCGCTCCCCGCCGCCGCTATTGTTTTAGGAAAATGTTAACGGAATAACATTGTGTCACTTAATGTTATTGTATACGTTCGGAAGTATTTTCATTTGACCTGAACGTTTATTTTAGAACAACCAGGACCGCGTAGCTTTTATATATTTACTTAAAAATCTATGTAAACGAGGCAGATTTCAGTCAGCGAAATAATAAATTATTATCAAAGTAAATACTATTTAAATATGTGAAATGTAAACCATTATTTAAATAGATACCTTATGATGTATGAAGTGTATGAAGTAAGGGCTTACAGAGAATTTATACTGATTAAGATACATACTCGCCCGAGCTAGCGATACCTACTAGGAGAATCTGAGAGAACAAACCTATCATTCAACCTCCTGCTCGTCGCTCGCCGCGCGCTCGCGCCAACATGTGAATGGGGTATGACCGTATGAAATGAAACTACGATTACGGATAGTGTGCATTTCGCTTTAATTTACAATTTTATCTGGTATTTATTTAATACACTAGCCTGTACTGCCTGGACAGTACAGTAGCCTGTACTGCCTGGACAGTACAGTAACCTGTACTGTCCCAATACAATTACTTTACTTTGTCACGGTTAATATGATCAGGTGTGATCCTACTCGAACTGGTACCTTAATGGTTATCGTGTCCCCTAGGTGTGACCCGTCAAGTGGGCGACGCGCTGCAGCTGGAGCGGTCGCAGCGCGCGGGCCGCGTGGTGAGCATCGGCATCGCGCCCTGGGGCATCGTGGAGGGCGCGCACGAGCTGGTGGGCAAAGGCCGCGACGTGCCCTACCACGCCATCGCCTCGCCCAGGTAACACACACACACACACCACAGATTTATAAATCTGTGTTGTACACAATAGACGTGTTCTGAGCTTGTGTTTAGATAATACTAGCCGAGGCCCGCGGATTTACGCGCTTTGTTCCCAAAATCTTCCTCGTCACTGTCTCATCTGACATACAGATTTAGTTTTTTAATATGAACCTCAAATCTTTACATATTAAAAAGCAGTATATGTAAGTATATGTCTAACTTAAGCCCTGAGACTTGGATTACGAGTATGTCAGGTCAAGTGTAAAGTTTCCTTGGTCTCTCGCCGTAGCCCGGCTCATATCACTAGTGACCCCTAGACACCGAATGTATTTCATTGATCCATATTATTAAGTACATCTCAACCTGCGAATGAGTTACGATTGGAACAGCGTTAACTTTGCCTCTCCTTGTCGCTCGTTAATCCGTTTCCCCGTAATGCTAATTGCTACATAACAAATCTCTAGCTTTGAACATCTGTCAAAACAGTTCCGCTTGTTTTGTTTACCCCTTGTATTATACAGATAGATAAATACACATACATACATTTAATACAGAACTATAATTAACAGTAACCTACACGTTAACGTTAAAAAAAAAATTTCAAGCTACAGTTTTTTAAATAAAACAACAGCAATAAAACAATAAAACAACAGCAGCGTTCAAATTTATTTTTATATTAAGATATTTTTTTGTTATTTAAAAAGCTACCTTATTCTGTACTAGCAGCGCCCCGCGGTTTTACCCGCGTTGTGCCCGTTCCCGTGGGAATTTCGGGAATTTTTTTACATAAAAACCTTCCTCTTGAATCACTCTACCTATTACAAAAAACCGCATCAAAATACGTTGCGTAATTTTAAAGATTTAAGCATACAGACAGACAAACAGTGTGACAGACACGAAAAAGAGACGACTTTATTTTATACTATGTAGTGATTTACAAAGTTCATATACGTACGAGTGACTTAAGTTCCTAAACGTATGCGAAAATGCAACGTTTCAATGTTATAACGTGCGAACTGCACTCAAATGACCCATTTGAACGTACAATAGCGCTTAGTTTGTGGTCCGTTCCTTAAGAACAACAGGAGTAAAGCTATTTACACCTGCACCATGACATTATCTATATAAAAAATTCAAAGTCCTGACGGACTGACTGACTGACTGATAATTAACGCACAGTGTCAACCGCTACACCTAGAAACATGAAATTTGGCAGAAAGGTTCTTCAAGTGACGTAAGTGCACACTAAGAAAGGATTTTGGAAAATTCCAACGGGAACGGGCTCAACGCGGGCAAAGCCGCGGGGCGCTGCTAGTAGAACATATAACTTGTGGCCGTAATAAGAATAATGTTTATGTCTTATGCCATCGACAAATGACACATTCTTCAACTTAAAATGATATCACTGCGACATTTGTACACTGATACCAAGAGTTTAGGTGTCCACTGTAGATGGTCGCTGCCGTTACTGTCCCAGAAATGCCGTGAGACCCGTTAAAGTCCCGCGAGACTCCCAACAGTCCCGTGATAGTCTCGTAAGTCCCGTGACAACCCTGCCTGTTCAATGACTGTCCTGTTTGAACGGGTCGGGCGTGTAGATGCAGGTGGCAGGCGCTAACGCGCCCACCTGCGCCTGGTACAGCACGTCGTTCACCAGCTTCTCCGCCAGGATGCGCTGGCTGGACGACAGGTTGCGCAGCTTGGCTGCCACGTTTATACCTGGGAAGTAAGGGGCACATCAACACCTTCCTTTCAAAGGACTTTTAAATTTATCATTAAACCAGCGGCGCCCTCCGGTAGTGCTTGCGTTGTGCCGTCCTCCTAAGAATCTCAGCATAAACAGTTGCATAATAGCCGCTTGAATATAAAAATCGAATAAAGATTTTTATCTACACTAATGTTGTAACATTCTACTTATGTTTCCAATACTTGACTTATAATTACTACTGTTATAGCGCAGGCAACTAAAACACTCAATTTAAGCAATTGCACATGATGATATAATATCCACATCGATATCGTAAAATCTCATTATAACATCATTATAACGCGACCAATTAACCTGGCGAGCCTTATGTCAAAATCCTCATACTATGTAGTTGTATAAAATTTTGATATTAGGCTGGCTTTTGAAAACAGTTGGGTTATACGTGAAAACTTCGTCGAAACTACTAAACTTACATACACAAAACTCTTTGGTAAGATCTCGCTCGCTCCTGATTGGCCCTACGCGCAGCTGCGCTCTCATTGGTTAGATTTTAATGGCGGCAAGTTCACTGTGACAATACACGTACGCGTGAATAACTATTGTCAGCTTTTACTCTTGTTGTTTGATTAATTGCATTAGTGAAGATAAAGTAGTGTATGCAACTGCATATAACACGGGTATTAAAACACTCGTTACTATTATGAAACTCGCTGCGCTCGTTTCATAAACTCACACTCGTGTTTTAATACCCTTCCTTATATGACAGTTGCATAAACTACTATTCTTTAATCGACCCATTAGTTCTTAAGATTAGCCCGTGCAAACAAACAAAAAATCAAACATCAAACTGTTCATCTTGGATTATTATAGAGGATATTTAATTGTTAGCATAAAGAGTTATTAGCCTCCTCATAAAAGGTCATTGATCACGAGACTCAGCCCGCGCGGGCCCTGACGCGTTGTCAACGGCACTCAAGTCGGATTTGGGTTGCGTTCGATGCGTCGCACTCGTACTCGGTAATAAGCCTGTTGTTTTTTACTACTAATTTAATAAATAAACATAATATGTAGATACTTAATTATTAAGAATTGGATTTCTTGTGTTTTGTTTGTCTGAACTCGCTAGTCTCAGGAACTACCCATCCACGATTTGAATAATTATTTTTGTAATGGAGAGCTACATTCAACGGAAACCTTTATTTAAACGGATTTTTTACGGGAACGGGCACAACGCACATAAATCCGCGGGGCACTGCTAGTATGTATAAAGTATGCACTTTAAAAAGGTGTTGTACTAACTAGAAGATGACTAAATAAATTAAATGAATATTTGTATTAATTATTTTACTACTGCCAGGTGTCAGTACTTAAAATAAAGCCTTTTATTATTCCATCGAACAAAATGGAAGGTATTCGAGTCGAGCAGTTCTATCCATTTTCCATTTACTCCAAATTAAATGATCCCTCGGAGAGTCGTGACGTTTTGTTTATCATCGAACGAGTATCGGATACGAAGGTTCAATATATAAAAGGTCTCTGTTCGCTCGTTCACTCAAGTAATATTTACCATCGGACTTTGATTTACAAGAATATTTTCCATATTAAGGCTGTGAGTAGTCAGAGGGGCTTATGACCCTCTAGTACTTCAATGATACACAAAGTCAAGTGAAACCATTGCCCCTTGATTTGTGATGCAGCTATAAATTGAGCAATGTCTCATTTTAACAATGCACCGCACCTCTCCGGCGCAAATGTGCCGTGCAGTGTTTGCATAGAGCGTAAGCAAGGCAACACTTGGCTTCACTCTAAGAGTTCGTTCCCATTTTTTAAAACTTTAATTCTGGTTTTGGTCGGATGTCATACCTCTGTTTTTTACGATCTTGGTACGGACAGGACGCCGACAGAAGTGTTCGACACAAAATATTCTGAGCGATCACAATCTGTGCTCGACATAGAGAAACGGGTTGAAAGAGGTAGTGGTCAATTGGTACTACAAGTATAGTGCTTCTTTAGTTACCTATGGCGTCGTATTCATCATCCACGACCACCGTGGCCGACTTGTTCCTCTTCGCGGAGGGCTCTCCATCCTCCGACCCTCGCCGCCTCCGCCCCACGCCCGCGCCCACCCCCGCCCCTGCCACGTCCACGATGTTGTACTCCGAGCTGAACTCCTCGTCGAATGACTGTTGCTGGTCTTCGTCTCCGCTGCCTCCAGTCTCTGACTCCTGGTCCTCTTGGTCCTGCAACAAAATATAAGTATTATTCAAGTCTCTATTCAAGCCTTTAATCAAGTCTCGAACAACAATACAATCAAAACGAAAACGATCACCGGTAATAAAACCATTTAACCTTAAGTGCAAAGGTTATTTACAACGAGTGTGCCATATTTAAAAGCTTCAAATCCCCCGAGTTGAAATTGAGTCATTACAAACCAAATTACGTTTCAAAGGTGAAGGCAGGTGTTTGGTTCCCGTATTGTTCTGGGGTGTGTGTTTAGGAGCACATCAAACGGCCTGCTTATTAATACAATATTTACTCGGCCTGTGTTTCTAAATAAAAGTAAATACATGTGAAGCCCTTAACGTAATGATTTTGTGAAAACTCCGCGATTGCTTCCCTCTGTTCGGCCCCGGGGGATGTGCGCGTGTGGGAGTTTTCAAGGAGATTATCCCGGTGTAATTGGCCATTAAGAAAGTTAACGTACGTGTCGGGAATGTTAGGCGATAGATAACGTTAGAGGTGTGCAGTACTCAGGCTCGCGGCGAACGCGGACACGGCGCGGTCACACACTGGGCGAGGTGATATGCGCACGTGGAGAGAATACTGGAGTGCAGTGTGTCTATTGTAAAATATGTATGTATGTACTACTAACCAATACCATATATACCAAGTACACCAATTGAAATACGATTTCAATTTGGTATATATGTTATACTGAAACGCGCTGGTGCCGTGTAACAGACGCCCAACAAAGCACAACAAGTAAAACCTTCTGAAATTTGTGGCACAAATTAAATTGACAATCTCGTTCCGTGAAACCGGTTAATAAAAGGCCGAGACTCGTAAACAACGACATGTATTATTCAGTAGCAATGTGTTCAGTGCGGCCGCTGGAGGCTGCGAGCCGCGCTACACCGAGCACACGCCGGAGTCTAAACTGTCGTTGGCCAAGCTTCTGGTTTATAAAAACATTTGGGGAGGAGTTCATAATGGAGACAAGACGTCTTATATCTAAACTTTTTATTTCTCATAGATTTTTTATTGATAGACAAAATAATTTGTACCGACAACTGTTACACTGGTTACACTGGTATTTTAAGAGCCTGTAGTCCCACTGCAGACAAGGCCTATCTACTCTTCCATGACTCTCGGTTCTGTGTGGCGGGTTGCCACAAAATAGATTTGCTCGCGTCGAACAGGTCAGTGTAAAGGCTGTACCTATAGTGGGCGCAGACTCTTACGGTATTTTGTAGGTCCAATGTCACCTGAGGCACAGACAAAAGTTTTGTCTATTCAATAGACTTTCTATTTTTCACCAATATTGGAATCTTCGCTATTATTTTGGACTTAAAAGACATTCCAACATAGATTGCGAGCAGTCGAGAGTGGAGTCACTCTGTGTCGAGAGCTTAACAGAAAGCTTATTCAGTAAATACTTAGTTTATTTTGTGTAAAAACGCTGGAACATTCCGAGCGGGTGCTGCGCGTCGCACGATCTATTCAGCTGAGACGATGCTTACACGGGAAATTGCTTAGTTTTAAATAAAACGCTTTGAGCGGGACCAATTGGTTTTAAGATACTTTTTGTGCGCTCGATCTAGTGTAAAGAACTTTAGAATATTAGACATTTATTATATAACTAGCAGCGTCCCGCGGTTCGAGGTTTTTGCCGTTTGTACGTAAATTGTACGGTACAATAAAATAAACGTTTTAACTACATTATGTCTGCCATCTGAACATTGTTCAATTGATTCTATCATTGAAACACATTCAGCTGCAGCAAAGTACCGTTAGCTCCCTACCCCCGCACACACACACCACTTACCTGCACCCCTTCCTTCCCATACGAGTGGTAGAGCAAATACTGACTCAAACAAAGCATTACTGATAAATGGCCCGAGTTAGAGAACAGATAGGACAGAAGCCACCCATGCGTGTGCGTCTCATATGACTCGGCGGTCACTCGATTGATGTATTTGGCTAATGTTGAAAGTTACCGAAGCAAGTATTGGAACTAAATTCAAACACACATGCAAGGACAAATACAATTGTGTTCTATTGAGTCTTCATTCCTCACTCTGGTGAACAAACTGTAATAAACCCGTATATGTTATACCTAATATATTAAGAAAACAATTTATGCATTAACTTTAAATATGATTCCATAATACAAAGCTCCGTTTCCGCCGCAAGCTGAGCGGACGAGAATGACTTCAATTCCACTGCCTGTCTTTGTTTAAGCTCAGACGGTCGCATAAATGAAATCAAGTAATGGAACGGAAGAACAACAGAGTCATTACGGGATTGATTCCACCCCGAATCACCACCCCGGACGCGCGATTACACGTCTTTTGTTTTAGCTCACAAGCATTAATTTGACACCTTTCGAATCTCATAGTAGCACGCATCTATGTGTGCGTGTGCCAATTATAGAGTGTATTTCATTTAGCTCCCGCACAGTAGTCATACTGCCCCCGTGTAATCTACTACTACCCTATAAAACAACTAACAAGTGCTACACGGGCCCAGCTGATTTACTTCACCCTACACCCGCTAACCGTGTCCCCCCTCAGGTCGAAGCTGGCGGTGCTGAACAACCGGCACGCGTACTTTCTGCTCGTGGACAACGGCTCCGTGGGCCGCTACGGCGCCGAGATCGTGCTGCGCCGCAAGCTCGAGAAGTACATCGCCGCGCAGAAACTGCACCCCTGTGAGTACATTACAAACTGTACAACTCTGAGTACATTACAAACTGCACCCCTGTGAGTACTATACGAACTACACCCCTGACAAGCAAGTTCAATAGGATAAACGACGACAACACCCCTGTGAGAACTACTTTACAACTCCACCCTTGTGTGTTCATTACAAACTGCACCTTTACGACTAAGACATTATAAATTGCACCCCTGTATGTACGACATTAGAACTGTACCCTTGTAGGAACTGACTTCACTATTAGCTTGTTGTTATCATTTGTTATCGTAGATGCATATATATTATAAACGTCTATCTAACTAACTAGGAACTGTGAGATATCCCCCAACATAACAAAGGTATGCGCTTAGAACACTTAGAGTATACATTGTATATTCTTAAAGTACTTACACAAAAACATTTGGACGCTAATCAGACACCGAGGGGCAGGCCAGGCATTATGTTTAGAATAGGGTAAACTTCATTATTGTACAGCCATATCGAACGACTATAATTTTACAAACATATTAGTGCGTTCTCTGATATATCCTAAAAGACAACGGTCGCGCCGCCGCCGTCCCTAATTTCTGTAGTAAGCTTGTTACATGATATTCCGGTTGTATGTGAGAAATCTCTATGCACGTTTTATCACCAAAACTTGTTTCGCACAAAACTGAAACCCAACGCTACTTTTATTCCAAAAACCTGTCTCCAGAGAGAAGAAACTTACAAAAGAAAAGAAGTATGAATCGTTTCCAATGTAAATATTATGGAAATGGGCAGCAACACTTCGGGGAGGAAAATAAGAGGAAAACGTGGGCTCGAACGGAATTCTTAATTAGAAATGCACAAAGTGTGAACGTCCCGACGTGGTCCCGCGGATGAGCCGCCGGAGACTTCTGGAAGCTCCCAACTCGTGAAGATACTGCGGAGTTTGATATTGAACAACTTCGCGCGGCGGAACTCATGCGGGCGCTGCCGCGGCGCGATCATTACCTGACTAACTATTTAGTATTGTTAAGTACAAAGTTGCCTCCGTAAAATTCGCACTTTAATAAACTTTCATCAACTTCAATGAACTTTATATAGGCCCCGATATCACCATGAAGTTATACTGCCCACAATACTAAAAGAATCAGATCAAACTCTATAATGTCGGTGAACAGTTCATTATAAGTGAATATTCAAAACAAACTGAGAACCTTATTTTAAAGATGGTTACAACAGGCACAGGTTAAAAGGACAAATTGCAATGCAAATTGACTGAAACCAGGCGACTTCATAAATGATATCATAAAACTGAATCCCATTACGTTGAACTTCACTTACGCGCGCCCGAGACTAAAGCTCGAATGAAATCGATCCTCCCTGAATGGAATGGCGCGCTAATAGTTATTGTTAATCAGTAATTACGCGTAATCGCAAACTAAGTACGACTCAGTGGATTGACAGCCTCCGTTCCTCCGACTCCTTTGTAACCTGACTTCATATAATGTAGGCGAAGCAACTAATTACAATCGAGGCATTAACTAGGTCAACACGACACTGTTTGCACCTTTTGTAATCATTTTTAGATTGACTAACAATCATTATGTATTATTACAAACACCTAATTAGATAACGATAATAGAATCAAAGTAACTTAATATACATTTTTACATTTCGTTACGTTTCAAGTAACCTAAATCAAGCTATCAGTTACAAATGTTAATGTTGGTCGTTACCGGTCCCGTTGCATACAAACGTAAAGTATAGACTCACGACTTCAATGGAATGGTGTGTGAGGTCCTCATCATCACACCCCGCGTATGCCCCGGGGCGACCTGCGGCGGCCGTCGGGGACGGGGCCAGCTCCTCCTCAATGTACTCGATGGAGCACGTCTCCGGCCCCTCCACGTACCTACTCGACGCCCGAGTAGCCGTGCTCCTCCACGTACTGCGGTGACTGAAGGGTCTTCCTTTCAATGTACTGTGTCTTTGTATGTGTGCGGGCGGTGGGGGCCGGTTTGATGTATACCGTGCAAGGTGGCGGGTCTACGGCTGATTTGGTCGGTTGTTTGTATCCGAGAGGGCCGCGCAGTATGAAGGAGAGCATGTCATAGTACCAGAGCGAGGCGGCGCGCCGCTCGCCGCGCGCCCCCAGCAGGCGCCGGCGCTGGCGGCGCACGCTGCCGCGCATGTTCTGCAGCCGCACCCACACCGTCTTGCGGGCCACGCCGGGGTCCCGCCGCCGCGCTATCGCCACCAGCTTGTCCAGCGCCGTGTCCCTCCGCACCTTATTAGTGTAGTCGATGTTCCTGCGGTCCCACAGGCACCGGTTTTCCTTGTATGTCATTATGAATTTCGTTACTAATTCCTTATCGCCGAAAAAGTCTCGTCTCGATTTCGGTTTATCGGCCATGTTGCACGTCGGGCGGCGCGGCGCGCGGCGCGGTCACTAGTGGCCCGAGACGGCGCGGCCGGGCGCGTGCGAGCGGGACGCACTGCGCCCGCGCGCGCGTGCGACCAGTCCGGCGCAGCATAGCGGAACGACACACTCCCCTTCATGCTTCACGCACGCCCGCCGCGCGATGTGACGTGTGGCTGGGCCACTATCTGTATCACTGTCCGTCCGCATACTGTTTGTTTAGATAAAATATTGTTGGCGAGTTTTTACACTTATAAATCGTCAGAATTTTTAAAATTTCTTAAATTAACTTGCTAGTAGGTACTTAATAGTCGATCACATCATAGCCTGCTAGATTATTTGTTCATAAATTGTATGATGAAGTTGACGTGTCAGGTGTACAATATTATAATACATTTTTCCTCCATGAAATTAGGCACGTTACCTCCATGTCAAGACAACATCAAATTTATTGTTGTTTTTGTATTGTTTGTTATCTTTGACATTTAATTAAATTAATTAATAACACGCAAGAATAATGCGAAATTTAGATAATAACTTGATAATACGACTAGTACCTAGATAATAACTTAACAACTCACTGGGGTGACGGAGACGAGCCCCTTCTTGTAGTGTTCGTCGGTGTCGTCGTCCGGCACGATGAAGGAGAGTAGGTGGTAGTACCAGAGCGAGGGCGCGTAGAGGTCGCGCGGCGCGGCGGCCGCGCGGCGGCTGTCCGCCACGCGCCGGTGCTCGCGCCGCACGCACGCGCGCAGGCTCTCAATCTTGCGCAGCACGTGCACGCGCGTCGCCGACGGCTCAAACTCCTGAACCAACTGCGTGAGCTGGCTGACGGCCTGGTGTCGCTTCATCTTGACCTTGTAGTGCGGGTGGGAACGCTCCCACAGGCACGGCAGCGAGCGGTACAGCTCGATGAGCCGCTCGACGAGCCGCCGCGGGAACAGGATGGTGTCCGCCATCGAGCGCGTCGGCAGGCGAACGGTGCGGCGAGCGGCGCGGCGCGCATGTCACTGAGCCCGCTCGGCCCCGGGCCCGGCCGCGACATGATGGCGGCTGCCCCGCGCCCCGCGCCCCACGCCCCGCCACTTGAACCTTGGCTCGACTCCATGGTGTAACCTCTAGCTACTGCGATTCAAAATTTAGAATACTTACACGTAATAAAATAATTAATGAATACTAATACAGGCAGGAATAACTTTTTGAAAATTGAAATATTTTAATACAATAGTATAGGCTAGCCATTTTGTATTTCTAATTATTTTGTGTTTGTTTCTTTGTTCAATTATGAAAAAATGGACCAACATTTTAATATGAACAGTTAAATAAGACCGCTCCATTATAACAGTAGATGGTCGGTGGGAGTTAATAAATAATTCAAAGAGAGACTCCGTGAAGTAAGTATATTGTGTGATGTGGCGTCCCGGAGGTGTGTGGGAACGCGCGGGGCGGGGGCGCGGGTGCCCTGGGCGAGCGCCCTGGGCTCATTATACACATATCGCGGCGTTTGTTTTCAACCAATGCCCTCGTCTCCGTGACGAGGGTATCCTCGCGACCTCTATTGCCATCAATTTGTTTCTAACGAGGCTATGAATTGGACTGAAGGACATTACGTGTCGAGTTAAAGTTCAGCCGCTCATTTATATTTCATACATTGATCTCAATCCTTGATCTCAAAATAGTGCAATTTTTGTTATCGGCTTTGCTCTCATGGCGTCGCAAATCCGCCAGCGTCAGTGTCGGACACATTTATAATAAGTGCAAATAATAACCACATTCATAGCAAAACACATAATAAAAATAATAAAAGATATAACAACATTCAACATAAAACACTAACCATTAAACTTTATATATTTATTTAGATACTATTTTATTTCCTTATTAATATTAAGTACATTATTGATCTCCGAGACTGAATCAGAAGTCATTTATTCGTAAGCGTAAATTGAAAATGTCACAGTTTAGATATCAATTTCAGATTACGCATATTTCAATAAACGGTACAATATTCTCGACATCAAGATAATATCGTCAGCCGGGCTCAAGGTTTAATTAACAATGAAGTGTCCGCCCTTCGGTCCGTGATCTTCATAATCTCCTCAATTTTACAGAGTCCCGCCTTCTCGATACCGTATTGATAAAGCTCAGCAGCTCTCAAACCTTTCACCGCGACAACCGATTTGACTGCGTGTATGGAATTTATATTATTGCAAATAT
Organism: Cyclophora albipunctata; assembly: GCA_963082685.1. Lineage (NCBI taxonomy): Eukaryota > Metazoa > Arthropoda > Insecta > Lepidoptera > Geometridae > Cyclophora > Cyclophora albipunctata. Next base: position 10,284,026 of record OY720127.1, read on the forward strand.
ATGCTTCCCACCTTAATCTCAAAACCACATTGCGATACCGTAAAGCGTTTAGGTGCTCGCGCATAACACATTATCTGTGAATGAACTTAAAGTAATACATATATACTGGAGAGAACGCTCAAACAATGCACACCGAGGTTCCTTCCGTTATTTTCTGGAAAGTTTAAGAACCTCACTCCATAGTAAAATAAAAATGTACATTATCGTCTGTTATTTAATAACTGAAGCTCTCAGTCTGGCCCGGCGCGCTCCAGGCGCCTACAGATTGTGCACACTAAAGTAGGAGCTTACTTAACTAAAATTAATATTTCCTCTGATAACCTTTTTCTCGGAACGTACCTATACTCGAATAGTTTTAACACAATTTAAGAATTCGGAGAACAATAACTTCACTAAAATACAGCTAAAGATTTTCAATGTTGTTAGTTTAAACAGAGTAATCCCTGGAACCTACTAATCTAATTGGAATCAAAAAATTCGTATATTAAACTTCACTCAAGAGAAAGATACGTAAAGCTTTATAAGTACTGAAATTCCCATGGAACCATAACAAAGCAGATAAAACCGGTCCGGTCCTATTTCCTAAACCAACAAAAAACCATAACATACCGGGAACATTCGTGGCCCCATAACGGATATCAATCAAGTGGGGACATGTTTGTCGTGTGACGTCACGACCGACAGGACACTTCTGAAGGGTTGGCCAGCGGCTCTTTGTGGACAAATTGATGATAAATATGTGATGTCGAGATGTCGGCGCCTCGTCCCGCCGCAGTGACACGTCGCACGTTTGACAGGCTGTCGACGGCTGAGGGTCCCATATACGGATAGCTTTTGCCTTCAGTTCTACTGACTCGATCAGATAGAAAGCCCTACGAAAAAAAAATCATTCGCCTGTCTCACAACCAAATTCGTATGGCAATAAAATAAATAAAGAAGTACAGGACTGATTCACAAACTGTTAGACCCAAACTAAGCTCTAAGCCTGTATGGAATGTAACTAGTGTGGGTATTTAATCTGGGTTTAAGGTAAGCTCCAAGCCTGAGCGACTGATCCAAAGTGCAAGCGATATTTCCGTGTACCTATGTGTTCTCGTGTACGAGCCAAACCGTATCGGTTCCAATTGGTCTTTTCCGTATACGAGTAGAACCTGCCTCAAGAAGATCGTTGCGGGACAGTTACTGCGGTCACTATAGAAAGTCCACGACACATAAGAAGTTATATTTTATAGGACACCTTTGCGACAGGATATCTTTACGATTATACAAGAGGACTTACACCAGGATGCAAAGGAGAGAAAGCCAAGTTTCCTCGTAAATCTTTTTGCCATTTTGTTCAAATTTGTATTTCCAAGCGAATTCAAATAAGGCGAATTCATATATTATTATTAATTCCATTTCCATTACTGTAACGAAAAATTGTGTAACTTCTTATCTGGTCCCAAACATTCCTTTCATTTATACAACTGTAGTAAATCAAAATGTTTTGTTGTTTCAAACTTTTCGGTGCAGTCCAGTGCAGCGTTGTCCTCGTAATACTATTATTTATTTCACGAACTCCCCCCCCCCCTCGCCCCCGCCTCAGCCCCCGCCCCCGGGGCTCCTCGCAGTAAGCGGGCGAGGTGTCAAGACGGCCCCAGCTTTACGCGCACTCAATACGGAGCGTCATCGTAAACAATTTGTTTCCATCGGTTTATGTCTTTGCTTTACGGCGTCTGGAGCGGACTCGCGCGACTCTCGGGATTAGTTTAGGCAATTTGTCTAAAATGGTTTGTTTATTGTCTCTGAAGTTTGCTAAGAGATAGTAAAACTAAAGTGTGCGAAATGAGCACAGATGCACGAGATGCTGCCTTTCAAGATGGCTAGAGTCAACGTGTTTACTTTTCTACACATTGACATAAATGTTACTATATATACCCGAATGCTTTTACTAGTTTCTTGATAAAGTTTTCACGTACTGTAACAAAACTTATATACTCTTGTGTATTACCATAAAGCACAGCCATGTTTGAATATCCATATCTGACGCGCCTCTCAGAGTCTTGGCACGGTAATCCGTGGCACAGTATAACTATTCCGTGGTCTTGGTGTGTCCATATGTGCCGCGGAGGCGCGCGCGACACGTTCCTGTGGCTACACCCGTCTGATTTAGATAATTTAGATAATAAGTACATACCTGGACATGCAACAATGATTCGATCGTTGATTGGGTTACGAGATAGGCTATTATAATATGCCTTTTAACTGAGGGATAAAAACCCTATAAGTTTAAAGTTAAGTGATAGAATCTATTATCTAATCTTTCTAATCTATGACTACGCCTAACCCTTCTGGCTTCTTTTTGCCAAGTTTGACCACTAACCATAATAAACGAGATAGAGTATGATTAGTGTTCGACTGAACACTGCCTAAAGAGGAAAATACAAATGGTCCACACCTACTAATTCAACTAATGTAAACATAGCTACAGTGTTTCAGAGTAAAATGCTATCAATACTAATAGCATTCAGTTCACCTTTTAAACTGAACGGTCTTTTTGATCACATTACCGAGGAAGATTGATCAATTAGGATTGTAATTGTACCCTTGTACCCGGTGTAGTTTTCATTCCATTAAACTAGTATTGAAGTGAGCATTACGAAAGCCTCGAGGAGTTAACAGACGAATGGGTTCTCGGGCAATGTCTTGAGTTCCGGGGAGTTGCTCATGTTTATGCTTATATACGGACTATATAGTTTATTTATGTCACTACATATATTTTGATATGTCCTTCTCCTCACTGTACTGATATTTTCAATGAGGTGGCAGGCATTTAGCCAGCAGCGGGACATTACTTTTTTAATTTTTAATTTTTTGTGACTAGCAATTAAGCCGCTATGATAAATGTTACCAATGAATACTCATAGACTACCTACAATCGTCATAACTATAAAACAATTGACAGCAAAAATAGCAACACCTCAATAGCCAACGGCCGCAGCGTGTTATATTTTTCCAGTTCAAATAATTGGGCGTGTCCTGAATACAAATATGGCGGAATCACCGCCGCGCTAGTGCAAACATAATGCGGTATTTACATTACGAAACTAGTGTCATGCATGATGAAACTAGTTTCGTGAAAGTCATTTCAGCACATGTGAAACTACTTTCGTTGAAATTATAGTGTCGTGAAATTATCAGTATCGCGGAGATAATGGCCTTGTCAATATCATAGCTATTGGTGCTGCTGTCTCTGAAATGCTGTCGCGACACTAGTTTCGCGTTGCATCTACACTATGAAATTAGTTGCATGACACTAATTTCACCTAAAAATCGCGCAGGGCACGAAACTAATTTAGTTTCACGAAATAATGCATGCATAGTGAAACTGAACGTTTACACGTGAAATTACTGGTGAAATTAGTGTCACGAAATTAATTTCATGACACAACGGTATGTTTACAAAATGGTCGCATGTTTAACCGACTTCAAAATTAGATGGTAATTCTTATACAGATCTGATTTTCAGTCTTATTTTCGATTTTAAATATTCATGGGCAGCCGTATTTAATATTCTTCTTCTGATTCGTGTCGGTGGTACAAACAATGAAACATTTTAAATGAGCCCGCTCCACTGCATCGTCTTCCCTACCGTCTATTACCAACCGACCAACCACTCTGTCCACCTAGGTGGTCGGTTAGTAATTTTTTTTCTTAACCAACAACCCGCCTAGTTTGTCCAACCTAGTTGGTCGGTTAGAACTATTTTTTCTTAACTGCCAACCTAGTTGGTCGGTTAGAACTATTTTTTCTTAACTGCCAACCTAGTTGGTCGGTTAGAACATTTTTTACTTAACTGCCAACCTAGTTAGAAAAAATAACCCTAACCTACCGAATACAATTTTCTTAAAAAAAAAAATAACCCTAACCTACCGAATAGTAAGAAAATTGTACTATTCGGTAGGTTAGGGTTATTTTTTTTTTTTGTCAGTTGTTTCAGAGTGTCAAAGGGAGAGAAATGTAGGTTGGCAGTTGGGAAAAAAATGTTCTAACCGACTAACTAGGTTGGCAGTTGGGAAAAAAATGTTCTAACCGACCAACTAGGTTGGCAGTTAAGAAAAAATAGTTCTAACCGACCAACTAGGTTGTTGGTTAAGAAAAAAAATTACTAACCGACCAACTAGGTTGTTGGTTAAGAAAAAAAATTACTAACCGACCAACTAGGTTGTTGGTTAAGAAAAAAAATTACTAACCGACCACCTAGGTGGACAGAGTGGTTGGTCGGTTGGTAATAGACGTTCCCTACGCCCTTGTCGTTGGCGCGCATGAAGTTTTTTTCTAATATTGCATGTATTATGTACAGATACGCACTCGTCGACCCCGGTGGTGTGCCTGGTGATCGAGGGCGGCACGAACACGGTGCGCGCCGTGCTGGAGTACGTCACCGACACCCCGCCCGTGCCCGTGGTCGTGTGCGACGGCAGCGGCCGCGCCGCCGACCTCATCGCCTTCGTGCACAAGTGAGTACCTTCTGCTGATACCTGGTGGAGATACACGTAACAGTTTATGCTTCAAACCAGCGAAGTTTCATACCACTGAATATAAAATCCTACTAATATGATTTGCGAAAGTGAGTGTGGATGTTTGTTGTTACTTTTTAATGCAATACTGCTACTGATGGTATAATACACATTGGCACAGAGATCGTTTTCTTAAACTCAGAGCTGGGTTCTTGTTATTAGAGTTCTTTCCACGTTTTCTTATCCACGGCCCTCTTGATCTGTTCATACGACCCGACACTTGCTCTCTTTTGCAGTACAAACATAATAAAACATGATAATATTCATGCGGAGAATCAAAAAACATCACACATTATTTCTCATGACATTGTAGTATGAATGTGGTCGTATAACATTCTTAACTATGTACATACAAAGGAAAGGTAGCCCAATGTAATCAACGACTTTGTCAAACTAACTTCCCGACCACAACAAAACAACAAACGGCAACAAAAGACGCTTTGTAAATATTCTTCTGTCGTGATTCGTACAAAGGGCAGAGGGCCTCCCGTGCTGAAGAAAGGTTTCGTTTAATCTCGCGCGAGTCTCAAATGAAACGACGGCGCATCCGCGGCCCGGAAATAGACCAGCGGCCGCGCGGCTCGCTGCGCCGGTAGTTCACCAGATATTACTTTTTGCTGTGCAAAATATCGATACACTACATGACGCTCGGATATAAAAGCCGATAACAGCTTTTCATTACAGTTTACGATTTGTGAGGCCGGAGCTTCGAATTTGTATTATTGTGCCGCCCGTGCCGTCTGTGTGGTCGGCTGTAATCACGCCGCTGCACGCTGTAATAGATGTTGGTTTTGAGATCTAATGTTCGGTTTTCCACCGGGAAAGGTAGTTTATGAATATCATGGTTCCAAGCATATTAGAATGACACAAGAGTTATTAGAATGAGAGGAATCTATATCCGGTTGCGGAATAACATAGATATGATTTTTTTTTAAAACAGGAGTTAGACCACAATTGTGTCCTTCCTGATTGCCCGGATCTCTTCCTTTCCTATGTATGTACTTTGTGCTTAGATACGCGTCGGAGAGCGGCGAGCAGACGGTGCTGGAGTCGATGCGCGAGTACCTGATCGGCACCATCCAGAAGACCTTCGAGGTGGGCCTGCAGCAGGCCGAGTGCCTCTACTCCGAGCTGCTGCAGTGCACGCGCAAGAAGAACCTGGTAAACTATGTGTTATGTTTGTTTTCAATACTTGAGACATCCCTATGCAGCACCTTTTAAACAACAAAACTGAATTAAAATTCTTTGAAAAATAAATACAAACACACAGGCACACCGACATGTCAAATATTGAAAAGCCCTCTTTGTGCGCTCTCGGTATACTCTGATATCTTTAGAACGTCACCTCGATTAACTAACCTAAACATTCTTATTTTAATATTGTAAAACCTACTCATAGAACATACTGATTTCTGAAATTTTTCGAATTTTTCGATCACTAAGCTCCCGAACCCTATGAGGAAAACGGATATTCCTTAACAGATATCTTCATAATACGCCTTCGAGAAAGCTCAACAGGTGAACAAGATTAAGACGGTGTTATTAGCAGAACTGACAGTATGATTACTCGTGATTTTGATTCTATCCAGTTCAGTTCATTCAATGTTAATTCCCTTACATTAACCTTTTCCTTTTCTCTCTCACTAGTGTCCTGGTCTCTGACTCTAAATACCATCAACCAAAAGTTATCAGGCAAACTCCGTCCGATAAACGAGCCTCCATTACTGACCTATCACAGCCCTCTGATGCACATGAAACAAAAAAGGTTGACGATCAATGCTTTGCTCCAACTTTCCTTTCTCTGTGTAATGCAGAGTCGTCTTCTCAAACATAAGTGCTCTTAAGGAATGTTCTGGGTCTAACGAATTTAAAGATCTAAATATGATTATCTATGAATGACAATCGCAAAGGTCCCGCCACAATAGTAGGCCTTTCATCACAAAGAAAATGAATTCCAATTAGTAACGAAAACCAAAGTGTTTTCTTCGAACAAACACAACTAGCATTAATTGAAGTCTCTAAGCTGCACTCAACAAACAATCAGTAGAGACAATGGCGTGTGAGCTGTAATGATCGCTCTCCATTATAAAGTTGGTATATTCAATCAGGTTTATTTATAAGCGGGGAGTGCAGACGATCGTTAGCCTCTTCTAGATGGCAATTGATAAAAGTTATTTTGTTAGTTTAAAGTTGTGATCAAAGTTTTCATGTTTTATGGAACGTAATCAAAAACTGAAGTATCTGCTAAAGTAAGGTACTTAGAATAAATATTATTGTAGATAGGTACATAAAAATATGCTTAATTAAAATAGTAATAATGTAGTAACACGTTAATTAATTTACTTTAACTTATATTTTATAAATTATGAATACTACAAGACCCGGGCGAGCCCCCTGCGGCACGCCGCCGCCGCCGCGGCCGCCGCGTCCATTACCGCGCGCTAACGACCCGCTCCGCACTCCTGTCTCCTCACCCGATTCATTAAACACTCCGACACTCATCGGAGATGGATTTAAATTTAATCCCAAGAATGTTAATTAAACCACCACCGAGACATTATCAAAAGCTCCAGACAGATCTGGACGCCCTAATGATATTACTAATTACACTAAAATAGTTTAGCAAGATTTTGTTAATTATACTCAACTACTAGTATTCATAGTCGCAATGAGTCATTTAATTTGGCTCGAGACGTTTATATTTAATCAAATGCTGAAAGTGAGATTTGAATTAATGAATTGGTATTCAATGAGCAATTAGCGAAGTTCCTGCGAACAAAGGATAAGTTTCGTGAAAAGATAAATAATTTGCGTTTGTTCACAAACAGCGCGGCCGCGGTAATTAATTCAATTTGTTTCTGGAGACGTGCAGTAATCGCAGTCGACGCCTCGACGATTCAACGTGGCCATCTGTAAGATAATGCTTAAAAATAAAAGCAATGTATTTTAAGCTCACTCAGCTGGCCTGTGTATGTACAAAGGCTTACCGTCATTACAAGAATATTGAGCGAAAATTAAAACAAGTTACGTTCCCAACACCTGAATTATTTTTCCATTAAAACATCATTGCTATGAAACGAGCCATAATTTCGTTATAAAGTTTTCTCCGCGTTATTACCTGTTTCATAAATCTCGGGCCGCGGGCGCGAGGTGCGGATTTACCTAACCAGACCCAAACTGGGTTTTTTGCTCATTCGAGTGTGTGCCCGCGTCCGACAAATTACTTATTTTGAGGGACAACAACAAGACATCAACAAAATAATGATAAGAAGTCCAATTTAATCTTAAAAATATTAAGTTCGTGTCAACTCTTGCAGATTATTCTCTGTTTTTTAAAGCTTTCGGTGACAGTATTCCATTTTCAAGATTAAGAGATGTCACAAATGGGGCCCTAACTCGACATTTATAAGATACAGCAATAATTTATGAAAATAATCTCAGATAAGAATCTGATAAAATGAGACTAACATCTTAATTTTCGTTCATAATTCAAGTTCACTAAAAATCTTCAGGAAAACTTCAGGAGAATTTATAAATAAGTTCTGGTGGGATAACAAAGTACATACTTCTTTCCGAGTTATGTTTTTTCAATTTCATAATTCGTCGTGTTTTTCTTCTGTTTCTTGTTCCTCAGTAATGACATCTTGTACTTTAACTTTGTTATTGGTTCCATTGTCTCCATTAGACTTTAGAAATTGCTTTATCAGATTCAGTAACGAACTAATTCCTTTTATTCAAAAATTTTTTTTATAACTTCGTTAATATATTATTGTTCTCCTTAATCGTATCGACCCGATGGAACCTATCAGCGCTCCACATTCAATATTTACGCGACCTTTATCGAAATTTAATGCACAGTTTAATTAAAACGGGCCGCGCTGCTCGGTGTCATTACTCTAATGTAAAGTGCTCACAGTCGGGAGTCTCAAAAATCCTCATTATTTTCGGGCGGATTTTTGTCGCCTTTTCTCAGCGACGGAGGATGCGACGACAGATTCAATGAGATTTCAAAATCTCTCCAGAGAGGTGTTCGGCCCGCGGCCCTCGCTGATTGACGGCCGCTTTATGCCGTTTAATACCTTTCAAAATGACACGGGGGACAAGTATGGACTCACAACTGTTGTAGCTCTGAAACATTTCATGAAGCCTCCGTTTTATAGTATTAAGCTAATATAATATTACATAGATGTATTAACTAATGTTGCTAATACTACTCTCGAGTGAGTAGCGCCCCTCCCCTAACCCCTCGCCTCACACACTTGCATACATTATTCATCTCCCGCGTTCGTGTTTGGGTAGGTAAGCTCCAGTGTACTCTGCACTTAACATTGTATTGTATTCCAATGTTCCCATTCGAACTAAAAGGACTTCCAGTTTCTGCTGAATATGAACAGTGCGTGAATATGTCAACGAATCGCCTAATACACGTGAAGTCCGTTCATCTATTAGGTCATAGATCCGGGTGGTACAGTGGAGATGTCCATTATGCCTCGGCTTACCCCGCTAATGGCTCGCTCGTGCCCCGTCACCCCGTCCCCGCCCCCTCCCCGCTCTGATATTAGCTGGATCACGTTTGACTGATTGCTTGACACTGAAAGTAATCGCCTCGGCCTCGCCGCGGATCGGATCGCAATTCGGACATTAATTGCTTTTGGGACTCGTCTAAATCACTCTTATTTTCTTTTTAAATAAATAGGGTGAATTTTCTTTAATCTTGACAGTTGCGGTATAAATAAGCCTCCGTAATGCCCGCACGGTGAGCCGTAAAATAGCCGCGATTTAAATAATGCCTTTAGAAAGGCAATACCAACGTAACCGTTTTAAACATGGTTATAATTTGTTTGATTTCGAATGCTTCTGGTAACTGTTTGGTGTCATTAGCGATAGTGAATGAACAGTTATGAGCGTGATTTAAGTGATAAATGAACAGTGGAGGTCGCCTATTGTCGAGTCACGGTAATACATCTTTCTTTATTCCCTGGCGACTATTAGCAGTGCATTAAGATAGCATTAGCACAGACAACAGTAAGAGATCGATATACAACAGGTGCACATATTGTATAACAATGGATGGGTGGCGTTAATCTCTTCTGCCATACAATACAATTATCAGGTGACCCATTGTTGGACTAAACCCTCCCCCATTGTTTCCATTTTTCTCTATCAAGAGCTTCATTTACTTATTTAACTCTAGGAAAGTGTGATCTTAGTTGCGTGATCATCCAGTGTCTTAAAGTGTAGCCTTTTGAAACTCATTTGTGTTGTGGTACAGATCACAGTGTTCCGCATCCAAGAGCGCGCGGAGGGCGGCGAGGTGCAGGAGCTGGACCAGGTGATCCTGACGGCGCTGTTCCGCGCGCAGCACCTGTCGCCCAGCGAGCAGCTGTCGCTGGCGCTCACCTGGAACCGCGTCGACATCGCGCGCTCCGAGGTCTTCGTCTACGGCCAGGAGTGGCCGCCGGGTATGTACGCAACCATACCGATCAAAGTAGACCACGCGCAGGCTTTGTCCATTGAGAGCCTGCAAACCTTACCCCAACAGTCTTTAAGTCTCACTATGATAGAGGTGGCTAAATTTTGATCTGGACACATACAATTTATTATTATTAAGTAGGTATATACTGTATACACGACAAAAATAAATCTTTACACTCACCTAATAGAGAAGCATAGTAAGCTTTCCGTATTTAAACTTTTTTCTGTTATGAAGAAACTTATGAAGAAACGCACACTGAATAATAACAGATATTTTCTGTCAAACAGTTACTGGCGACCAGACTGTTTGTTTATTTCATTGTTTGTCTTCGTAGACCATTCGTAGACAGAGGAAAGGTCCAAAGAGTATAATGGAAAGGTCCAAATAGTTTCACCGAAGGTTTCACCGTCCATTGACCGACCATTATTTTGTTCGCAGTATTGACTGCGTCGAATGAACTACCTTAACCTTAACTAAAACATCAATAATAGTTAGCATGAGACGCGATTTATAGGATCCATCAATCAAACTTAACTGCTATACGTGGTGAAACGGATGCCGTTAAATCATTTCATGGTAATAAGGTCCAATGTTGTAGAACAGCTCTGCGGTAGACGTACTACGGTTATAAATATGTGGATGTCTGTCTATAAGTCAAGCTTTCACAACTTAACCGCGGAACGGAGTTGACCACGGGAGTTGACCAAGCGTGGAAGCATTTTTAAACCCGAAGTCAATCAAAGTATCCCAAAAAACTGCCTAAGACGAGCCCAAGGCGAGTAAAACCGCGGGCGTTGCTAAAAAATTCGCAAGAAGGAATTTCTAAAAGAATCCTTCAGATTAAGTTTAAAAAGAAATTTAAAATTAAAGCTGATCTGCTTAACTTTCAACCTTTAAAATGAAAAGATCATAAATCGTAAAACTCGATATTCTAGTGGAAGTACCAACAAACAGCTCGGACCTTAATTGGCGCGCCCTTCGGCCGCTGTACAAACAATGGAACGATGAGTTATCGCCTGAACCGACACCTTTTTAAGTCGACCATTTCGTTTCATTATTACTTTCAGCTTCAGATTGTAGACGTGATTTTATATCTTATTATTACTTTTAGGAAAACAATTCAAACAATTAATTTACTTTTGATTTGGAAGACAATGACTTTTCAATTTGGAGTAATATCCTCCGGAGTGATAGGTCCGTAGAGAGATGGTACACAATATACGCAATATATAATGCTGCCTGCTTCTTTCTTCCCGCGCTTTGTTTGCAGCCGACTGGTGACGGAGCAGCCTCCCTAAATAAATTCACCTTAAAATGTTTCATGAATTTTTCGCAGAAAATCCAACTTAATGAAAATGTCAATTGATCTTAACAAGATTTTTAACGGATTTTTTTATGATGTCTTATTTAAGTTCTACGCGCTTCGTTTATTCCTGTCCAAACCCGAAGTCAAGTTTTATTGCTTTAAAAAATTGAATAAAGTTGGCTCAACGTGAATTCCACATTCATTTCACAAGGCCTCTAAGTAACGAAGTACCGGTGCAGGTACCTACTATTCGTGTCCACATTTTTTCATGCGCGATACATGATATGTATTTTCATATAAATTGGATATTTTTGTGTTTATTTATTTTGTACATTTTGAAGTTTTATAATATACCCGGACAAATTCACACACGGTTAATTAGACCCAAACTAAGCTCTAAGCTAGTATTATGGAATGTAACTAACTGATACTACTACATATAAATACACAAATATTTTATAAGAATATATATATAATTGACACCCAGACGTCGTCGCCAACAACTATGTCTTCACATATTGTTGACTCTGGGCGGGAATCGAACCCGCAACCTCCGACACAGTAAACGCTCTTACTCACTGCCACTGTGCCAACGGGCTTGTCAAAAAGGGCTTTTCGACGAAATTTACAAGACTGGGTTGTTTTGTATGCTGTTCATGTATATTCATTTCCAGTGTACATTTTTTGTTGGGAGTTTTTATGACGTAGAATCAGGGAGGAGATAGTGTTCGCAGTCGAGGGTATTATTTGGTTGTATTGAGCATCAGGTGTCTCGCGGACTTGCCGGCGGGTAGTTCAGGGCCCTTCGGCACGAAATGCTCCGGGAATCTGTTGAATAACAATGAGCGCGGCGGTAGTGGCGCGAATACGGCGCTTTTACTACCACACACTAATATCACTCGCTCCCTACATTACGCGTTTTATTATTATTTTATCTCTGAAAAGGTATTTTATGCTCTCTCCAAAAGCCTTTGTCACTTTGATAAGTTGTAAAATAATGTTTTTACACCTTCCGGCTGAACCAACGGCCTTTTGACCCAATTCACGAAGTCCATTGTGGGGCTCATAACCCGGAGATACTACGATAAATGTAACGAATGAAGTTTTAATTCGAATCTTTTTCCTCGCATCCTTGTGCCTTGTGTCAGCGGTTGACGAAGAATACAATAGGACTTTTAGCTGGTATTTCCCGGCCTGAAATGACCCTTGTAATAGGGCGATCGTCACAGATATTCCGATTATCCTCAAGCCTGTGAAGCAGGCATTTAGTTTCCTTATTCAAAAGTAATCGTTGTAGTATTAGTATATCCATATCATACTACAACCTATACTAGAGTAGTCTACATTGAAAGCTGTACTAGTCTTTAGTGTAATTTCCGTGGCAGGTGCCCTAGACGAGGCCATGATGCAGGCTCTGGAGCACGACCGCATCGACTTCGTGAAGCTCCTGCTGGAGAACGGCGTGTCGATGCGCAAGTTTCTCACGATCCCGCGGCTGGAGGAGCTGTACAACACCAAGAGTGGGCCCAGCAACACGCTGCGCTACATACTGCGGGACGTGCGCCCGCACCTGCCGCGCGGCTACGTGTATACGCTGCACGACATCGGCCTTGTCATCAACAAGCTCATCGGGGGCGCTTACAGGTACATATCGTGCTCAAACTCTTACTAATAACACTCAAACATAGATAGAATAATTTGGCAGTTGGTTGCACTTCTTTCAATCATTATGCCCGAGGCCTGTACCTAGTTCGTCTAAAATCACCGATACAGCAATAGTCCCCAACCGTCTTAACGTTTGCTAGATAGTTAATTTCCGCCTGTGGTCAAGGATTTTGTTAAAAGAAGTAATTGTGTCGCAGATGTTACTACACACGGCGGAAGTTCCGTCCGATCTACGCGAAGGTGATGAACAAGAGCGTGAACGTGCACCGGAACAGCGCGTCGTTCACGCGGCACAACGCGGGCGGGCTGTCGCTGATCACGGGCTTCATGCCGGTGACGAGCGAGATGGCGCTGTTCGACTACCCGTTCAACGAGCTGCTCATGTGGGCTGTCCTCACCAAGCGGCACCAGATGGCGCTGCTCATGTGGACGCACGGCGAGGAAGCGCTCGCCAAGTCGCTGGTCGCATGCAAGCTGTATAAGGCCATGGCGCACGAGGCGGCCGAGGATGACATGGAGACTGAGGTGTACGAGGAGCTGCGCCACTACGGCAAGGAGTTTGAGAACAAAGGTACGCACACACACATAGACACAGACCGCACCGGCCGGTGTATAGCACACAGTTAAGGGTAACCATTTATTACGCGGACTTGGTTTACTACCAGAGCTTTGTCACTACACGAACCTATTATACTTAGAAGATGACATTTGGAAAGTAAGCCCATGGGTTAGTCTGTGCATTAGGTAAATGGTAGTATTTCCTAAACCCACTCTCACTTAAAGAACTGTGTACCTTCACAGGCTCCGGAAAATCCATAAAAATACAATATCTACCATCACTAGTTATTTGTCCTCAGATTTTATCGAAAAAACACAGGTTTCATGCAAATAATGCTGATTTATCTGCTGGCGATCGCAACTTTACGATCATAACTTAATAGAGGGTCCTTCCACGTTTTATGACGATACTAAACACTAACCAGATGTTATCGCGGCGATATTTCACGTAATAGTATATACAAAGTGACTGCACTAGAACATAATCAGAATTCAGATCTGCGAATGGATGATTTAAATTATAGAACGCCATTAGGCTTCCATTAGGACAAGATCGAGTGTTCGGAGTGAACGTTATCAAACAATACTAGTACTACGCAATGTTATGTTTGAGAGGCACGACGCGGCGGCGGTCGGCGGGGCTCTCCTAGGATTACTAAGTCACATTCCAAGTCCGATTTCACTCGCCTCACACTATTTATACATTCGAAGCTTGCTCGAAGTTAACAAACTTAATTATTAAGTTTTGGTATACAAATGGAAAAGCATGCATCAGTTCTCCGAAGAGCTTAGCTCTTAAGTTTAATGATTAATATTTAAATTGATAACAAAAAACTGTATTAACTAGGTTTAAGTACTGGATGCGATCGTTAGTTGTCTGTAGTTGATAACTACGCTCAAGTCTCGTCTGATGTTATTTGCTACTGAACTTGGCAACACTTGTGATTAATCGCCGCTTAATAAAGTTACTCTCTCGGGGCAACACTAATAAATAGTAAACAATTTGATAAAGTATCAATCTATCATTCTATTATAAAGCTATTAAACGATTAAAGGCTACTTCAAGCTTTGACAATTCAGTACTCATATACGTTGAGCTAGTTAGCTAGAAAAATATTATTTTTAAACATTTCATTCGTTGTTGATATTTACCATTTGTACCATTAGCACAACATTAGTTTAGCATTGCAAGTGTGCAATTGACGTTTTTGTGTATGTTTGCTTAGCCCTGGAGCTGCTGGACTACTGCTACCGCGCAGACGACGACCAGGCGCAGCAGCTGCTGACGTGCGAGCTGCAGAACTGGTCGGGCCAGACGTGCCTGTCGCTGGCCGTGACGGCCAACCACCGCGCGCTGCTGGCGCACCCCTGCTCGCAGATCATCCTCGCCGACCTCTGGATGGGCGGCCTGCGCACGCGCAAGAACACCAACCTCAAGGTACCGCCACCCCCACCCCAGGCCGCCACGCTGCACACACTACACGCTCTTTCTTCTTTCGTATTAACGCACCCGTTAGCGATTAGCACTTTTACAGTTGGCGGGACAACGGAGCCGATCGGCCCGCGACCTATTTAGACGATATCATCTCGTAGTAACGATGGGCATGTTGACGGAGGGGGCGGCGCGGCTCCCTTGTCTCCGGTGTGAGCACGACAGTAGATCTTGAGTGTTAGAATAACTTAGATGATAACAGATGATCATTTTGTCCGTAATATCTCGATGTCTGTGTGTCGATGGGTCGCTTTTTCCAATATTTTCCGATTCACCGCATGTCGATGACGCTGATTGCGCAAGAAGTTGATGAAACCTTAGAGTCCGTATCGTGTAGTAGAGAGTGCGCGGGCGCAGGCCCAGCGTGAGATTCATGTACAGACAGACATCGCGTCGGGCCGGGGCCGCGACCGCGGCGGCGCGCGGCTTACTCCATTGGCGTCTCGTCCGGGCGCGCGGGCGCGGGCGCGGGCGCCGCATGCGGCCGGCGGACCGTTCCGTTTGGCACCTCGCTTTGTCTGAAGGTGATACTGTGCCTGCTCTGCCCGCTCTACCTTCTCCAACTGGAGTTCAAGTCCAAGGAGGAGCTGCAGCTGATGCCGCAGACGGAGGAGGAGCATCTCGAGAACGAGAGCATCGAGGACGACCGCAGCACCAAGGACCCCGCCGACGCCGAGGTAACTGCTCTCATACATACACTAACACCCATACTCCTCACCGTTACTTAGTCTATCTATACGTACCCATCATCCATTTATAATTGTTTGTTAATAAAATTATTTATGTATAACCGTGTATCGATTTTCAGTTCAGTTTTATAAATGGCACAGTTACTTCATTAAATCAAATAGTATTCTGTAAAATATTGTAGGGATCATGTCACTAACAGTCATTGTTCCATGTTAGGGAAGACAGATGGATGTACCATTGTGTTGACACAGCAGTTGTTATGATCCGTGAGACTGTGTCGTGGAAGGTGGCGGTAGTGTAACAGTGTTTCCGTGCTAGGTGGGAGTGGTGGTGAAGAGGCGCACTCTGTCCATCAAGAAGATAATCCCGCCGGGACAGGCGCCCAAGGACAAGGTAGAGCCGCCTGGCCGCGCGGCGCGGACGCGGACACACACTCGGCCCCACTCGGGAGACGCTCGTAGAACACCACCGTCACTCACCCGCAGCAGCAGGCCCGTGTCCGAGTGTGTGGCCGGGTCCAGTCCTCTCGACACGCCGCAGCTCTGCTCCGACTCTCTGCTCCTGTTACTCTCTATTCTTAATCTCTATTATCTATCATTTTGTATATTTAACTCGATCAAGTTTGCATCACATCACATAGACCTCACTTCCGTCAATGACTCCAGAACGCGCATGGTGTGATGCAGAAGTGGTTTCTAACTGTTGCGGCTCATATTGAATCGCTGTGTGCTCGCGACTGATTCAAAATGGCCCGCACCGTGTACGTCTTGTTGTTACTCGTTGTATGCCGTAGTTCTCGTAGTTAGTGTTTGAGTCTGCGAGCTGCCTGCTGTCGACGTCCGGCTTTCACTGTCCTCATCTGTACTGTACTTTACTTTATTATTGTCTATTTTGAACTTGAGCTTGCAGTAACATCTGTGGAAGCTTGTCGATGTGATCGATGAACAGTTGTCCAGTTAACATGATTGGTATCGCGTTATCCGATACGGGGAGGGTGCGGGGTACGGGCACGGGGCGCGGGGCGGGTGGTGAACGTAATGTTGATACGGTTTTGTCTGGACTCAAGCAGGCGTTGATTGGCTCAGGAGCCGAGTGCGAAACAAGAGTCGATCAGAACGGCAGGGTGGGCAAGGTGGGGTGGGAGCCGGCAGAGCACCACGCGCCCGAGGACCGCCGCATGCGCCCACTGCGCCTGCGCAAGAAGATCTACGAGTTCTTCACCGCGCCCATCACCAAGTTCTGGGCTGACTCGGTGAGTGCACTCTCACACACACACGCACACACACACACACATTACAAACAGTCATCATTTTCATATACATAGTATGCAAATTACATATTATGTTCATTCATCTCATTATCATTAAAGTACGACTTCATCTTCATGTAATTATCTATTTACATTTAAGTAGTACTCAATACACCAATTGTATTGTACTAGGAACAGTCCCTCGATGTTCGCAAGCTGCCCTATCTATAAACCATGTATGTGGCCGCTGGGCCGCTCGGCGCGGGTTTACCCTCGTCAGGGCGGGCCCGGAGCCGCCCGCTTCATGAGCTCGTTGCCTCTTCGCGTCACGCCTCGTCCCATAATCTCACTATTAATCTTAATTGCCGTTTATACCCGTTTGCACCGATTGAACACTAATAATATGATTTACGGTTACAAAAATGTTATTTTCGTTGCGGGTGACCACCGCGCCGCCCTCCCCGCGCCGCCCGCCCTGACGGATGGTGTCATAACTCTGCGGCGCGCGCGTTATAGTTTGCACCGTGCGCATGAAGTAAATAGAAACATAATGACCAATGGCAATAAACATAAACATATTTTCATTAACCTTTTTATCCGCGCCGATGCAAAAAAGGGTGTGATGTTAAGTTTAAAATGTGTGTAGAGAAACAAAGGATATTATTACATAATATTCCTTCTACTATAAAAGGAAATTGTCTAGAAATCTTCTCACGCTTCTTTGTGACCGCCGATCTCAACGGTGCAAAGTTCACAAACACTAGTATAAGTACTGCACTTACAATATTCGCGAAACGCCTGCGGTCCATCTTCGACTTTTGTGCTTGTAATTTATATCATCAATGTGTTCTACTCTGACTCATGTCTGAGTGTGTACAAATGTGTATGTGTCAGATCGCGTACATCCTGTTCCTGCTGATGTTTACGTACACGGTGCTGGTGAAGATGTCCCCGGCGCCCTCGCTGCCCGAGATCTACTCCATCTGCTACATCATCACCTTCCTCGCCGAGAAGATCCGCCAGATCATCACCTCCGAGCCCGTCGCCATCAGGTCAGTCACCACTATCATATGGGAATCTATCTACCTTCCTCCAGGCAACTGGTGAGTGGGTAACACTACTCGATGACATTTAGATACTCGTACGTACGAGCAGCTGAACTGAGTATTGTATAACGTTAAGTCCAACTCTGTACCGAGGTGCAGATATGTATTATATTTATCAGTTACTTTGTTCGCGAGATAATTCACATAGATATTTAAGCTCCGCGGGTATGATATAATGGGTAGGTAATGGTCTCTGCCGGATACAGTATCTAAGTAATTTCACGAGAAATTCAATGTTGCTTTGATCTAACATTACGTGTCGAAATACATCCAAACTAAGTAATTAGCAACCTATTTGAAACTCGAGCTCAGGTGGCACTCGTGAGTTTCGGTGACGTATCGGTGGTCCCGGACGTGACGTGCGGTCGCATCCAGAGGGCGCGAGAGGCGCGACCGTGCATGTCAATGAGACGCCCGCGTCTGCCCGATGGATACCCTCAGCGCTGCTCAATATCTATCAGCTTTTTACTGCGCCTCGGACGAGAGTTTTTCGCATGATTTGTACTAGACAAAGATAGATTAGACTTCGGGAAAAGACGTCATGGATAACAGTGATGCAAAGCTCAGCGGAGGCACTCGATCACCTCGACTTATTGGTCTCACGGACGCTCGGAGCATTTGCGTAGGATTATAGCAATCGTATGCAAACCTTGTGTGTGGTATGACCTCGTTCCGAAGGAAGGGCTGCGGTCGGGACTCGCCGCTCGACCGCAGCTGACCGACCGAATGTATTTGTATACATAAAGCGTATTAGAGCCCCATCACACAAGCCATTCGAACAAGTAGCGAGCTAATCGAGGGAGCCCTAAGCTTTTGAATCACTTGATAGAATTGTTATGATGTTTACACGTTTTAAAGTAGAGTAGTAATGGTTGTTAAGTTTACGAGATGATTTTATTTGTTCTCAACCGTGAAGGATAGAGAAACTTACATTACTTAAAAAGAGAAGAGTCATTTAACGGACGTTCTACGAAATAGTGCACTTAAAACCTAACAGTTTGAAAGTCAACCAACAAAGCAGGCAGCGACCGGCAGCTTTGATTGCGTTATTCTTTTGAGCCCTTCCCTAAACCAATTCCTGACTCTGAAGTAAAGAGTGTATATTGTATGTCTCAACCATGAAGTGTGTATATTGTATGTATATGTACATTCAGGCACAAGTTCAGTGTGTGGGCGTGGAACATGTGGAACACGTACGACGCGGGGTTCATCATCTTCTTCCTGGTGGGGCTGACGCTGCGGCTCCGCGCCGCCTCCATGGACATCGGCCGCGTCATCTACTGCGTCGACATCATCTACTGGTACCTGCGCATCCTCAACATACTCGGAGTTAACAAGTACCTCGGTCAGTGACACACGCTGCTCTGCACTTCACAATCTTTGACTACTGATCAGAGCTGCACATATATCCTAAGCTATACTAACCATAAACTACACCTATCTATTTTTGCATATACATAGAGTGTTTCGTCATCGTATTCTTAATTCAAAAGGCACCCTATGTTTCTCGTATGGTCTTTCCTAAGCGTTTGTGATTAGTACATATTCACTGATGTAAATATTGACAAGCGTGATGGTAAGCGCAAGCAGTCTTCCTAGGGTGGCATAGGGACCCTCAAGAAGCATCATCACAACCCAATCGATAAATCTATAATCGATTCTACGCTAATAAGTCATGTGCGCTTGTTATTTGTGCGCAAGCGCATCTCTAGTGTCTTACAAGAGAACTTTGAATGGCGGCGCTTCGCTCCGACCAACTTAAAACTAATAAATACAATTAAACGTGTCTACTGTGTTGTGTCACAAATATAAAGAACTGCTTAAGTGTGTGCATATCAAGGACTCAAAGATCGAGCTGGGAATCAAAGGTAAGGCTGCTTTTATTGTCTTATATTTTGATCAGTCTAATGTCTCCCACAAACGCTTGGTAATTCAAATACGAATTGCCATCCCTTATGTTATTTAGAGAAGTAACCCTTCTCGTAACATAGAGTATAGCCTAGAATAGCACAAAGCATATATTTTATACCAAAATTCCTAAAAGAACGGATAAAACTGCAGAGCTCTTTGTTATAGTTGTTAAAAAATCACGTCATAAACATAATTTAAATCATATTTACTAGATCATAAGTTGTTTTTGCGATGTCTCGGCGGGCGGTCGTAAACAAGCGTTTAGCTGCAGCCCCGCGCCGGGCTCCGCCGGGCTCCGGCTCCACCGTGCATGTGCATCACGACGATCTAGTGCTCATTACATAATTTAATGTTATGTTTCTCCCTGAGAAACTGTTCGTTATAAGTTTCGGTCACGTTTAGTTTAGCCTTTTTCGAAAATATTGGAAATGTAGCTCCATATTATGTTTTATGAAAAGGAATATTGTAGGAATATTGTAGAAATATTTATTCCAAATACTAGAACATTGTAATTGTAATGCATAGTTGCATACTACGACCAATACGTTGAACGAGTATATGTAATATTGTATAGTTTATGAAATAAGTAAGTAAGTTCGAGTAAGAGTTGGAGGTTATCGGCCGACCCTGGTGTTACATGGAGGGATGTGATATGTACAGGGCCGCTGGTGACGATGATGGGTAAGATGGTGAAGAACATGATCTACTTCGTGGTGCTGCTGCTGGTGGTGCTGATGTCGTTCGGCGTGGCGCGGCAGGCCATCCTCAAGCCCGAGGAGAACGCCAGCTGGCACCTCGTGCGCGAGGTGAGTGCGCGCACGAGACACACCTCGACGGCGGCGGCGGTGGTTGTCGTCCGCGTAGATACCTCCGATACCACCCGATACTATCACTTGACACGTCCCCGCGGGGCCAACCATGTCGCGAATCTTACTCCGTAATCAACTATTTTTTACAGAGAATAACTTCAAATAACCAATATGTAACTTTTTCTTGTGAACTTAATACAAAATGTTAACTGCATCAAAGCATCACTAACGACTATGCTTCTGAATGTTTCACTAAAATGTGTTCTTTTGGGATAAAAGATAATGGTGCTGTAAATAAACATAAAGGTTATAGTGACTTCCAGTTTTTCATACTTTACTAAAAAAATCTTAGTACTCAATAGTGTACCTAACATAAACTAATGCAATCATTGTATCTAATCTCATTCCATACCGGGATCGGGACACTGACTCGCTAACACACACTAACACATCTGAACTACATTGCTATATGACAGTATGAAGTAATGTCACCAAGCATACGCTGTATGTACTGAACTATCCGTGAATGGTGGATGTATAACATATAGCAGCGTAGTGAGTGGCGTAGCGTCGCGGGTGGCGGTGGTGTGCGGTGTGCGGGGTGGTGTGTGGTGTGCGGTGTGCGGTGTGGGGCAGCGGGCGCTGGGTGTGTTGCAGGTGTTCTTCCAGCCGTACTTCATGCTGTACGGCGAGGTGTTCGCGGAGCAGATGGCGCCGCCGTGCGGCCGGCCGGGCCTGGAGGACTGCCGCGTGGGCCACTGGGTGCCGCCGCTCGTCATGAGCGTGTACCTGCTCATCGCCAACATCCTGCTCGTGAATCTACTCATCGCCGTGTTCAACAACATCTTCATCGAAGTGAACGGTGTATCCCACCAGGTTGGCCCCGCCGCGCGCCCCTGTCGCTTCCCCGCTCCCCTCCTGTTGCGAGATTGTCAGTACGAGTAGCGAGTAGCGAGTAGCGTGTAGTAGTGGAGTGGCGTGTTGAGTAGTGGTACTGTGTTTCTAGGTGTTCTTCCAGCCGTACTTCATGTTGTACGGGGAGGTGTTCGCGCCGGAGATCGCGCCGCCCTGCGGCCAGGGCCTGGACGACCCCAAGTGCGTCACCGGCCGCTGGATCACGCCCATCGCGATGACCATATACTTGCTCATCGCTAATATACTCTTGATAAACCTCCTCATTGCCGTCTTTAACAATATCTTTAACGAAGTCAATGAAGTCTCGCATCAGGTTTTTGTTTATTTTATTTTGCATTTTAGTTTATTTTGATTTGACGCTTGCATGTTTGTTGGGCGGTGGCCGGCGGAGTGCCCGCGCTCCGCCGGTGACCGCCACTCGTTATCTCCGCTGCGTTGCTTTGGTCGCGCGCGCGCGGCCGGAGAGTGACGGGTGCGCGGGGCGCAGGTGTGGATGTTCCAGCGGTTCACGGTGGTGATGGAGTACGAGCAGAAGCCGGTGCTGCCGCCGCCGCTGATCATCTTCTGCCACATGTATACCATGTGCAAGTGGGTGACGCGCAACGTGTCGCACCAGCGGCTGCAGTACGACAACGGACTCAAGCTGTTCCTCGAGAAGGAGGACATGGAGCGCCTCTACGACTTCGAGGAGGAGTGCGTCGAGGGATACTTTAGGGAACAAGTCAGTACTCGTACTCTCTCTCCGCACTCTAAATTGTATTTCACCTCAACTAATCCGACATGTGTCTCATTTCAGGAAGTTAAGTTATCTAATTCAATAGAAGAGAGAGTAAGAAACACGACTGACAGGGTAGAACATATCACCACCAAGATGGAAGACTTGAACCAAAAGGCTAATTGTCAGATACAATCTATGCAGGTGAGAGGCCGATCAATAGTCGATTTTGAGATTCTGGAAAAGCATTTATACATTAATGGTGTGTGTGTTTGATTGCAGAGCGTAGAGTTTAGGTTAAGGAAGCTGGAGGACGTGGCGGAGCAGACGATGAACCACCTGGCGGTGATCCACCGGTTCATGGCCACGCACCCGTCGCTGGTGGGGCGCGGCTCCACCGACACGCTGGGCCCGCCGCCGCCTGCCTTCCCGCCGCCCGCGCCGCGCCTGCGCACCGCCTCCGACCGCTCCGAGGTACACCCACCATCCCACCGACACAAACGAACCACATTCATAATGGCTCGCTAAATACGACAATAAGAGGCTTGTACAGCGCGAGCCCGTAAATTATTCATTGAATATCTGAATATCATTCGTTGACGATTGTTTTGGTTGGAGATTTCTACTGGAGATAACTACCCAGTCTCGGAGATTGGACTCGTCAGAACTGTCTGATGCGACCCTGTTCTATTCCCGCCAGCGACGCATGAACACCACTCTACTTATTGATGTATTTTGTTGACGTGTTTCACTTTCCATGTTTCATTAACTGTTGGATGTATATTTACTGGATATAATGATTGTTGGACCGGTTCATGTTATGTATCCAAGTTTTTATTGTGTTGTGTACCGAGCCATGTTTTGTATTGTTGGAATCGCGCTCGTTGTTGACAAATTCACTTTACCCACACGAGTAGTTGACGAATTGAGTACAGATGCTTCACGAAACACATACGTAAAAACTAAAAAATTATGATGGCCCAAGGGCATTGATAGAAAATATGCATAATTTACGTCATGATCGAGTTGCGGTCCATCCCGCGAGCCCGCGCCGCCTCTCGGTGACGCGATGACGTCAGGCGCAACAACGAGCGCGGCGCTGTGTGTCGTTGTACGAGACGTGTTTGATTGGTGTATGTGAGAGCTGTCCGCCCCCCCGCGACTGCGAGCAGCGCCCGCGGTCGGAGTCGCGGCTGCGGTCGCGCTGTATGCGTGCGTGAGTAGTGTCGTGTGCGCGCAGGTGGTGTCGGACAGCGAGGGAGCGCCGCGCTTCACCGTGCGCCCCGTGCAGGAGGAGGACGAGCACGCCTCGCAATCCGACGTAAGCACACACATCACACGCACACCACAACACACACTACACAACACACACATTACATCCACCCCACACACACATACACTGCCCCAGTCCCCACCTAACAGTCGCAATAGAAACTTCAATCTATAATTATTAACCCTACTAACTGATGAAAGGAATAAAATAAACCGAGCCGCTCTTCTGGACAAACAAGGCATACATTTGAATACCTATGTATACGGGACGGACATGTTTCATTCAAAGAGCACGTAGTTACGCCAAAGTTCATCAGGAATTCAGCGGGAGCGATGTTGACCCAGAGTTACTGCGAGTGTTTTCACTAACTGTAATATTTACTGACGGAATACCCAACAAGTGCACCGCCTGTTAAAAAATCCTTGATTAAATTAAAGATAACTACATAATAATACTTGCTACTTCTAATTAATCAGTTTACCGTCTCTTTATCGGAGATTGTCGTCCGGTCCCCTCCGTGGTGTAAAGATCGCTACTCCTACAACCGCCTCCGACTACTAACCGTAATGTTTGCGTTCCCCTAGCATACGATCACGTGTCTGGGAGTAAGTACCGCCCGCGCTGAACCGACACTCACACCGATTTCACTCTCTTACGTTCTTAGATGCCAGACACTTGTTGCATTGTCACGTTATCACATTATTAGTATTTTATTCACCGTATTTACCTATACATGTCTTACATGATTGTTCTGTATTTTTTGCCTGCTTGCTGCGTCTAGGGTTTCGTACCTATGGATTACACATAAAGAAAGAGTCTAGAGACAGGCAGCCAGACACACGGATGTGTCTGACGACGGATGTGTTAAGAATTTTGCAAAAAACTTTTCCAAACATTACTTTTTGGAACGAAGTTCCTTATCGCGGGTTACGAAAGGGGGCTAGCCGGAAAATGGTAACGACATTTTTTTGGCCAGTAAGGGACAGACAGAGAAACTTGCGCACGCCAGAGAGAGACAGACAGAGAAACATGCGCGAGAGAGACAGTTTGTGAGGATGGATGTATGTATGTATGTAGGGATGTGTGGATGTAGGTATGTTTGTTGCTCTTTCACTTATTACAACACTTTATTACAATTCATCGAAAGGAACTTCGTTCCAACCGTGTGTCCCTTGACACCTCTCAAGTTTTTTTTTTGATAAGTTTGTAAAATACTATTTCTAAGAATACTTACTGATTGTACGGACCCTGCGTGAGTCTCAAGTAATTTTTTTCTTGTTTGTTGTCGTTGGTTCTGCCTCATATGCTTGTCTTGTGCATTTTACATTAATCTCGGCAAGTGACTTAATTATCACACCTTGTTCGCATGATGAACGCTTCCTCATCTAATACCTTTGCATGGTCCATTCTGCATTTGTCACTAGCGTCTGTTTTTCATTTCCGACCGAGACTTCGACAGCTGAAAGTTTTACATTTCCAGTCGTAACCGGTTGAAAGCAGTATTAGTATCGTACAGTATCAGTTTTATTAGGGTGAGAGCCTCCAATGATCGGGCATTATGAAGAGTAGCTGATGTGTCCGGGAGTTCAGTTTTGTTGAGGAAGTGTGTGTGACAGGACGAGCTGCCGGTGTCGGGCCCCGAAGTGGTGGACAAGGAGCCGGACTCGCTGTCGTCGTCGTCGGGCGGCGCGCCGCACGAGGACGCGGTGCCGCGCGCGCCCGCCGCCGCGCCCGCGCCCACGCCCTGCGCGCCCGCGCCGCCCCTGCCGCCCATCCGGCAGCGGTCCACCGACAGCAACCGCACGCACGACACGCACGACGAACACAAAGGTACTACAAACTTGACTTATTTCGATTGACCTCAAGTGAATAGATTCTGAGAGTGCGTCGTTGCGTTGTGTTGCAGGCGGCGGGTCCGAGGAGGCGGCGCCGGCGGAGCTGCGGCCGCGCGCCGCCGCCACCGCGCGCCGCGCCGCCACGCGCAGGTACGCACGCCGGGACACCGGCCACTCCTCGTAGGGCTCGCGTCATGTCATACACCTGATCGGCGACTCCCTTCAAATTGATCATCTCCATGATTGTTTTAATTTTATTTTTTGTTACTTTCTTGCATCTGTTAGGAGACGGTTGTGGAAACAGTAAGTCAATTAGTCCATTGGCGACTGGCTTCGCTTGTATATAGACGTGTAGCTAGTGCTAGCATTACTGTACTGTATCTACCTGCCGGATAACGACGTGATTTAAGTGTATCGATGCGTCGCCCTCGGGACTCCTTCCGACCGGCGCGCCGGCGGCCCCCGGACCGCCGCTGTCCGCGCCCCGGGCGCGCGCCGGTCGGAGAGCGTCCCGCGGGGGCGCGCTCCTCGCCCACACACAGAGCATCACCACTACAGCACGTTTGAATGGATCCTCACACACGTTGATACTTTGATATCTACTCGATTTATACTCACCAATTTATACTCACTTTCATTTCGATATCGCCATTTATCTATTCGTTTGACCATAAGACACTAATTAAAACAATTATTTTGATATACTTCCTTACTTATGTCACTTCTCCCACGAGCTCTATTAATTCTCTGTGCGTCTGCCACTCTTTAAGTCTTCGTAAACCGTTGAATGATTTATCTACCTATCTATCTTTTCGATAGCATTTGGACACAATTACTGGCCTTCTTTATTACTTTATACACTTCTCACAAAGACAAAGAACACTTTCTAATGATAATCGAAAGTGGTGTTGCACGGCAATTTATTAATTTTTCAATTCAAATACTTTGAAAGTTAATGAGTATTGACATAAACTTATCTAAAGTGTACTGCAGATAGATATTTAGTAAGACGAGCTCGCATACGGAACGTGGACGAGGGGTAAATATACTTTCACATCGTTTTATAAAACTACTTTTCATAATCAATACTTTACTGACACGAAATATTAAATGTTCAATGTGAGTGAATATGAAGGTAAATGAGTGAAGTGTGACGGATGGGCCTCATCCACCCCGGTCGGAAGTCGACTGCCACTTGTCGTGTTACATCCACCCCGCTGAACGTCGATAATGCTTCCGGGGTCGATAAAACTACTATATTTTTCTAAATACCCTGTTAATGGGGTGGAACGACCGGGGTGGAGGAGTTCCCCGCTGCCCGTGGAGGAGCGGGGCTGCGCTCCCCGCGGGAGCAGCTAGTGAGGTGTATGGCGCGCAGGCGCTCCGAGGGCGGCAACGAGTGCGGCGCCGGCGCCGGCCACCACCTGGCGCCTCGCCGCCAGCACAGCCAGACGCACTCCGAGCCCGATAACTCCGGCGTCGACGCCGGCTCGCTGCACAACTCGCACACCGGTCAGTACCGCTACTCCACCGCCATAAACGAGTCGCGTGACACGTGACGCGCTGACGGAATATGTGCGCAGGGCGGCAGTCGGGGCTGGAGGCGGGCGGCGCGGGGGCGGGCGCGGGGCGCGGGCGGGGCGCGCCGCGCTCCCTGCTGCTCGCCATGCACGAGTACACGAGCATCACGGACGAGCTGGAGACGGTGTACGGGCTGCTGTCGCCGCCGCCGCACACGCCCAGGTACGCCGCGCCGCCGCCGCCGCCGCCGGGCGGCGACGCGTGCTCTAGCCGTGTGTCCCGCAGGACGCCCATCTCGTCGCGCCTGCTGTCGCCGAGCCGCGCCGCGTCGCCGCGCCGCCGCCACGCCTCCGAGATGTCCAACCCCGAGTTCGCGCTCTTCATGGAGAAGGAGCACCTGCGCGGCGCCGAGGAGGATGACTACATCATCATGGAGAACCTCATCCAGCGCCGGTGAGTGCCCCCGCCCGCACTGCCTGCGGTCAGTGGTAGCGCATTATATCAGAACATCGGATGTAAAACTCACGGTGTTAATGCTCGACCACTAGAAACTCAGTCACAATATAAAATAAACACCCCAAGAATAAGATGCAAGCTAAATACAATATCTGTTCAATCTTGTAACTCTGTTCGTCATAATACCAATAGACGATGCGATGTTTCTCACTGATGGGATCACCTAAGAACACCTTAGCCTTGCCGTGCATCTTAGCCCCGCAGAAGGTTAACGACGACTACGACAGTAGACACACGCATAATTAATATGGGGCGCATTACTTAGACTTGACACCTTTAAAAAGCACATATTTATGTGTGCGTGCCCTGTCTGTAGTTCTTCATAGGCCTTCGGGGTTTATTTTACTTTATAACTCGATTTTACAAGTGAATAATTGAATTCTAACCACTACTAAAACAGCGGTCCGCGGCCCGAGTCGGGCTGGAGGTAAGTGGCGCCGTGTCTAACCTGAAGCATCACATCACACGGTAGTATGTACTGCGCCACTAACACTCTGTTGTAAAGTACTTCTCGTTAGTGACTCGTCAGTGTCTGCATCGTTCACAACTCATCAGTGGTGCTGTGCTCATCGTGTCATCATCGTCGTTATCAAAGGAGATTTATTTCAAAGACTACAACAGAAGTACTTTCAACCACGTAGCCTAGAACTGGGGTGTATCGTGGACAGATACGAGGAGGAGGGCGAGGAAGGCGAGGGCGCGGGTGGGGGCGGGGGCGAGGGCGGCGGCGTCAGCATCAGCGTGCGCGTGGACCGCGACCACGACGAGCCCGCCGCGCCCGCGCTGCTCACCGTGCACGACCGCCGCCTGCCGCACCAGAGGTCAGACACACGCACACACTCACACCATCACCACCACTCACCACTCACTACCCACTTACACCACATTCACAATGTTTCATCACAAATATTATTTTAATTTCCTCATCTGATTACACACTATGTCCTTTCCTACCTAAGCCAATAACTTTGTGTAAACTGAGTTGAAAATTAGTATTAAACTCATTTTATTTTTGACGTAATTCAACATTCACATTTATAATAAGTACTAGCATTTGCCCGCGGCTTCGCTCACGCAGCGTAGATATTGTTGATAAGGAGAAATAATGTAACACCCTTTTATAGTGTTAGTAACACACAGATAAACAGATATTTTTTCTCCTGCTTTTTTAAAGGCCCCATCAGTTTTTTTTATATATATACATATATATATCTTTAATTTACAAATACCAACCCGTAAGAATTTTATTATATGTATAGATTAAAGACGGACAAACGGACAGTCATGACGAATTTATAATGTATCTAATTGGCTCCGGAATCATAAATTTAGGGTCTACAATACTTCTTTGTACACAATATTTTTTACTAAGGCGGCCCCTAAACGATCAATTATATTGCGCAATATTGAATATTGTGCAATATAATTGATCGTCTAGGGCTAATATTGAAGACTGCGCAATGATTGAACGAAAGTTTGAGCGAGTTTAATTTTTATTGTACAATATTCAATATTGAACAATATTGCTTCGTGTAGGGTCAGTATTGCGCAATATTTGACATGTTGCTCGGGATCAAACTATTCTCCGACTGAACAAGAAAACATTGCACAATTTTCTTATTGTGCAATATAATTGACCGTTTGGATCCAAACGCAATTCAATCTTATTGCACAATTAAATATATTGTACAATGTTATTGTAGGTCTAGGGGCCTCCTTAATTGTCATTAGAAGCTAAAACCACTAAACTACTGGGTGAACTCACTCGTGAGCAAGCAACATAAAATTGTCCATGAGAGAAACAATGTTCTCTCAAGTCAATTCCTGCAAATTTGAGGGTTTGCTCCTGAGCCTTATTTATCGACTGTATTTCTATTAAAGTTAGACCTGCCCGTGCCCGCTGAACGTTTGCTATGTGGCTGGTCCTTAAATAGCTGCACTATCTATTGGAATGCTTGGTAATATCTACTACTGCGTGAGTGAAACCGTAGTCACCATGGGAAAAGTAGTATGGAGTCTAGGCCCACCCCTCAATAGTGACGTGTGATACACCGTTGGATAGGGCCTTTGAAGTTTAAAGTATTGATAACTTTATTTTTATTAGCGCCATTTCTGTTTTTAACTTTATTTCATTTAAATAACAATAAATAATTCTTTAGTAGATATTTTTATCTCAAAATTTTTTCAAAGTACATATGATGAATCAAATGAGCCGAAACTCGATAGGGCTTCGACTTTTAATTACGGAGTTCCTATGGCCACCTTCCGGTTCCATCACCAGACCCTGGTTACCATATAGTATCAAAGTACTCGTCAAAATGAATCAAATGAGCCCAAACTCGGTGGGGCTGCGTCGTTTATGTACGGATTTGCTAGAACCTACTTCCAACTCCATACAAACATTTATACCGCTAGTTTACCCTCTTAGGGGTTTTTATAATTCCTTTTTGTAATCCTTATCTACGATAAATAAAAAACTTACATGTAATATTTTAAGCAAATGCATCAAAGGAATAAAAAAAGTCATAGAACAAACTGTCTACCCCTAAAATAACGTTTTAGGGGTGGATTTTCCAAAATGTTTTTCGCTGGTAGTTACTTTTGTTATATAGAGAACCTACATGCAAAATTTGAAGCAAATACATCAAAGAAATAAAAAGTTGCATGTAAGCGATCATCCCCTAATTTACGCTCTTAGGGGTGGAATTTCCAAAATTCCTTTTGCAATCCTTATCTACGTTAAATAAAGAACCTACATGCAAGATTTGAAGCAAATCCTTTAAAAAATTAAACAAATATTATAAATCTTACAACCCCTAATTTACCCTCTTCGGGGTGGAATTTCCAAAATTCCTTTTGTAATCTTTAACTACGTTAAATAAAGAACCTACATGTAAAATTTGAAGCAAATACATTAAAGGAATTTAAAAAGTCATACAAACTTTCAACCCCTAAATTACCTTATTAGGGGTAGATTTTCCGAAACTTTTTTAATTAATGGTTATTTTCTTTGTATAAATAACCTACATGCAAAATTTGAAGCCAATACATCAAAGGAATAAAAAGTTGCATATAAGCGATCATCCCCTATTTTACGCTCTTAGGGGTGGAATTTCCAAAATTCCTTTTGTAATCTTTATCTACATTAAATAAAGAACCTACATGCAAAATTTGAAGCAAATCCATTAAAGAATTTTAAAAAATTGTAAAACTTTCAACCCCTAATTTACTCTCTTAGGGGTGGAATTTCAAAAAATCCTTTCTTAGCGGATGCTTACGTCATAGCATCTACCTGCATGCCAAATTTCAGCTCGATCCGTCCAGTAGTTTGGGCTGTGCGTTGATCCCTCACTAACCACTTTGATAGAAGAAGATTAGTTACAGATATTCTATAAAATCTCCAATTTTGCATACATCCGTTCATAACATAATTGGCGTCCCAACTACGAAAAGGTAATATTTACTTTAAAAAACTGAATAGGTACATAAAACTGAGCATAATTTTCGTTATTTTTCCATTATTGGAAATATTTAAGTATAACGACTTCTCTGGAAAAACAATACTGTGCGTAGTTAGATTAATTTCATGGCTAACGCGAGAAACACAATATATTCTGATTAAAATAATGTATTTACTCAATAATAAGCCCTAATAAGTGCACAAACACTAATAAGTGAAATCACAGGCACTCGCTGCGGCGGTCGTCGGCCATCGACAGCCGCGAGCTGCCGTCGCCGCTGCAGCCGCTGCTGAGCGACGACTGCGCTGACGTGCTGCTGCCCGTGCCCCGGCAGCCCTCCGGTAATCACTACCTCCAGCGCCCTCTTTATTCTATTTTTACACTTACCAAATAACCTTATAGTTAATAGTGGAGATCGGAGTACTAGGTAAGAATGAACTCTGAGCAAACCCCCATCGCCACTTCTTGGACAAGTTATTGCCTCATCTCTACTACTTGATACATCTGCTTGATATATCTAGTTGTGTTTCCAGGGACCATACTTACAAAGACCTATGTATGTTGCAGGTGAGACGAACGCGTCGAGCGAGCTGTCCCTGTCACACATGGTGTCGGAGACGTTGCCGCCCCGGCCGTCCATCGTGGTGGACGGCGCGGTGTTGCCGCGCCAGCACTCGGCCGAGGCGCGCGCGCCGCCGCAGGCGCAGCCGCAGCCCGGCCGCCCCGAGACCATGTGCTAGCAGTGAGTCGCTTCACCACCATTCATTGCTTCTTTTTGGAACGAAGTTCCTTATCGCGCCTTGCGAAAGGGGGCTAGACGGAAAAAATGGTAACGAAATTTTTTAGGCCAGAGAGGGACAGACAGACGCGCATGTTTCTCTGTCTGTCTCTCTCTGGCGTGCACATGTTTCTCTGTCTGTCTCTCTCGCGCATGTTTCTCTGTCTGTCTCTCTCTGGCGTGCGCAAGTTTCTCTGTATGTCTCTCTCTCTCTCTCTTATGCTGGGGCTCCATTAGCGGGCGAAGATTCGTGTCGCGTTGTCGCGACAAAAACATCGTGTTCGCCCGAACACGATGTTCCCGTCTCCACTAGCGGACGAAGATTCGTGTCGAGTTGACGCGATGTATCGTGCCGGATTGTGTTGTTCAATTCCCAACTGTGCGGCCGAGACGTAGGTCGTAATTTAAAAATGGATGCGATGACACGATGTACCCGGCTCCATTAACGCGTTAACACGAATATTCGCCGTAGCCCGCCCCCGATGCTACATCGTCTTCGCCCGAATACTTCGCGATGACACGATGTACGCGGCCCCATTATTGTGTTAACGCGATAATGGGGCCGGGTACATCGTGTCATCGCATCCATTTTTAAATTACGACCTACGTCTCGGCCGCACAGTTGGGAATTGAACAACACAATCCGGCACGATACATCGCGTCAACTCGACACGAATCTTCGCCCGCTAGTGGAGACAGGAACATCGTGTTCGGGCGAACACGATGTTTTTGTCGCGACAACGCGACACGAATCTTCGCCCGCTAATGGAGCCCCAGCATTAGAAGCAAGCCAGATATTTTCGTTTCGTCTTTCTATTTCGCATTGAACAGTGCGGTGTCGCGACGATTATTTTTGTTGATAATAAATAAACTTCGTTCCATCCGGGTGTCCCTTGACACCTCTCAAGTTTTTTTCTTCTATCATGCCAATGGCCACTAATTTAATTTTCTCTGTCTTGTATTTTGTCAGCAAAAGGGCGCTTGGTAGCGCTCGTGGTGAAGTTTGATTAAGCGAAGTTACTTCATTGCAATTGTTAAAAAACGTGCAGCTCGGCCCCTGCTTGGATGGGTGGCCGATAGTGGCATTTCTATCTGAGCGCTTCTGTGCTTCGGAGGGCACGTTAAGCAGCCGGTCCTTTAAGCCTTTAAGCTTTAAAACTGTGACACCAGGGTTGCCACTGCCCTTTCGCATTATTCATTGATTTCGAGTACGAAATGAATGAATAATGCGAAAGGGCAGCATCCGAGACTTTCGTTAAGTCATGGAGGACAAAGCGTGATAAATGTGTGTGAGTAATATGGCCACAAGGATCACGATCGACTGTTTCAGATGGGCGGGGTGGTCAGCGGAGGAAGCTTCCAAAGAGGAGTGCCCGTGAGGCAGCACTCGCAGCGAACGAACACCAACTCTTATCATTATTGTATAACGTACGTTAACTAAGATTTTGAGACGGTACTTTTCCTATTTATAATGAAACTTTTAATATTGTTATGGTCTACATACTTTATATACTTCACTATCATTTGTATCTACTACTTCTAAACAGACTGACTTGAATCAATTGTGAAACACATCATATCTTTCTCGAACGTTTGCTAGGAATTTTACTTTCACCAAAACCACACCTCTACCACCGACGTACCCACTCGGACGGGCGCGGTGGCGCGGCTCCTCGCGCGGCACCTGTCGAGCCGGTTTATATCATATTAATCGTCAACTATCACTTTGCAATAGTCTGTCAACTTTGACATTATTCTTAACTATCTGAGAGATATTAGATATCGCTGTAAATAGCTACGATTTATTCTATTTAAAATTTCGTCTTTAGATGAATGGTCCAATGTATGTTTTGTACTTAATCGTGT
Source organism: Cyclophora albipunctata (assembly GCA_963082685.1). Taxonomy (NCBI): domain Eukaryota; kingdom Metazoa; phylum Arthropoda; class Insecta; order Lepidoptera; family Geometridae; genus Cyclophora; species Cyclophora albipunctata. Next base: position 10,317,727 of record OY720127.1, read on the forward strand.
TACGCTTATGTTAGATCATGGAATCAGATTGTGATGAATACCCGTGAGGCTCCTCCGGCGACCCGCAGCGCGTGTCTGCTGTCAGGGAGCGGGCGCTGGTCTCATTCCATGAGTCTATGTAGTAAGTGAGTGTAGATACTGGTGCATGTTGCGGTGCGGGCTGCGGACGAGAGACAAACGACAATACATGTAATGTGCTCACGTTGTATATACTGTTGTCAGAGTATATGGTTATAATTATTAAAATGGAACTGAATTATAATAGATGTTGTTGATAATATACTACACGTTGTATGTGCCGAGACCGCTCGCCGGGGATAGGCCGGGTCGCGGCTCGCTCACACGCCGGCAGTTCATCCCGCAGTCACTCGATGGACGGAACGAGCCTTTATTTATCTCAACGGTTGCATTTTAATATATGTATTTGAGTACTACATTATGAAAATACTTCTAATGAACTAAATCTGAGAGATTTCATTATAATTTTACATCTGTTTATGTATATGTTTATTACGGTATTATAACAATGAACTGCTATGAAAATCCTAAATATGCTTAGCATTCAATATCTTATTATGTTGTTTTATCAATGCTGACGTTATAAGTCTTGATATTTGACGCATTTTAAATATTTTAGCTCAAAAAGAAATAAACGGTCATCACAATGTGTTCAACTTAGGTGTTCAATTATACCAAATATTTTTTTGCAAAAGGGGCCGAAGATTGTTTCGGAGGTGACTTGTTGGCTGCCATTTTGATTAGTTGCAAATCAAGATGGCTGCCGATTAATTCATCATATCGCAATCCCTTTACCATTATTATTATATTTGCAGTACAATAAATCATCTCTGTATATAATAGTAGACCACTGAGGGACGAAATGATCATGTATATATGTACGTTAGTTTAAATAATTAAGTTTTAACAATAAGCATCGTGTTTTAAGATGCAGACATGCAATACAGCGTTTAGCTTAGTATTACGGACGCGTTCCACCCGGAGGGAGTGGCCACCTCGGCGACGAGGGGCGTGCACAGAGCAATACTACGTCGTAATGTTAGGAGAATAATACGTCGGCCTGATCTACTTATCACAAAAGTATAAGAGTATTTGAAAAATAAATGATGTAATATAATAGTGGTCGTTACAGACGCCGTTGTTGTTTGGCGCGTCGCGGCGCAGGGCCGCGTCTCGGCCCGCGACTGTTGGTTACTTACCCTTCCGAAAACATTAATATTGCATTTGGTACATATTTATTTACATTGATAATTATATAATCCAACAGCAAATGTTTCCATTTCATTTGTGTTCTAATGGGCATTACGTATATTTGTTTCATTGATGGATTGATTATCTGATCGAAAGGAAACATATTTTAATTGACGGAGACAACCGGCCGCTTGACCGAGCACAATGTTATCATATTTATTGTAATAAATTTCAATATCGTAGCACAATTTCTAGACGTCCTTATTGGGATTTAGTTGTACTTCATCAATCAATTTCTCAGAGTGATAGTTTACTTGGTCTGTGTTATGTAAAACATATGTACAATAAAACAATAAATAATATATTTGTGATATTACAATGACGTTGTTCTGTTATTGTTGCCTCCTCTTCCTGTCCGCGGTCCTAGCGCGAGGCCCGGAGGCCCAGGGCTCCGATCACAGTGCTGGTAATGTCTGAAACTACTTACAAGATTTGTCACCGTTTTAATGGACAAGAGGAAATTCATTTTCTTTTTTCACATTTTATTCGACTCGATTCGCAGAAGTAGCAAGCCTATTAAAAAAATATAAATGCAGTTTTTATTGTCACCAAAATGGATGACATGATTATCTAAAAAAACATCTTTTGTAGCTTCAGACTTGCCCATAATGACTGGATTAAAAAATCCGTTCTGTACTTAGTATACGAGGTCCTACCCTACTGATACCAGAATAGCTAGTTTAAATTTACATTTAAGAATTACAACTTCACTTTAAACTCTAAATCTGTCATAAAAGTACTTTTTATGGATATGAGCACTTTATGTTATAAGTAAACAGTTATGGTACTTTACTAGTTAAAAAACTTTATTATAAAATGATAAATCTTCAAAAACAATTACTATAGCACATCTTCAATAGGAGTCCTCGGAGCTAGGAGAGTTGGAGAGTGAACTCACAGTCCGGGAAGAGTTCCAACTGGAGCGGCCGGAGGTATGCATGGAGTTGATGGAGTGGGGCGAGGGTGGCGGGACGGGGGCGCGGCGCCGAGGGGGGCGGGGGCGCGGCAGGTAGCGCGGGTGCGGCAGGCACATGCCCGCGATCAGCGCGCGCGCGCGCGTCTTGCTCAGCCGGCTGAGCGTGGGGCGCGGCGCCAGCGCCCACGCTCGGCGCGCGCGCCGCGAGCCGCCCGCCCCGCGCGCGTCCCCGCCCGCCCCCCGGGACACTGACGCCTTTCGGGACACCGACTCGACACTCGCCCTCGCATTTGGTATCAACTCGGCTCTATCGCCGAGCGGTTCACTTCTGATTGACTCCATTTTATTCGAAGTATATTAAAACAGTGTATAAATTATATCTACCGTGTATAAATTCTGGAAGTGTCATGATGGCATTGATATGGCAGGTTATTTTGTCAAATTCTTGCTATTTGACAGGAAATAGATCTTATAAAACAGGATAGTATAATCATCACTGACCTCTATAATCATCAATGATAATCATGGATTTAATAAACAAACATAGTAATAGAAGAGGAGGATATGCCGACCAAGGGCCTATGCCCACGGAGACTTAAGTCTCTACGCTCTACATCTATGTTGACCAATGTTGACCAAGCGAAAGCGAAACCCATGATTGTGTCAATCATGGGTGTCAAAAGGGTGTCAACCATCAACAAACAGCGACAAGGCTGTCTACATGTTGGCGTTCATCGCTTAGCAACGCCGAGCCGTAATAAGCGTAATATACATACTTAAAGGTCAGTACTCACATACGGTATTACTCGATCGAGCTAAACTGTCGAGTAAAACTGATGGCATGGGCTTTCGTCCACACATTGAGCATTGATCTATCGAGTGAGGCGCGCCGTTCAGTATTCACCGAACCGTTCGAGCCAAAGGATGTCTGTGCAACAAAGGAGACGGTGGCTGTATTTAGCAAGTCTCACAGTTCTTTATAAGAAAATCAAAGAAAATGAAAAGAAAAAACGTAAAAAAACGCTTTTGGAATAAACTCGCAAATTCATTTCTCTAAAAACACGTGTTTCAATCACGATAAACAATACCAGACTGACGCTCGCCTCGCGCCACTCGCAGTCACGTACACACGTTCGAGTCAAGATTGACGGCTCGCTTCGAGTAGGTTCGAAGGAAATTACTTTCATTTAATTCCATCGAGCCGGCTCGGTGCGAGCCTTCGAGCTGTGAGTTTTGCGGTCCACACGTTGATTTTTACTCGACTTCGAGTAAAACTATCGAGTAATACCGTATGTGAGTACTGACCTTTACGGTCGTATCCCGATGGTTTAGCCTGGCCGCATACGTGCGGAATCCGAATTTGATTTCTGAATTCGTTTCTGCATTAGGAATCGTATACTGCCAGTACGTTCAGTAGTGGCTTTGCATAGTTTTTTTTTTCGATTCCGAATGGAAATTTCCGAACGTGTGCGGCGGTACATAACAAATGTATGGAAGTGTGTGGTCGTGACGTCATTAGGCTTTTTAGTCTGCACGGAAGAAAAAGTATGTGTGGCGCTCAATGTATGCGACCAGGCGAAAATGGTGTGACCACTTCGGAGCCATTGAGTTAGGTGGTCTAAAAATTATGTCTCGTCATCGTTAACTTTTTACCTAGCTAAACTTATTTTAGTTCTTAAGCCGTCCCTTGACGCCAACAGATGCTAACTACCCAACGATTTGTTAGCTAGCCGTCCAAGACGCATTTGGTCCAATACGCAGTTCGTCCAAATATAACTGAAATTCTCATTTCGTCCAAAACGCTTTTCGTCCAACACGCTTTTCGTCCAACACGCTTTTTGTCCAACACGCTTTTTGTCCAACACGCAGTTTGTCCAATACGCAGTATGTCCAAGACGCTCTTTGACCACCACGCATTTGGTCATATACGCAGCATGTCCAATACGCAGTATGTCCATCATGCTTGGGGTGGATTTTTGACGTCGATACGGGGCCAGACTAACCATCACACCACCCTGTCACACTAGTGTGGTGGTTAGGAATTCTATTTCTTAACTGTCACACCGACAAAAGAAGATCGAGAAAATACGATTGACCATCACACCACCCTGTCACACTAGTGTGGTGGTTAGGAATTCTATTTCTTAACTGTCACACCGACAAAAGAAGATCGAGAAAATACGATAATATCAAGTAGGTATGTTTAATATTTTAATTAAAACATAGTAACAAAAAAAATAACCCTAACCTACCGAATAGTAAGTAAGAATAGTTCTTACTATTCGGTAGGTTAGGGTTATTTTTTTTTTTAATTGCAAGGAAATATTAACTGTCACACTAGTGTGACAGTTAAGAAAATATTAACTGTCACACTAGTGTGACAGTTAAGAAATAGAATTCAAAATTGCAAGGAAATATTAACTGTCACACTAGTGTGACAGTTAAGAAATAGAATTCCTAACCACCACACTAGTGTGACAGGGTGGTGTGATGGTTAGTCTTGCCCCGTCGATACCTCGTTTTATTGGGTTAGTATCTATGTCTAAGTAGCAAAACGTCAAACAAAGCGAAAAGTCCAATGAGCATTCTGTCTATTGAGCTAATTGCCCATGTAGCAAAACGTCTAACTATCAACAGGTCTATACATATATCAAAACGTCTATTTAGGAAATCGTCAATTTCTTAAAATGTCTGGACACTTAACCACAAAAATAAATACAATAATAATATGAGGGCTACTATTACATACATGCAAACTCTACAGACCTTCAAACTCCTTGATTTATTTTCTGTTAGGGTCATGTTATACTGGCGCAGAGTCGAAGCGCATCGAAGCGTCTACCCAAAACTGAACATAACAAATTCAACTTTAACTACACAGCGTAACACACACATTACTTCTGACATTTTAAAAAGACGCGCGCATACTTGGAATTCGCACGTCTTCGCGCGAACAACGCTGATTGGTGCGCGCGCATTCTCTCCTTCATCCACGTTCATAACCAAGATTTCATAACCAGTTATGAACATGGATTTTTTTCCCTGTTTCATAACCAGTTATGAAACAAAACTTTTTTTTCCATTTTTATAAGCAGAACCTCCTATTTTCTTCACTGATTTGTACCAGTTACGTAAAAAAAAAATAACCCTAACCTACCGAATAGTACGTAAAAACAATTTTCTTCACTGATTTGTAACCAGTTACGTAAAAACAATTTTCTTACTATTCGGTAGGTTAGGGTTATTTTTTTTTACGTGCAGGTCGGTAATTTGACTTAAAGACCTATGTCGCTGGACGGGTAAAATCTCATTATTCAGAAAAGTACCAGGAGACCAGACATGTATAGGAGGTTCTGGTTATAAAAATGGAAAACAATGTTTTGTTTGATAACTGGTTATGAAACAGTGAAAAAAAATCCATATTCATAACTGGTTATGAAATCTTGGTTATGAACGTGGATGAAGCCGCATTCTCGCATATCCCTGCGACCACTAGCGAACCTACGCGACCACTAGCAAACCTACGCAACACGCGTCATAAAGAATATTATTTTAGATTATTTCAAATAAAAAAAAATGGTATTTATACGACTTTTACTAATTATGTTCATAATTGTACATAATTAAAAATTGACGATTTCCTAAATAGACGTTTTGATATATAGACCTGTTGATAGTTAGACGTTTTGCTACATGGGCAATTAGCTCAATAGACAGAATGCTCATTGGACTTTTCGCTTTGTTTGACGTTTTGCTACCTACTTAGACTATCTGATAGGGAGCCGTATCTATAGGACTTCGTCTCGATATGACTAGGTAGCCGATACGACATAATCGTAGTTTGACTAAATCTCGATTGGACTCGATCTCGATTGGACTTGTGGATCGTTATTTGACCAGATCTTTGTATGACTAGATAGCGTTATGACTACTCAGTGTATTGTTTTGTGGGAGTACAGTTGTTTTCAATATGATGATATGTAATATTTTATTTCTCTGGCTCAGACGACTACTACTTTCAACTAAAGGGTCTACTCGGCCCGCGGGCTTAGACGACTACTACAAAAAAAAATAACCCTCACCTCCCGAATAGTACGTAAAAACAATTTTCTTCACTTATTTGTAACCAGTTACGTAAAAACAATTTTCTTACTATTCGTTAGGTTAGGGGTTTTTTTTTTGTATCAGTTAAGTAAATAAAAGCCCTAACCTACCGAAGAGAGTGGTCGACTGAACCCGCGGGCTCAGTTGGCCAGACAGGTGGAATGACTCACCCATGCAAAAAATCGAAAGGGGTCATTCAGCCCGCGGGACGATTTTTATGTGGGATCAGATGACCATGAAGGCAAATAATCCAATCGAGTTAATACTTTTTGATACAATTGTACGTCATATAAATATGTGGTCAATCTGATAAATAGTCATACAAAGATCTGGTCAAATAACGATCAAGTCCAATCGAGATCGAGTCCAATCGAGATCGAGTCCAATCGAGATTGGAGATATGGACGAATGGCGATATGGACGAATAGCGATATGGACGAATGGCGATATGGACGAATGGCGATATGGACGAATAGCGATATGGACGAATGGCGATATGGACGAATAGCGATATGGACGAATGGCGATATGGACGAATAGCGATATGGACGAATGGCGATATGGACGAATAGCGATATGGACGAATAGCGCTATGGACGAACAGCGGCATAGACGAACTGCGTTAACGACATCTGACGGACTGCATAATGGACGAACTGCGTATTGGACCAAATGCGTATTGGACGGCTAGCTAACAAATCTACCCAACGTGTGGGTATCTGTACTGATTATGTATGTTTGTAGCAAAGAAAATACCTACTCGTTTATTATGAGTATTATTTTATATCCATAATGTAATAAATAATTGTCTTGAAGACAATAGCTCTTATTCAATTATAATCAAATATAGTCAAATTCAATGAGAGTATCGTTGCGCCGAGTGTTCGTGGTAGTTTCCGTTACTTCTTTCTCCGGTAATTTTCCCTGAAACAAAAAATATGACAATGAGTTCATTTTGGCAAACTGCAGCCAGAAGCCCAGCCTAGTTACCATGAGAAGTTGTGCGTGTGTGTGTGTGTGTGTATGTGTGTGTGTGTGCACTGACCGCCTCCTTCTTGTTGACGGGCCTCATGGTGTCTCCGTAGACCTCCCAGAAGGCGGTGACGTGCGTGGTGGTGAGCCGCTTGCGCACCAGCGCGCAGTGCAGCTGCCAAGTGCCGTCCTTGTTCTGGCACACGATGTCTGCCGCACACGCCGCCCATCAAACCAACCGGAATATCAGAAAGCACACACAGTATTTGTACGTACAGTCAGACCATGAAAACGAATACGCTTCATATTTATGGGCTAACTATGTGCGCTTGCTTATCTCAACGATGCTTATTTAATAACAAACAACTTCACCTCGTAACTCCTAGTGTTCCTACATACTCGTATGTAGAGCTCAATGGTAAAGTAGGTACACAAAGCTAGTGCTCCGTTTATGTAAGTTTTTAAAGTAGGTACCTACAGCAATGGTAACTACTGATACACCATACCTCACCTAAAGACGTGTGGCTCTTAGTACCAACACTACTCATGTTCAATATACGAGACACAATTGAGATGATGGGGGTTACCGACGGCGGCGGCGACGGTCAGCTTCTCGGCCAGCTCGTCGCGCAACGCCGCCTCCGCCTGCACTGGGTACCGCCGCTTCACACAGACACAAACCGTTGCACTACATCACTTGTACCAAAACACAAGCCAATTCAAACTCTTGTCCACTTCAAACTATATGTTATACATATAATTGAATAGGCATAACCTATAAGTTCTCTTGGGTAGGTCTCTGAAAATGAGACTAGGAGTACCAGTTTAATGCAGTTAATATGTAGGTACTTAGTAATCTCGCAAGTAGGCACTCAAGATACTTGCCATTAAATAGATCACGATATCGTCGAAGTGAACGTTCTGTCGCCACTTGGTGAGCCACTTCAGAGCCTCCACAATTATTTCAGGCGTCACCTTCCAACAAATCAACTTATTAATTATTATGTAGCTTTTAGGAAAGTTTTTTTAAATATGTAGCTTTATGTAGCTTTTAAATTAGTTATTTATTGTTGTAGATTTACCCCCAAAGAGATCCCACAGTTTTTCTTGCATGCTAAATGTGAGTGAGAGTGAGGGGGTGATGGTGTAGTGCGGATGTACCTCGCAGTGGCGCGGCTCGGCGCCGTCAGCGGCGGCGGTGGCGGCGGCGGCGACGGCGGCGGGCCCGGCGCGCTCGCACAGAGCCGACAGCACCACGCACTGCGACCCCGCCTGCACGCACCGCGACTCTACACACACACACAAAACCTTTACATACACGCTCTCCCTAGCCTGCCTCTATACGGACACCACCCATCTCATTCAATAATACTTGTCTTGATGACTAAGTTCTAATAGGCACTTTAACAAGCTCGTGGGTACAGCGGCTTCGATTCCCGCCCGGAGTCAACAATAACTGCAGCAGACATAGTTGTTCACGACGATGTCTGGGTGTCAATCATACAGGGTGGCATGCCGGCTTTTAAATCTGGTATGTGTATGGGCAAGTCTGAAACTACATGAAATATTATTATATATGACACATTAACAGTGTTGCATATTTTACACTTAAATCTAGAGTTGCAGAGTACATTTCTGATATGAACACCAATTAATGAAGTTATCGGCGTAATCTGTAAGCATTCATAACAAGTAAACACAGTTGACAAGCCCGTTAGCACAGTGGCAGTGAGAGCGCTTTCTTGCGGGTTCGATTCCCGCCCGGAGTCAACGATAGATATGTGAAGACATAGTTGTTGGCAACGACGTCTAGGTGTCAATTATAATATTCGTGTAGTATATGTATATGTGTATGTATGTGTAGGTATATGTATGTAGTAGTATCAGTTAGTTAGATTCCATAGTACAAGCTTAGAGCTTAGTTTGGGCACAGTTTAAATATAAATTGCAACCAATATGGAAACCGCCTACAAACGCTCGAAACGGCACACTCACACATACAAGCGTATCTCGTAATTTGTATTGCAAAACTATGTTTGTTTCACAAACAACTGTTTTATAATAAAAATGCATTATAAAAAATGTGTAATATTATTATGTGGCATTAGATCGGGACGGGCGGCGATCGAAAGAAAAACGTGATTTTATGTCTAGATTTCCGACGGATGAGATGCGGTAAGTAATTTACTTTACTAATTTCATCGTTTACTACATTTCTACACATTTCCAATGTAGTTTCCGAATAGTATTGTCATGAAAAACAAAGTCGAAATCTTATACAATCTTAACAAAGTCAAAAATGTCGCACATTGTGGCAAGGGCACAATGGATTCCATGCGACATTTTTCGTGCGTCAAAAATGTCGCATGGAATTCCATTGTGCCCAGATACAAGATGCGACAGTCTGCCACGTGACGCAAGGTGTTGCCATGCCGCACGGTTCTTGCCACAATGTGCGACATTTTTGACTTTGTAGCATGCGGCCTTGTGGCATGCCGCAATGCCGCACAGTGTTGCCCCGGTGTAATCTAGCCTTAAAAGTTCTAGTGATGTAGTTAAACATTATCGATAAATAAATATGAACCAAAAATTCTTGCAAGAATTGATTACCTACACTCCTACACACATAGTTTTACTATATTACCAGGAGGAGATAGAGAGGCGTTGAAATCGATCATTTTGTTATTTGAGATAAAAAATTTAATACCATGAAGATAACATGCTGGTAACAAATTAAAATGAAAATGTTTAATTTTTATCTTTGTGAATCCAAAATATTGGTAACGTGTCTGTTTTATTTCAGGATACAGCATTTTGAAACCAGTGATACAATACAAGCACAAAGGTCAGGAGGAGATAGAGAGCTGTTGGAAGCGTTCCTCTTGTAAGTTGAGAAAAAATCGCCATGAAGATACTTGTGGATACTTTATTAATAAATATTTATTTATTTAATTAAATACATGTTTTTTTGTAAGCTAATTATTTCAATTCGATTGATTGTTCACAACAGAACAAAACGGTTCTATTAAAAAAAACAATATCAAAAACATCAACGTGACAGCCCTAGTGCTTCAACGGAGCGTAGGTATTTATTTCAATAGTTTCCATACTGGTTGCAATTTATATTATACTGTGATATCTTCAGTGAGACGAGAGGCCTTTGCCCAACAAGTGGGACATTATAGGCTAATACTTTACTTTACTTTTTACTGTGGTTTGGGACTAATTCACCGTGAGTGAATTTGTCCGGGTATAAAAAAAATAGTAACATTTAACATGAATAGTAAGCTGTCGTGTTACAATCAAACAAAAAGAAAATTACATATTATATTAGTTAGGCAATTAAAAATAACAAACGATTAGAAATATTTTAAATATATGTCGGAGATGGACGTATAATCAAGCTATAGAAGTTAAAGAGTAGTTTGTAAATTCAGTTGACTGATGGAATCGGTAGTGTTGTTATTCCGTGACGTGAGTTCTACCTTCGTGGTGTAGTCTGTGGTATGAGAATAGACTATGTTAAGTCTGTGGTGTTACGCACTGTGACAGATGACAGTTGTTCGATAGAGGGATGTGAGCTGGTTTGGTAGTCTGTGGCAGTGAGTGAGTGAGTGAGTCTAGGATAAGTAAAGATGGCGTACATTAGCCTGGTCGGTACATTAGACGTGATGGGACGAATGGAGATGGTTGGATGGCGATTACATTGGAACGTAGATGGGAGGAAGGATGTGTTGACGACATCACGATCGTATTGCGAATCGAGTATAGGATTAGGAAAAGATTCTATGGCGTGGACAGGACGACTATGGGGAGTAGGGAGGTCGTTTAGGTTCCATCAATTAATTGAATCTAGACGTATCCTAACTGTAATCTGTAATCCATGATGACCGTGTGTAAAATACAAGCAATGTCATTGTAACGAAGTCCTGTGAGTTATTATTTCAAGATCAAGACCTAGAAATCCTAAGATGTTGGATTGACAGTATAATGCTCGTGCTTATCCTGATGTGACATGTCCCCAATATCAGAAATGGGGTAAATATCGCTGTGTTCGGCCGACATCAGAAGTAGGATGATTATCGAGGTTACCCGACATCAGAAGTAGGATGATTATCGAAGGTGTCCCCGACATCAGAAGTGGGATCAAGATCGCTATTGCCCACCGTGCATCTAGCAGACAATGATAAAGATCGCTATTGCCCACCGTGCATCTAGCAGAGAATGATAAAGATCGCTATTGCCCACTGAGCCTGGATTGCCCACTGTGCTGAATATCATATCGCCATGGATTGTGTTCAAGATCAACCACGGAGCTAGGCTTATGATAAGATGAAAGAATATTGAGAGCTGCAAGCTGAGCTCGTTAGTGCATGTTATCGACGACGACGGCGACGACGACGGACGACGACGACGAGATTGAAATTCATGTACCTTCCCCTGGATTATGAAGCTCGTAGTATTCGGAGATATGTCGGAATCATCATCCCGCCAAAAGCCCTACTGTCATGCGCTTTACGTAATGTTTATTTTGCAATTGGTTATAAAACTTGGAATGTTCTGTGAGTATAGTTAGTTGGTTTTCTACTCTATTGTGGAGTTAAGAAGGTAATTATGAGCTTCCGAAAGAGTCAAGTTTAATCTTGTACGTAATGTGATATGTTCTAATATGTTTTCTTATTTTCATGTTGGTGCAATGCGGGTAATTATTGTGAGCATTGATAAACCTCGTCCAGGGAAGAACGTGGTTCTCTTCTCAATCCTGTTACCTGAGGAATATGAGGGATTGCGGTAATGATTGGCATGAATTGGCGTATTGAAGTATCTTAGTTGGAAAATATCCGGTGAGCTATTTTGTGATATTTGAGTCAGTTAACATTGAGAGTTTTGTAGTGAATCTTCGTACCACTTGATAAAGTAGAAAGCTTATTGAAAGTATTTTGGATGTTTATCCAGTTGTAAAATATGAGAGTATGAGTAAGGGTTTCTATGTGACTATGTGACTTATTGAGTTCAATGTTCGAACTCGGCGATGGTCGTGGTCTGGATTGACCGTACTGTGGAGTGGTCTGCTGAGACCGTGTGTTGTTGAGCAATGTGATTGCTCGTCGGCTGGTTGCCGTGACTAGACGTGACTAGACAAGCTTACTGTTACTTACTCATGGCTCATATTGTAATGTGCATTTGAGATTAATAGTCTATTGAAGTTAAAGTTGAAAATGACGTGGTACCTAGTATTCATGTGTTACATAGCATTGAAGTTTCCCGATTGATAATAATTTTAATTAACTTTTGATTGAAATCAAGAATTTTGAGGAAGAACAAGCTTCTTAATAGTCAGGTTGACCGAGCGAGTGCAAATGACTGTAGCCGCGAGGTTTAGAGGAAAACGAGTACACAATATAGTGTCATTGACTGGTATAGGAAAATGCCTGAAGGGCAAGTACCCATTGTTAGTGATTCTGAGCCTTGTGAGGATGAACTGTAGTCACTTTTGACTGTGTGGTAACTAGTTGTGCGTGTCCTCTTGAGTCTGGGTGGTCACGGGGATGATCACGGGTGGTCACTGGGATGACCACAGGAGCGGCTGATCACAGGGATGATCAGGGCTAGGCGTGATCACTGGGATGATCACGGGAGTGGCTGATCACAGGGATGATCAGGGTCATGGGTGATCACTGGGATGATCACGGGAGTGACTGATCACAGGGATGATCAGGGTCATGGGTGATCACTGGGATGATCACCGGAGTGACTGATCACAGGGATGATCAGGGTCATGGGTGATCACTGGGATGATCACGAGAGTGACTGATCACAGGGATGATCAGGTCATGGGTGATCACTGGGATGATCACGGCCAGTCACAGGGATGACTGCGTATTAGGGCTACGGGGATAGCCGGACAATAGAGACACACACACTTGACTTTTACTTTGATTTGAGATTAATTTAATTTTAATGGGTATTTGCGCCTGACGATGTTCTAGTTCTAATGTTTAGATAAGCAATGTGATCATGAATATTGAGATAGTTAAATTTGTTCATTGGAAAATAATAATAGTTTGAGCTTTACTAAGTCTTTCGTTGAAGTAGTTAATTAGGTCAGGAGTGACCGAACGATGGTGATCGTTACACGTTGAAAGCTTTGAACTCTAAACGTACTTACAAGTACGCGCATGATAGGTTAAGACGGATGCCCGAGGGCGAAGTACCACTTGAGGTAGAAGAGACTGAATCTGGGGAGGATGGTGGGGAATCTTAGTTCGGCTGGTCAGACAATACCAGTAGCCATTTCGTAGCCGTAGTCCGTTAGAAGTCGGTATCTGCTTTGAGTAGACCGTGGATGCGCGGTAGCGGGTGGCTCTGGTGGAGGTCGGGTCTGGTAGAGACCATAGATTCCGAGGGGATCGGCATTCGTGGAATGCAAGGAAACGAACATGAGGTTCGATGAAGGGGCTTAGTGAAAAGCCACAGGCCACGAATAAGATTCCTGCCGTATGCTTAAGGATCACGGGGTTGCTTTAATGATTGTAAATAGTGGATGAAAGTGGTACTTTGCTGCTCTAGCATTTTCTTCGGTTATTGTAACTTCTTTAAAGTGTTTTTTTTTTCTGTTCTTTCTTTGTAAGTCTTTTTTAAAGTCAAAAGAAAACAATAGTTTTGCCGAGAAGTTTATTTCAATTTACCTTCTCAAAGTTGAGTTAATACTAAAGTTGGGTGTCAGGAGTAGCCGAACGGTATGTACTGTGCTATGTTTTTATTGTTACAGAATAACACACGAGGACGTGTGCTAGCAGGATGGCCGTGTCGGAGATGGACGTATAATCAAGCTATAGAAGTTAAAGAGTAGTTTGTAAATTCAGTTGACTGATGGAATCGGTAGTGTTGTTATTCCGTGACGTGAGTTCTACCTTCGTGGTGTAGTCTGTGGTATGAGAATAGACTATGTTAAGTCTGTGGTGTTACGCACTGTGACAGATGACAGTTGTTCGATAGAGGGATGTGAGCTGGTTTGGTAGTCTGTGGCAGTGAGTGAGTGAGTGAGTCTAGGATAAGTAAAGATGGCGTACATTAGCCTGGTCGGTACATTAGACGTGATGGGACGAATGGAGATGGTTGGATGGCGATTACATTGGAACGTAGATGGGAGGAAGGATGTGTTGACGACATCACGATCGTATTGCGAATCGAGTATAGGATTAGGAAAAGATTCTATGGCGTGGACAGGACGACTATGGGGAGTAGGGAGGTCGTTTAGGTTCCATCAATTAATTGAATCTAGACGTATCCTAACTGTAATCTGTAATCCATGATGACCGTGTGTAAAATACAAGCAATGTCATTGTAACGAAGTCCTGTGAGTTATTATTTCAAGATCAAGACCTAGAAATCCTAAGATGTTGGATTGACAGTATAATGCTCGTGCTTATCCTGATGTGACATGTCCCCAATATCAGAAATGGGGTAAATATCGCTGTGTTCGGCCGACATCAGAAGTAGGATGATTATCGAGGTTACCCGACATCAGAAGTAGGATGATTATCGAAGGTGTCCCCGACATATATATATCAAAAATGGTAGAAGTAGGTAAACATAACTACAAATTAACAAACTACTTATTTCGACGGAGTATATTAAGCAGTTTATGCTTGAATCTGGGAAGTGAATCATGAAATATGTCGACATCACAATCAACATTACCGTTTAGTACATTGTGCTCATTACATAATCTAACAATTGGGGAGCTAACACCGAGATTTGTTCGAACCGAGGAGGTGTGTCAGATTTAGGTTATAAGTATCTGGCGATTTCGAAGTGTTAAAATATTTAAAAATTGTATGCGCTGACCTATTACAAATACCAGGCGAGACAGACAAATGCTAAATGCCGAGTGAATGCGCGCTGTATGTTCTCTATTCGTAGAGAGTGTGAGGAGTACAAAGGATTCCAAACTACTAATGCATATTCTAAGTGACTCCGCACTAGACTATTTTTTCCTTGGGAACCACGGTGAAAGGTTAGTTTTTAGGGTTCCATACCCAAAGGGTGAAAACGGGACCCTTTACTGAAACTTCGCTGTCCGTCTGTCCGTCCGTCTGTCACCAGGACCTTTAACCTTAATTTTTGACAGACGCGGACACCTTACAATATGTTGGTTTTGAGACGAGCTGAAGGGTGTCAAAATAGAAATTTATACAAGTATACAGCTGGGTTGCTCGAATTCCGAGATTTTTACCTTATTTTGAATAAAATGACGGGACTAGACTAGGCGAAACAAGCGTTTTTTCAAACATTTAATGAATGCGGTTTTTATTGTCACTTAAATCGATGATATGGTTGCTAAGATAAGATCTTCGAATCTCTTATAGTTTCAAACTTGCGCGTACCGACTAGCGACTGGTTTAAAAAGCCAAACTGTATATTCTAATGAAATATTACTTACGAAGTATTCTATTGTATGGTGTTTCTTCAATAGAATAAAACCAGGTAGTTAAATTCTACAATACAAGCTTAGAGGCTAACTTGGGTCTAATTAACCGTGTGTCAATTTGTTCCCGTGCTTCGGAGGGCACGTTAAGCCGTCGGTCCCGGTTACTTTCTACGAATAGTAGTCGTTACATGAGCCATGTCAGAGGTCTTTGGCGGCTCAATAACTCTGAACACCAGGATTGGTCAGCTTGACCATCCACTCGACGAAGAAGAAGAATTTGTTCTGTATATATTTATTCACTAGCAGCGCACCGCGGTTTTACCCGCGAGCCCGTTCCCGAGGGAACTGCGGGATGAAAAATAGCCTATAACCTTCCCGTTGAATGTGGCTATCCATTGCAAAAAGAATTATTCAAATCGGGCTGGTAATTCCCGAGATTATCTCGAACATAAGTTTGTTGGTTTGTATACAAACAAACATACAAATTTGACCTCAAATAATATTAGTAGGTATAGATATGATTTGCTTCTGATGCTAAACCCTTCCTTGGAACTTAGCCCACAACGCTGATCCAAGCGAAAACACATGGTATCGAGGTAAAGGTCGGCGGGTGTCGGTAAGTGTCAGTGGGTGTCGGTGGGTGTCGGTGCATGTGTCTGTGTGAGTGACCTTCACCTGTGGCAGCAGGGACGTCTTGGTGCTCTGCCTTCTTCATCATGGACCTGGTGGAGATAAAGGCTCAATTTAACATGCCCGGACACAAACAACAGGATATGCTGACCAACATTTATTTCACACTTAAAAACACTCTCAGTAATAAAAATAAAGTAATCGAAGGGTGCAGGCGGCTGACTGGAGCGAAGGGACGGGACGAGACGGGATGGGGCGGGACGGGTCGGGTTCAGAGTTGAGTTGAGCTCGGCTGCGAGGAGGGCTGTTGCTTGTCGTACCTGCGGCAGCGATCGCAGAGATTGTCGTCATCACTTTTGTTGTCGTGCCGGTATTCGCGCGGCGGCGCGCGGCGCTCGCGGCGATCGCGGCGCACGCGGCGCTGCGCAGGGCGCGACCGCTTCAGCACGCGCCCGCGGCCGGGCCGCCGCCGCGCCGCGCGCCGCGTGCCCGCCCACCGCTGCTGCAAGCGCCCGCCCTTGCCGCCGCCGCTGTTGCCGCTCGTTTGTTCCTCTGCGCGCTCTCGGCCCCGCTCGTCCTTCTCTCCGTTGTTGGTCTGATCTTTGTTCCGCTGCTCTCGACCTGCATCCTGTTCCTTCGCTTCATGATGATAGGATTCCATACTAGTAATTTTGGTGATTTTTAAAGAGCAGATTGCTACGATCGACTTTAATTAATTAATAATTAATTATGAAATCTTTTGAAATATATTGAAATGACAAAGGCATGACAGACGTGGTATACGTTTCAAAAGTATTTTGATCCTTGATTTTGATCTATGGATAAGGACTTTAATTGAAACTGGACTGCGGACTTGTCGCAAAAAACGTCTATGACAAGGAAGTTATATATAGAGGTCAGTGAGAGCCCTGCATCCCTTTCTAATTAGGATGACCAAATACTTTTAGGGACAGAACTTAAATTGTAGTTGAAAAGGTGGGTTTATGAAAACGGTCAATAAACAAAAACTATTCCCATTAACATTTCTCACTATCTAAATCAAAATTGGGTTCATAGACCAGTGTCGATAATTTTTAAAACCAAAAATAATAATAGTAGGATGAAACCCATTAGAAAAGGAGGGGAATATTATAAAAATGAAAGGAAAAATAAATTACGGGCGATCTGAGGTCGGGAAGGGGGAAGGGGGTGAGTTTTCAGGGGTAAAAATGGTTTATCTCGATTTCCGGAAAAACCACAAGTCCTACGGAAACAAGTCAAATGGCAAAGTTGTAGGTAATAAAATGATCTACAACTCTTGTGTTGACAATTTGTTCACATAACCTCAAAATATTTTTATATTATATTATGTCCCAAATACACTGTAATTTATTTGATTAAAAATATTTATTTTTTCACCTTATTTTGAATTAATATCGAAAAAGCACCCTAATTTTCAATCGAAAATTCACCCGTCAAAATATCAGCTTTTTTCAAAAAGTTGGCATGTTTTCTGTTCCTTGAAATCTCTTCTTTCCGATGGTAAAAAAAAATAAATATGTTGCCATAGTAAATCTTCTCAGAAAATGCAAAAAACTCGAATACGATTATTTTTTTTAAAGTTGATTTATTTAATGTTAATTACATTTATGTCATAGAAAATCTCATTATATATTATATTATATATAAATATAAATGTAAATCGTACTATTAAATGTAGATATAGTCCAGTCATTATAGTAAGTTCACCTCGGAATTCGAGATACCCAGCTGTAAGTCTGTAAATACTTGTTTATTGACACCCTAAAAGTCTTGTCTCATAACCTACATATGGTAGGGTGTACGCAACTATTAAATTTCAAGGTCAAAGGTCACAAAAATCAGTATTTGCGTTTTTTTGTAAATATCTCAACGGTTCAGCGTATGAAAAAAAAATTTGAACTAATATGTAGAGAATTTTGTATTCTACAACATTGATAATAAATACAAGATACAGTCACTACAAGATTTGTAGATCATTTTATTACCTACAACTTTGCCATTTGACTTGGTTTCGTAGGACTTGCGGTTTTTCCGGAAATCGAGATAAACCATTTTTACCCCTGAAAACTCACCCCCTTCCCCCTTCCCGACCTCAGATCGCCCGTAATTTATTTTTCCTTTCATTTTTATAATATTTCCCTTCTTTTCTAATGGGTTTCATCCTACTATTATGTTTTTTCACTTTTTATTATTTTTAAAGGCTTCTACCCTGGTCTATCATTGCTAAGTTTATCAAAAGTAATTAATTAAATAAAAAATGTTATTTAAGACGCAAAACTTTTAAATTTGTATATAAACTGTAATTTTAGATGAATATGGTTAATTTACGAAGAAATTACAATCTATCACTTTAGGTAAATTAGGTAAAATTATTAATGTATTGTTACTAAAAAAGTTTCAGGAAAAGTTGTTTGGTATGGTCACCCTGTTCCATGTGAATCATTATTTTAATATTATTACCTCGAATATTAGAAACATAGTGTTACCTGTGAAAGGATATTTAACAGTTTGCATAGTATAGCTCTCGCTTCTGCAACCTTTTACGCTACACTTTTTTTTACAATTATTACAATATTATTACTGGGTTACATTTAATATCATAAGAAATCCAATGACAAATGACATATGTCAATTTGAGGGATGCCAATCCAAAATACAAAATGCTTACCGATTGCATAAAGAAATCTATATTTAATGGTTCCTTCATATTTAAATAAAATAAAATATGTACACAAAAATTCATAAATTAACAATATGTATTCCAAACTAGCAAAACTTGGTAAAACACTCCTAATGTACAATTAAAGTTAAGTAAAGTTTAAAAAAAAATCTACTGCTTCGTGATTTTAATTTTAGTAATGGCAAATGTGCAAGCGGGACAGAGGGCTTTCTTTGGTTCGTTTATGTAAAATAAAGGCTTATTTATCACTATAAATAGAATACATATTTGTAGTACACAATCCATTTTGTACATTAAATCCACATTAAATCCATGATCTATGATTTCGATTCAAATTTGAATTGAAATGATAGAAATTTTATTATATTATTCTCTTTGATAATTATGCTCATGAGTCATGGACTATCTACGCGTTGAAAGCTGTGGTCACAGTGTGGTGCATAGGTGTCGTGTACAGTTCCAACTCTTCCAGCTGTCCCAATGAAATTGACTTCCGCTCACGAATAATAAAGAAGAACTTACGACACAAGAGCAAAACTAGTGCACCTGGCGGGGGCGGTGCCTTGCGGATGCAGATGCGAGTTAATTTGGGGTGTAGTGGATTATTCGCGTTGCAGTCATGTCAGTCGACCTACAAAGGTGACATGGTGCGAAATAACACCCCGGTAACCCTGACGGCTCGTGGGTTAAACCTGGAGGAGGAAATAACATCAGGAAGAACATCACCCGAGCTTTTTCGGCTACCTCCCGGATTTTTTATCATGGCTGTGAGCAGTCCATCTTCGATGGCAAGACCCTCAGGCAATTGCAAGAAAGCTTAAAGGTGACAATAGAGGTCTCGTTAATATAATAATAATAAAAATAACGTTTATTGATAAAGCACATGTTACATACATCAAGTGATTGATGGACCCCAAACTAGGTTAACCTGTGTCTTGGGGACCTCCTTCCAAATTATAACAATTATAGTACAATTATAGTACATTATAGCGGATTCGCGTTCGTGCCGTCAACACGAGCAGTCGTGTCGCAACTGCTGACTCGATGTTCGACTGAATCAACGTTTTTGCCACCTTTAATAAAATGGCATGTACTTATAAGACGGACTTTCTGCCCTCCGCGACACTGGATGGGATCGACCTCAAGAATCTAGTGCGGGATTTTTCGCTCCTTAGAGCTGAGGTCACCGCCATTCAAGCCAAACTGGAGGTGTCGGAACGTGTGGTCGCTGAATTAAGGACCGAGGTCGCGGCATTGCAAAATAAGCCAGTGACGTCGATATCACCGCAGTCAGCACGCAACGTGACCGTGCGACGCGGTGCAAAGAATGACCGTAATTCGCCGGTCAGCATTTTTAACGCGGACAATACCGATGCACAGTTGAATGACCACCCGGGCCAGATGACGTCGGCCCCCCCGGCTCCTAAACCGACACCCGTGCCTGTTGCGCCTTCGACTGCTCCACGTGTCCTCAAGCAAAAGAAGAGTTATGCGCAAGCGTTCCGCCAGCCACTACCTAAGCCTCGGCAGGTGTCCACTGCTGAGGAAAACTGTGTGGTTGCGCCGAAGGGATACAGAGCGAAAAAAGTCGACGTGGACGGTTTCACCCTGGTGGAAAAACGTCGACCAAAGCCGTCTCGCAACCAACGTGGTACCGCCGCCGCTACAGCAACAGAGGTCACTCTCCGTGTTGTGGAGCCTACCGTTTCGCTGTACATTTCAAGATTAGACTCTAACACCACAGGCGAAGAAGTCTTGGAATATTTGCAGCAGAGAGTCTGTTTTTGGACAAGGGAATCTATACGGCTCACCCTGCGGCACCTGGAGTCAACGAGGGATACGACATTCAAGTCGTATGTGCTTCAAGTGCCTGTGAAGCACAAGGCAATGTTCTTCTCTCCCGACTTTAGGAGGAGTGGTATATCGTCGCTTCAGGGAAGCATTTACGAAAAAAAATCCCTGACAAATATATTAGGCATAATTATAAGTATAAATGTATATATGTTAGTTTGTAAGGTATGTATGTAAAGTAGAATGTAAGCTATATTTTATTGTTGCTCGGTTTGAGAGGTATCACCTTTCCGTGACACAGTTTACACTAGTATGGGAGGTGATGTCTCGATAACTGAGCGAAATATAATGTAATTACATTTGAAATGAATAAATAAATTTGAATTTGAATTTGAAATTTGAATTTTACAAGATTTGTTCAAATTAAACGTTAATTAAGATTATTGTTATGAAACGTTAATTAAGGTTATTTGCCAAATTGCTGCATCTGGCCTCTCTCCGGTCGAAGCGGTCTCCGTTCCATCGGATCAAGAGATGTAGAACGAGGGAGTGCTTTTGCGTTTGCGCCTACTTCTGAGCACTATAATATAGTCTGCGTATTTGACCGTTTTTGTAACTGGAGTCCGATTTTGCGCTAATGGCGTCGGGCCAAGGTAGAAAGGTTCAGTTGGTGATGCAAACTGAACTTTGTCCGAGGCCTGCACTCATGCGGTCCTGGGACTGTAAGAAGACACCGTGGTCGTTTTTGCTTTGAATAATGGGAAACGGAGTGAATTCGGCAGCACCCAGGGTGACAAAGCAGCCCTATTTAGGGAAGCGCTGCTTTCCCGGTTCAACCAGGGAGGCGGCTAGAAAAGGTGCCCTAAAAATGCACGCTGCACTATTTTACGGGAGGTAGTAGCCACGGCTGCCTACGTATCCGTTATTTCGTGGTCGAAAACACAATAAAAAAAATATATGAAAACCTAATAACACCAGAAACATGACCTTTGGCTCATGGAATGTGCGCACCTTACTGGACCGTGACGGTAACGCATGTCCGGAACGTAAAACCGTTGCTCGTGAGCTCGGCCGCTACGATGGGGATATCGCGGCTCTTCGCGAAACCCATCTAGCGGACGAAGACGAATTAGTAGAAAGAGGTGGCGGATACACGTTCTTTTGGGAATGGCAGCCATAACTGAGCTTAGACAATCCGGCGTGGGATTTTCCATCAAAAACAGCATTATAGCTTCTAAACTGACAGACCATCCGATTGGAATTTCTGATCGCGTACTTACTGAGGATTTCCTTGAATAGTAAGAATCATTTTAATATTATTAGTAATGCCCCAACATTAAACAATAGCGACGATGTTAAAGACTTTAATGAAGAAATCTCACAAACACTGTTAAATATTCCTTGGAGAGAACAGATCCTACAGATCGGCACAGTCTCCGTGGTCTTGTGGTTTGAGCGCCCGGCCCACGATCCGGAGGTCCCGGGTTCGATTCCCGGTGGGGACAATTTCTCACAAAAATCTCTTGGTGTCCTCAGTTTGGTTAGGGCATTACAGGCTGAATCACCTGATTGCCCGAAAAGAAAGATGATTCCGTGCTTCGGAGGGCACGTTAAGCCGTCGGTGCCAGTTACTTTCTACGGATAGTAGTCGTTACATGAGCTATGTCAGAGGCCTTTGGCGACTCTATAACTCTGACACCAGGATTGGTCAGGTTGACCATCCACTCGATAAAGAAGAACAGATCCTACTCCTCGGTGACTTTAACTCTCGGGTAGGAAAAGATTTCGAGGCTTGGCGTCGGGTGCTGGATAGACATGGTGTTGGAAGTATGAACAGTAATGACTTTTTGGACCGAAGTTCCTTATCGCGCGTTGCGAAAGGGGGCTAGACGGAAAAAATGGTAACTACATTTTTTAGGCCAGAGAGGGACAGACAGAGAAACTTGCGCACGCCAGAGAGAGACAGACAGAGAAACATGCGCGAGAGAGACAGACAGAAAAACATGTGCACGCCAGAGAGACGCAGACAGAGAAACATGCGCGGCGCGCATGTTTCTCTGTCTGCCTTTGTTTGGTGTACTGTATGTACATTATTAGTTTATGTTTTTGACGCATTACATTTATTTTGAATATGTAGGACGGGTAATGATAAAGTGGCAATAAAAATAAATTTTAATTTATTAATAACGTAAAAACTTAATGAAGTAGTGAACAAGCGTCCAAAAAAGTCTTGGGCTTGAAGTATATCTTCAAGTCTCCCAGAGAGAGAAATGTCTAACCAATAAAACAACAGTTTATGGTTGCGAGTCACTTTATTGCAAAATGTAGTAGAGGACTAGGTTAATGCTCAGAACACAACGTTAGCGCGATTCAGCCGATTGACACAGTAACGCCATCTTTTGGCAACATATGGTACTAACGGACATAAACATTTGAATTCAAACTTAATACATTAAACATTCCGCCCACCATGAACATCCATGTTCATTTTAAACCTAGTGCTTAAAAATTACCTACCACAATACACAATAAATGCAATAAACGTATTCTTTGCTTCTATTACTACAGAATTCTTATCCTACCGACAAGGGAATTACAAACTTAAGTCATATATTATAGCTACGTTAGGGTTCAACCGCCCACCGTGAACAATTGTGAGCGTGAACTGAATTAATCAAACAATAGGATAAAAAAGATATTTAAAAAAAATTAACAAAGTTGTATATCAAAACAAAACTTACTCAACTTATAAACTGATACATAACTACTCAACCATGCTCAAATAGTTTGAAACATAAAATAAAATAAACAAACCTTAGAATTAAACTACATATCATATTAAGCTCAAATAAAACCGTTTACTTGGCAACAGAGTATACACAATGATCACACTGTGTAAAAAAAAAATAAAAAATCTTAACTTATAACGCGACATATTATAGTGCCTATTCCTCGAGGTTGTCGGGTGAAACTACTGGCAGTATAATTAATTTGGAAATTGGTCTTTTAATGACATTGTTTTTACACTTTAAAGTGACTACACGCGTAATTCCGTCCGAACCTGGATGCTTGATCATTATGATCCCGTACAGCCACTTACCGGGTGGAAGACCATCCTCCTTCACCAGAACAACATCTCCCAGATTAGGCTCATTCATTTTGTGACTCCATTTATACCTATGTTGCATTTGACTAAGATACTCCAATGACCATCTACGCCAAAAATCTTGCAACATACGTTGAGTTAGCTGCCAACGTTTAAGAGTCGAGATATTTGAACTTTCGTAATTAAGTTCTGGAGCTACAACGAGAGGTTCCCCGACCAAAAAATGACCAGGTGTAAGTGGAACTGCATCTTCTGGGTTAGTCGAGATTTGCGAAATGGGTCTCGAGTTAAGACACGACTCTATCTGGCACAGCACAGTTGTCATTTCTTCAAATGTCAACGTGCTATTGCCTATAACTCGCTTCAAGTGATGTTTTGTGGATTTCACCCCTGCCTCCCACAATCCTCCGAAATTTGGAGCATGGGGAGGGATGAAATGCCAATTCGTGCCGTTTATACCAATTGCATCAACTATCTCAGGAGCCACTGTCGCCTTTTCTGCAATAAACAAATGCCTGAGTTCTTTAGCACCACCTACAAAAGTGGTTCCATTGTCGCTCCATAGATCTGAGACTCTACCTCGCCTGGAAATAAATCGTTTATATGCGGCTAAAAAGCTCTGAGTAGTCATATCGCTAACAATTTCAAGATGTATGGCTCGCGTAGCCATACACACAAAAACACAAATATAACCTTTAGTCGCATGATGACCTCGACCCTTCGCGGACCGAATACTGATAGGTCCCGCGTAATCTACACCACTGGACTGAAATGGTTTCTGAGGAGTAACCCTAGCGACTGGTAGCTGTCCCATCATTTGCTGAGTGCCTTGAGCAGAGTGACGAATACACGTGACACATTGTCGCACATAATGCCGAACAGACGACCTAGCATTCACAACCCAATATCTCGATCTCAGATAGTTCAACATCAATTGAGGCCCACCATGCAGCGTCCTTTCGTGAGCATCTGCGATTAAAAGATGGGTGAAGTGAGATTTATGAGGAATGAGAATGGGATGCTTCACAGTACACGACAATTGAGAATTTTGAAGACGTCCTCCAACACGCAGCACACCAACGTCATCGATGAAGGGGCTCAATGAGGTAAGTTTACTATTTTTCTTTAATTTATTTTTTCTTTTCAGGTTCTCTATATCTTCCTTGAAACCATGAGTTTGACAGATCTTTACACAGGTAAGTAAAGCTTCATCTAATTCTTTGGTAGTTAACCAGCGAGATAACGTTTCTTTAACCCTTTTAAGATTAATAAATCTTTTGCAATATGCTATAACGCGAATTAGTTTGCTTAGTTTAGAAAATTTTATTAAAACTGTATCATCTTCTTCAGAGGTAGTAACATAGCATTTCAGTTTAGTTTTTCTTTCTTCTAGTTTAGTGTCTTCCAGAATCTTTTTCTTGTAATCTATAGCTTTCTCTTGCAACCACGTAGGTCCTTTTTTCCACAATTCTAATCCTTCATAGTCTGAAGGCTTAACACCACGTGATGCGCAGTCCGCTGGATTTTCTTTCGTAGATACATGAGACCACTGCGTTCCGTCTAAAAGGGAAAGTATTTCCGACACTCGATTAGCTATAAATGTCTTCCACCGACTAGGATGACTTCCTAGCCATGCAAGCACAACTGTGGAGTCTGTCCAAGCGTGAAGATTGTGTTTCGGAATACTGAGAACAGATGCAACCTCATGGATCAATTTCGACAGCAGCACTGCTCCACACAACTCAAGACGAGGTATCGATATCTGCCGAATCGGAGAAACCTTAGTTTTGGAAGTAACTAAACTGACGTGAGCAGTACCATCTAGATCAATTATACGAATGTATACGACAGCGGCATAAGCAGAGTTCGAGGCATCTGAGAAACCGTGCAATTCTATGGATTGATTTGAGCGACCTAAACGAATCCATCTAGGAATACGAAAATGAGTAAGCTTACCAAGATCATTTCGATATTCAAGCCAATCTTTGAGCAAAGAGGGCGGTAATTCTTCGTCCCAGTCGATCCCTACCAGCCAAAGTCGTTGAATGAAGATCTTTGCTGTGATAATAACTGGAGCTAACCACCCAAGCGGGTCAAAAAGCTTGGCGATATCAGAGACCACCTTGCGCTTGGTTACAGGGGGTTCTAGTGGGCTAAGATTGACGGTGTATTGAAATTCGTCTGTTTCCTTATTCCATGTAAGACCTAATATTTTTGAAACAGCGTCCTCTTTGATAACCAACCTTTCCTGTAACCCAAGCCTAGGTTTATTAATGTGTTTCATTAATTCCGAACTATTACTGGACCACTTTTGGAGTTGAAAACCGCCTTTCCGTAACAAAGATGACATTTGTTCATAAATTTGTCGACCTTCATCAACGGATTCGCAGCCTGACATAAAATCATCCATGTAAAAGTCCGATATTACTTTCTCTTTTACTAAAGGAAACTGAGAACCTTCGTCATAAGACAGTTGTTGTAATGTTCGCACAGCTAAGTAAGGTGCAGAAGCGGTTCCAAACGTTACTCGGAGGTGTCGAAGGTGTTGAATTTTATCACTATCTCTATCACGCCAATAAATTCTTTGATAGTCCGTATCTGCCTCGGCTACTTTAACTTGCCTATACATTTTAACAATATCTGCCACGACACAAATTTTGAAGCGACGCCACCGCATTACTATATGACGCAACTCAGGTTGTAACTGTGGTCCTACCAAGAGATCGTTGTTGAGGGAATGACCTTTATTGCCACCACAAGACGCATCAAACACTACGCGGACTTTAGTTGTGCTCCTATCATTCCTAATGACTGCATGGTGCGGCAAATATACTGCGATATTGTCCTTTTCTTGATCAGGAACTCTTTCCATATGGTTTAACTCTAAGTATTCTGCAATTACCGATGAATATAGATCCTTTAGCTCTGGATTTTTCATTAATCGCTTTTCCAGCATTAGAAACCTTTTTAATGCAACTTCATTTAATCCGCTGTGCTTGCAAACAGGTTCATTAGACTTGAACGGTAGACGTACTACATAGCGACCACATTCATCTCGTGTAGTCGTAGCCTTATATAGCTCTTCACATCGTTGTTCGTCTGGAGTTAGAGGTTTGCGTTCAAAATCAATTTGCGGCTCTGATTCTAACTCCCAGAATCGTTTCAGTTCTTCGTCTGAGCTAACTAAATGTAGACTAATCAAGCTATTACTTGCAGATTCGCTTTTGCTGTTGAGAAGTTGGCCAGAGAGGATCCAACCCAGTTTAGTGTTTTGGGCAACTAACCCACCCGATGGATCCTTGACTATTCCTTCTAACAAGATTTGACTATAAACTTCAGCTCCTAGCAGAAAATCAATCTTGCCTGGCGTATGGTAAGACGGATCAGCTAAAGCCAAAGCTGGGAACGTGTTAATGAATTGAGCGCTGATTTTTCGCTCAGGTAAGAGTGTCGTAAGGTTCTTCAAAACGTACGCATTCACTGAAAGAATGTACTGGGGGTCTAGACGGGATTGAATATTTGCTGAAACGACAAAATTGCATTTTGTACGAGAATCACCTCCTAGCCCTGAAATAAGACCCTTAGCAGGCACTCGGCTTAACCCTAATAATTGAGCCGCAGACTCGGTTATAAACGACGCTTGCGATCCTTGATCGATCAAGCATCTTAAATCGAAACTCATGCCGCTTCCCGACTCCACCTTTATCAATGCAGTTGATAACAATATTTGATAGTGGCTATTCGAAAAGCAGCTTAAAACTTTAGTGGACTCGTTACTGGAGGACGTTGGTACAGCTGAATTACTCTCAACATGATGGGCTGAACCGTCCTTATCTGTAACAATGGAGACATTTCTCTGGTGAAGGAGAGTATGGTGCTTCTTCTTGCAAAAACGACACCTAACTGAATAACGGCACGAAAATACTGAGTGCCCTTCATTCAAGCAGTTGAAGCATAATCCATTTGTTTGGACGAAACTACGACGCGCGTTCACTTCTTCTCGACCAAATTTTTTACAATTGGAAATCTTATGATTATCCTTACAAAAGGTGCATGATATAGTTGATACGTGATGTGATTTGATTGGAGTATTCCGATTGGTTACGTTACGCTGAACTTTATTATCGAGATATTCTAGAGATCTAAATCTTTCTTCTAAAAAATTGAAGAAATTATTTAAATTGGGCAACTCATCCGGAGTATGGCTAGTCCTAGCCTCCCATTGTTTGCGTGATTCATTGTCCAACTTTAAACACAATATGTAAATAATAATTAAATCCCAACTCTCGATATTAATACCAATGTTCTTTAGCGCATGTAAACATTCATTCGAAGTGTCGAGTAATTCCTTAATAGCATAAGATGTTTCATTCTGTATACCCTTTTGGCTCATAAACCGTTTTAATGTACAATTGGCTAAATATTTTTTGTTATTAAATCTACTATTTAACATGGACCAACATTGTTCATAATTATCTTTTGTGATTGCGAAGTGTCTCAAGAGACCCTCGGCTTCCCCAGATAAATGTGTCTTAAGATAGTGTAACTTCTGAACCTCATCCAAATTGTGGTTGTCATGAATCAAACTGATAAATAAATCCCTAAAACTGACCCATTCTGCGTAATCTCCTGAAAACGTAGGCAACTCAATCTTAGGCAATTTAATAGTGGACTGTATAGTAGAACCACCCTTTGACTGACGTTCCGAAGTCTCACCAGCCAAACTAACTGATTTACTAAGTTTTCTCAACACTTCTTTAAGTTCTGATTTAAGGTCGATGTATAGTTCCTTAGTCACTTCATATAAACCCTTTGTACAATATTCTGTTTTTTCGAAATCAGACTGACTTTGAACAGATATTATCTTTTTATGATTTTCTGAAAAGTTTGCCCAGTCCGATTCCAAGTTTTCCAACCGTGTTTCCACGTAGGAAATCGTTACCCTATCTCGAGGTGATTTCTTAAAATTCACCTTAGCCTTACTGATAGTAAAGTATGTATAACATTGAATATTGTACAACGGTTCCATTATGAAAAGAGACCAAGACCCGAATCAAACACAAAAAAATTACAAGTGTTTAAACTTAAATAAACTCTATGGTAAATCGGGCATAGGTTCCCCGTACATTCGTTTTTTAGCGAATTATTCTAAGTCCATACACATGCAATCTTAAATCTACTAAGTCCAAATTTTTCTAAGTCGAACTCCAATTGTTGAAAATTTTACAAGTCTCTTATCTTGATTAATAATTCTAATTATAATCACTTGATCAACATCAATTATAATTACTCGATCAACTTTGTTACTAATTAATTAATTAAATCACTCACGACGTCACCAGCCGATGCTTACGTCACACGCAGGATGTCTGAGGGGGTGCTCCGCCCTCGCCTTCCTGGCGCGGCCGCTGAAGCTCTGCTCACTCCCGCCTGCCTGCTGCAGTAGCAGTACACCTCTCCGTCGTCGTCGTCGTCGCTCGCGTCCTTAGGGATCCTTATCCCGACTCTCCAAGATGCGCTGCCTGTAGGGAACTCAAGAGGAGACAGCTCCGTCACGAATCCCTTATCCGGCTCGAAGGACCATGAACAAGCGTCCAAAAAAGTCTTGGGCTTGAAGTATATCTTCAAGTCTCCCAGAGAGAGAAATGTCTAACCAATAAAACAACAGTTTATGGTTGCGAGTCACTTTATTGCAAAATGTAGTAGAGGACTAGGTTAATGCTCAGAACACAACGTTAGCGCGATTCAGCCGATTGACACAGTAACGCCATCTTTTGGCAACATATGGTACTAACGGACATAAACATTTGAATTCAAACTTAATACATTAAACAAGTAGTGTTATCATTGTAATTTTAATCTACTTAGTATGTACAATTAATTATAATCGTGTTTCAGTTGGTTGGAGCAGACTTCCACCGAGTTCCGCCCCTAGGCGTAGAAGAAGTCGGGGTCCACCTCGAAATGGTTCCGCGTCGGCAGCTCCGAGGCGATATTAGACGGGATTTTATCTGGAAGACAAGCAGTGTCCGTGTCGTGATCGAGATCATGCAATAGAGAATACTCACAGGAGGAGTGAAGTTACCGTTGCATCGGTAGACGAGGTTGGACCAGATGACCATCTCTTGCGAGAAGCAGAAGACGCCGAGGCGGCCGCCCTTGAGCGTGAAGTCGTACACGTTGCCGGAGTCGGCGACGAGGCGCGTGCCCTCGTACACCTTGAGCCGGATGAGCCCCAGCCGCGGCCGGTGCAGCAGCCGCCAGCGGTACGCCGTGCGCGACGCCCATCCCACGTCACGCGGGTCCTTCCACAGCAGCGTCACCTGTCACCACACCCTCACGGTCAGAGCGCGTCCACTCTCCGCCCCGCCCGCCCGCGCGACGCTCACCTGGTCGGCCGTGGACTCGGTGTTCCACAGCGCGTTGCGCAGCGTCTTGCCGGGGCCCGTTTTGGAGTTGACAAGCTTCAGCTGGATGCCGGGCTCGGCCACGGCGCGGAACGGCGTCGTCTGCCAATAGGTCTGCGCGCTCTTTTTCCACATCACCACGTAGAACCTTTTGTTGTTCTGGTACCTGCGTCACGGGGGTCCGGTCAGCATCAGCCCGTCCCCGGCCGGAGGGGGCGGACGGGGGAGGAAGTACGTTACCCAAACACGAAGCCGACGTAGTCGTCATCGATGACCGTGTCCACGAACAGCGTGCCCTCGAAGTCGACGCCAGTGAAGTGCTCGTAGCCCACGGCCAGCCCGGGGTCCGAGTTGAGTGTCTGCAGGATCTCAGCGCCCTCGTGCGCTAGCGCCCAGTGCGGGTCGCGTTGCGACTCGCCCTCGGGGTCCAGCCGCACCGTCATGTATTGCCTGTGACCCAGTCACAACATTATTTATGGCTGAGTATAGCCATAATGGTATATTACATTTGTTTTCAACATTTATATTTTGATATCCTGCGTTTGAACGGTACCTAAAGTCCGTGCGATGTATTTTTGAATTATTGGGGCAGTTGTCCAGCTCGTTGATGACCGTGTCACCGTCAAAGTCGTTGTCGCAGGCGTCTCCGACGCCATCACCTGCAGACGTACTTTGTGTTATACAACAGTTAAGAGACGAAGCGGTGTTGGCGTCGCTATGCTAACCATTGCGATCAGTCTGATCGGGATTAGCCACCAGCGGACAGTTGTCGGCGCGGTCAGGCACGCCGTCGCCGTCGTCATCATCATCGCACGCATCGCCACGCCCGTCGTTATCCACGTCTTGCTGGTCACTGTTTGCCACCAGTGGACAATTATCTAAACCGTCTTGAATGCCATCCCTGTAACGTGATTACAAATAAGTTATATCCTTCGCCTGATCAAAGGTCGGGTATATAGTTAGTAGATCGTTCTCACTGGTCTCTATCGACGTCGCTGTCACAAGCGTCGCCGACGTTGTCGGTGTCGGCGTCGTCCTGCTGCGGGTTTCGCACGCGTGGGCAGTTGTCGCAGGCGTCGCCGACACCGTCACCGTCGACGTCCTCCTGCGCGGGGTTGTAGCGCGCGGGACAGTTGTCGTTCTCGTTGGGGATGTTGTCGTTGTCGATGTCGGGGTCGCACACGTCGCCCAGCCCGTCGCGGTCGGTGTCCTCCTGGCCCGGGTTGTAGTGGCGCGGACAGTTATCGCACGCGTCGCCGCGCTTGTCACTGCGGTCGTCGTCGCGGT
Source organism: Cyclophora albipunctata (assembly GCA_963082685.1). Classification (NCBI taxonomy): domain Eukaryota; kingdom Metazoa; phylum Arthropoda; class Insecta; order Lepidoptera; family Geometridae; genus Cyclophora; species Cyclophora albipunctata. The sequence goes on from OY720127.1 coordinate 10,349,344, forward strand.
CCAGCTGGTCGGGGTTCGCCACCAGGGGGCAGTTGTCGGGCAGATTGGGGATGTTGTCGCCGTCGGCGTCCGAGTCGCAGGAGTCGCCCAGCCCGTCACCGTCCGCGTCCTCCTGGCCCGAGTTGGAGACGAGCGGACAGTTGTCGGCGCGGCACTGCGGCTCGCGGCACGGCAGCGCCTGCTCCGGGAACCCGTCCAGGTCGCTGTCGGGCCCGCACACGGTGCCGTTACCCGCCCAGCCCGTCTGCAACACGCTTCATATAAGCTTCGGTCCGGTCCCTCCCCCCTCACTCCCAACCCGGTACTCACCGCACAGACGCACTTGTTCCCATAACCGCACACGGCGTTGTACCGCGAGCACTCCACTGCATCGCAGCGGACGCGCAGCGAGTCCGCCGGCACGCACGCGCGCGTCGTGTTCACGTAGTACCCCTCGCCGCAAGGAACGCAGGTGTACGACCCCTGCAAACCACCAGCACATTAATGGCTTCCAAGTATAACAGGTGTTACAAAATGTAGTGGTTAGTTACGTTAGTGTTGACGCAGAGCCGGCCGGGCGTGCAGGAGGCGAGGCCGCTGGCGCACTCGTCGATGTCCTCGCAGGGCTGCGCGCGCGCGGCGCCGCGGCCGCGCCACGCCTCGCCGCGGTACCCGGGCGGGCAGGCGCCGCAGCGGAAGCCGCCCTCCTCATTGGTGCAGGACACCAGCTCGTCGCAGGGCCGCGCCAGGTCGCACTCGTCCATGTCCACGCACGCGTACCCGTCCCACTCGAACCCCTCGGGGCAGCCTTCGCACCGGTAGTAGGGCGACTGCGCGACCGGCAGGCAGCGGCGCGCGGCGCACGGCCGGCGCGCGGCGCACACGTGCCGGCACGCGGCGCCGTCCCCCAGCCAGCCCGCCGGGCACGCGCCGCACCGCGGCCCGCCCGCCGTCTCCGAGCACGTCACTCCCCTGAAGCAGCTGTCGGGCCTGCAGGCGTCCCGCGTGCACTCGCGCCCGTCCCCGTGGTAACCGGCGGGACACGCGCCGCATCGGAACGACCCGTCCGCCGTCTCCGCGCACGCCACTCCTGAAGGCGACACGGTGCAGTTCAATAGAATTCCACGAGTGAATTAGGTTGCGTCACGTCTCATAGAGATCGGGAGCCCTGCGGTACTCACGTCCCTGGAAGCAGGGATTGGGATCGCAGGCGGAGCGGCACGAGCGCCCGTCCGCCGCCACGCCGCGCGGACACCGCTCGCACACGAAGCCCTGCGCCGTGTCAATGCACCGCTCACCTGCAGATACCCGGGGATACGGGACAAACATTAATGAGGGTCACCTTATTAATGTTTATCCCATATAATTTTCAACAGTTAACATAAGAGTATAATCGTATTGTGTCGAGTATTCTCGTAGTATCGGGCATACCTTCCCCGCACGGGCGGCGCGTGCACTGCACGGGCCGGCAGCGGCGGCCGTCGCCCTCCATGCCGCGCGGGCAGGCGCCGCACCGCGGGCCCTGCTCCGTGTCGCGACACTCCACGCCTGCACACACACACACACACTGCACTCGACCCGACTGGACTCACGCTCGCAGCTCGTCTCTCATCACTAATAACGCGATGCAAGGTTCGCTCTCATTCTCATTCTCCCACCTCGTTTCTGATCACCTAGTAAATCTTGGATACTTACAATATCTGTTGTCTACTCTAAAATAGCATCCATTCAACTCAAAACAATCTTTTGAGATGAAATCTTTTGAAAAGACCAACTACTGGAACCGTCGGTCCGTAACTAGTCATCATTAGTTCTATATTTGTGAAACCCTCCACTTTATAAATAGATACGGTCATAATCTGCTGCATATCTATACCTTGGTACTTGGTTAACAGAGTGGTTAAAAGAGGTTGAAAGGTAGGAGTAGAGAGCCGAGAGCGAACCCACCGTCCGGCCGCGCGTGAGGTCGATCAAGCAACTTGCAAGCACGAGCCGAGGGGGCACGCTCTCTACTCTGCACTCCGCGGCGGGAGACAAATGAAACGCCTCGCTCTCACACTCATACATTTAATACAAACTAGTACAAGTTGCTTGATACACCTCACTACGCGACATGCGGCCCGACGCGCGGCCACCGCCCAATCACGAGTCAATGTATTACATAAACTTTTTAAACTCACACGATTTGCACTCATTATACTAAATGAAACGTCGAATCCACTCGAAACGTCGGGTACGTATTTTAGTAAATACGTTAAATTATCTAACACGATACAGACCCGTTTCATTTAGTATAATGTATTACATTACATACAATAAAAATATGATTACTCGGCATGGATTACAATATTATTGGGGTATGCAAACTGTGACTTTTCGGTTCTGTTGTAGATAGCGGGCGGTGAATGGTTAAAGTATGGTGTCATGATGTATGAAGCACTAGTAACCGGTGTAGCAAGTGTCTTGGGTGCAGGTGTCGGGGCGGCGCGGCGCGGCGCAGCATTGCTGCAGGCGCGCGCGCAGGTCTTCGATAGTGCCGCGCTGCTCACCCAGCGCGCGCCGCAGCTGCTCGATAGTCTGCCGCAGCAGCTGCAGCTGCCGGATCACCTCGTCTGTAACACAAGCCCCAGTCAGTGTTTGGTCGCCCCCGTGTGCTCAGTGGCCTGGCTCATTGCCTCACCGTCGCAGGACTCGATGGCGCTGGAGGGGATGTCGCCGCGCGCGGGCGCGGGCGCGGGCGGCGCGGGCGTGCGCTCGCCGATGTAGTTGTCGCGGTACTGGTCGGCCTGCACGTCGCGCACGTCTAGTGCGTCGGAGCGCGCGCGCTCGCGCTCCTCCTCCTCCGCGCGCAGCAGCGCCGGCGGCTTCACGCCCTCCTCCTCGCCCTCGCTGCAGTTCGTTAACTCGAGGGCCGACTTTTCACTTCCAAAGATTTTTACCGGGGAGTTCTCCTCGCGATACTAAAACCAGAGGAGTTCCGGTCGATTACAGGTGAATGATCGATGGTACAATATGTGCAGCCGAGTGAAGATATGCGAGTGTGTTTATACTGACTAGTTTGAGCGTGGGCGAGGCGAGCAGGTCGCGCGGGTCGTGCGGCGCGGGCAGGCGGTGCGCGGGCAGCGCGCGGCAGGGGGCGCGCAGGCGCACGCGGCCGCCGCCCGCCGCCAGCAGCAGCGGCCCGCGCCACGCGCCCACCGCCCACGACACTGACTTGAGTGCGCCGCCACTCAGGCTCTCCAGCGTCACTGCGACACACCATGTATCAGTCAGTACATCACCCCGAGGGTCCAGTTCACGGCGCGTGCTGATGATGCTGGTGGCGCTCACCTCGCTGCGTGTAGTTGTTGTAGTAGAGCCAGAGCGCGCGGTCACTGGCGGCGGCGGCGTGCAGCAGCTCCTCGCGCCGCCCGCCCGCGCCGCGCGTGCCGCCCACACTCACCACCACCGCTCCGCCCAGCCCTGCCACTGACACCGCGCTCGCCGTTGCCTCTGTAACACACACACACACAACCTATTATTATAAATTCATCATCATTATCAAAATTCCACCAGGTATTGTACTTAATACCCCTTTTTTAATTCCTTTTCATTCGATTCGCCTGTCGCCCTCACTGTACTGATCTTCAGAGACAGCTTTGGCAGTGGGATATAAAAGGTATACGTGAAGTTTTCGCATTACAGAACGACGCCTTCTAAAGTCCGCAAACTATTTCGTAACCGCCGGTATAGCTGATGCGGCTTACACTCATATGCAGCTTTCTTTAGAGACTGTATAGATCAACTACCCAATATTATTTTTCCCCAATATTTTTATTCTCATTCGCGTTTTTTCCCATTTGACTTTTTTTCTACACATTATTACAACCACTAGTTAATTTTCTCACACGATAAAATGAGGATATTCCCCCGTAATGTTAACCGATAACTATGGAAAAAGTAAAAAAAAAATATAACCCTAACCTACCGAATAGTAAGAAAATACTGATTTGTAACCAGTTACGTAAAAACAATTTTCTTACTATTCGGTAGGTTAGGGTTATTTTTTTTTTTACTAGTTCCATAGTTATCGGTTAACATTACGGAGGAATACCCTCATTTTTCTTTACTGGAGAAAATTAACTAGTGGTTGTAATAATGTGTAGAAAAAAAGTAAAATGGGGAAAAACGCGAATGAGAATAAAAATATTGGGGAAAAATAATATTGGGTAGGTGATATATACAGCCAGAAAATTGTTTTTACGTAACTGGTTACAAATCAGTATTTTCTTACTATTCGGTAGGTTAGGGTTATTTTACAACTAGGTACATCATAATATTATTATTGTATCTCTTTATGTTAGTATAGTGACGAAGACGAAGCGGAGACCGCGCCGTGCCGCGCTGCCGGCGTGAGGTTATTCTTAACCCGCGCGTCTCAGGACTACTCTTTTTATTTCCATTGGGTAACGTTCGGGTGGTCCTTCACTATTACACACGTCGGTTCCGTACGTTCCTTGAACTTGTGGGTGATTCTCCGGAGTTGCGATGCGAATTAAATAGTATGTATGTAGGAAGTGAGGTAGCATTTATAAAGTTGCTCTCAATACTGGCAGGCGATTTTGCGGTTATCATTATGTCATTGACTGAGCCTTGGTGGTATTTTATGTGCAGTCGCCTGCCAAAACTGAGGGCCTGGGTTCAATTCACAGGTCGAGCGAAAACATGTTTTCTACTTTTCAAATAAGGCTCGGGTTTGAGATCACCGACCCGCATAAGGCAGGCGTGGTGATTACCCTCCTCACTTTACTGAAATCTTCGGTGAGACGTCAGGCCGTTAATAGAAGAAGTCAAAGATAAAGTCATATATTTTTATTCAGTTTTGGCCCCATAGAGGCTCTTTTGAAAGTACCACCCATTCAGAAGAACATCAGCAAAGAAGAATGGGCAAGAAACTCTGCTGGTATTTTATCAAGGTATAATTCTTATAAGTACATATTATATATTAGTAGTTATATGACACTTTTCCTAATACCTACAGTAGCTCAATCACTAAAACTAATTTTATCTTTAACCGTTCCTAACCTTTAAACTGTCTTTTTGGAAACACGGCGTTATTAATCGATCAATGAACAAAGAAAGTACTAACATTTTTAGAAGGTAACTAGTCTATGTACATAATCGAGTAAACATATCTAAGTTCCAGGCGTACAGTTATGGCGAGATGCGATAAGTTAAAAGCAGTCAATCAGTCCATAACTAACCGGACTACGTTCCTAATAAGTCCGGCTCAAGATGAGCTGTATGATGGACGCGCGGCGTAACGGTGCGCCGAGGAAAAACAGCCGCCGCGCCTTCTAGGGCCGCAGCAACGGGAGCCCGGCGAGCCGGCGACCCGGCGAGCCGGCGGCCGGACCCTTTACTACGAACTATCAACTAATAACAACTGGCTGAGCATTTTTGTGCAAATAAGGAAAGCGCGCGCGCCCGCGTACGTAGTACTATTTAGTAATCTGTGGTACCGCGTTGTAGATATTAGATGAATACTTATCCATAGGTACGCATATAATAATAATCGGCCAAGAGCGAGTCGGACCCGCCTTTAAAGGGTTCCGTAGTAGCTAAGAAACAAAAATAGTTTGTCTGTCTCATTTATTCGGACGAAAAGTTAAGTTTGCGGCCCGATCTCTCGACGGTGTATGGCATCAGCCGCAAATAATTGAAACAAAAAATAACTATCGAAATGACCTCATATCTCAGGCACTACCTGATCGATTTTGTTCCAGGCAATTTTTATTATCACTTTTAGAAACCTCACTATCATTTTAAAAGACCCATCCAATGATACTCCGCATGGCTATAATGTCTGGAATATGTTTTTAATCCCTCTGGGACAAGTATGGAGCGATAGTTTTGCGGTTTACATACATACACCCACCTTCATTTTTTCATTTAATGTATGCGGTACTTACCCCTAATGTCTGAAATACGGACAGACAGACGGACATGAAACAATAAGGTTACAACGGGTTAGCCATTTGGCTACGGAACCCTAAAAAAGGAGTGAATCAGAGCCCAGAGCAGGAGTTACATGTGGTGTCCTTACACACACAACCTTAGCCAACGGTTGGGTCGCGTCTCAAGGAATCGGACCTATCTGAACCTTGTATTGATGAGTTCATTATTAAATTGAACTGATTAGTAACTCCACTGAGAAATCGTTGCCGGGTGAGATCATGGACTCGCTGCTCTGAATCATTCGATACTCAAACCGCAACAAGCAAACTTGATAATTTGATAGCACCAAACAAATACTCATGTTTCAGAAACCTTCCGCTCCACCCTCACAAAGATTTTCATCGTTATATCAAACCGGCACTGGCGTCCCATCGGATTCGTGCGATCGTGCCGCCACATAGTCCTTTCAATGTAATTGATCTAATCACAATGGATGCATCGGCCGAGTCCCGACGGCCGGGCCTCGGGCCGCGGCCCGCGTGGGCGCCGCCCACGCGTCACTTCTCCCCGCGGGATGCACCTTCAGCCTCGATCACCACCGGTAAGCGGTCACTATTCGCTCATTTACTGCAACTGGTGATCCAATAACAATAGCAATTATGATACTTTGAACAAACATCGACAAACCCCACACAGAAAAAAACAATGCCTGGGGAAGTAATTACCGCAACGACATCACAGCTGCTATAACAGTCAAATGCTAGTAAATATATAATTATAATTTAATCGATTTAACACCACTTCATAGCTAAGTAGGTACAAATATTATTAAATAATGAGTAAAACATATTTTGTTCCGCCGGAATGTAAATCACTTGACGACAGTTGCAGGGGTAGTGATCGTATCACCCGCATGGTATATTGTAGTAGATATCAGTGTTGTATGAGGAGAGGAACAGTAGTATAGAGTAAGTGTTTTAATGCTATGGATCGAGTTGGTATGCTTTAGTGTCAGGGGCCAAGAGTTGGCATGATCAGTGTGACTAGAAGCCTGCAGCAACGGTTGTGAAAGAGCTTGCAGTGCCGCGGGGTGGCCCGTCGGAGCAGCACTATAAGGTGCGGACACCTCGGGCGCAATCACGACACGATGAGGTCCGCGAGGGCCATGAACCACGAGGTTAACACACGGTGGTGCGACCAGGTGCGAGTCACACGCGCTGGCTGGCACGAGCACACAGAGCATAGAAGCACCGCGCTCTCCTACTAGAGACGCCATTAACAACAATACCCGTGCGGCGAAGATGCGCTGACCTCAACTTCAGGCGCAAGCCGCCGTCAGTCTCTGCTAGCACGTTGTGGAGTGAATATTGTCAAAAAAGCGGTAGAAATGCCTCATTGTGCAGTGATTTGGTGTCATAATCAAAGTAAAAACGTAAATAAACAAAATTCTGGCGTATCGTATCATAAGTAAGTTATAAAATGCAACTTTTAGCTGTTTAAAAAATGCAATCGAGGTTATTTTGAAACACAAAACCTCAACGTAACCATGGTAACCAGTAAATTAAAATGCGCTAGTGAGGTGACGCATTGGTTGGCGTAATGTCGATAATGCGTGTCAATCGTATCCTTGTACTGAATCGATATTGTAGAATTGATATTTTTTACTTATATTGAACCCAGACTAGAGATTTATGTTTTGTAGCTAACTAGTAAGTAATATTAAAATAATACAAACTATTATTTTAGGTTTCCTAATGATCCTTACTATTGATTGAATAAAAGTTTGACCACTAAATTGATTCTTATTATTTTCACGCCTAGCATACCTATGTATTACATGTATTATCATTATCATATATTAAAAAACTAAAATTCCCTAATCCTAAAATTTTAATAGTCATTAGTCCGATTTCTGCTGATAAAAAAAATATCGATAAAAACATCGACTCATATCGACATACCCATCTCTACATACAATACAGATACGTCAACTTTGAAGTAAAGCGTGTCATGATGTGAGTGAGCGGTAACGCTTTCCGACACGCTAAGTTTGTATGAAAAGTTTTAAGAAAGGCGTCTCTAGTAGGAGAGCGCGGAGCTTCTATGCTCTGTGCACGAGCAGGTCGAGTGGAGCGAGTCTCCTGCGACCCGCTGATTGCATTTCACGCCCGTTAATGACAATTACTGAATGTCCTTGAAGCCCCATCAGTAGAACACTGATATCACTAAATTAAAATTTAATAAATACAGCCGCAACATCCGGCGCTTGTTATCAAACCCGTCGTTTCGAAACACCGGCCAATTTCAGATCGCCGAAATTATGAGCATTTATAACAAACTCGTACCCAATTTGTTTATATTGTCAACTTCAAAATCAACCAACTAATTTTGCCAGCAAATTAAATACAGACAATGAAGCGGTCAGGGTCAATATATTGATTGATTGTATCACCCTCTCGGCCAGCGAGCTCCTTCCTCTACTGTCTGCCAGCCCGCGGGGAGTCCGCCGGCGGCGCTGCCGGTCTCCTAACAGTGCCACCGCTGCTCGCGCTCGCTATTTCAGGACGCTTTCAGAAGGAGCGCGCTATTTCTGGATGTTACATCCGTACATACAATTTAACTGCAGAATACAAACTTAAATGTTTAGATACGGTCCAATAATCCTTGCAATATTTAGCTAGTTAGTTAGTTGTATATATGTATATACGAGTATATATGTAATCTACAAGTAAATCATAAAATGAATGATTTGAAATGACATAGTATTTCTTAGTCCTTGATTGCACCACACGCAAAATGAAGAAGTGTAAGTACGAGTACTTTACTCTTCGTACAGCACCGGAGGCCGAGTGCTTGATGTTAACCCAGCAGTAGAGAGATAATGAACTTACTGTTTGTGTACTACGTTGTATTAGTATTCAAGTCATAAACGCGCACAAAATAATAATACAGGCAGTACAGCAGTGAAGAATGTGGGGTCGGGTTGAGAAGTACAACTAATGAGAGTAGTAGAGTAGAAAGTGACTACATCGCGTAGAGTAAGAACTTTCGTGTGCCACAAGTAAGTGCGTGTAGGTTAGTGGCGAGCCCTGCTGATGGAGTTTTCAAGCCGCCTTAAGGCCTCGTGTGCATGAATGAGGTGTATCTGTTGGGTGTAACGACTGACCGTGGTCGAGCAGCAGCGCGTGGGCCGCGTGCAGCGCTGCCAGCGCCGCCAGCGCCGCCACACACCGCCTCATCTCGACCGGACTCACTCCTCACGCCTCACGCCTCACTCCTGCGCACAACATACACACAAACTCTGAGATGTAATTATCTATTCCCGAGCACCTGACGTATAACACAATGGAAACGTCATGGCCCTAGCGACTACCTACCTGATCAGCATGCATCAACTCGAAATGTATAAATCAAAAGTGTGGTCCACTTAAGGCTGGGACTGATTATGAGAGCACAGTTATCGCCGGCGCCCACCCGCGCGCCACACCCCGCTATCAACTATCGGCTAGTCTAACTTACAACTCATATTTTTACATATTAACTTGACCTAATAGTATGATAAAAATTATGTTATTTACACCAAACTTTACATTGATACCCATTTTAATTGGAGCATCGTCAATAGGCACTCTTTATTAATTACCAAAACAAAATTATTTAAATAAGTATCGTTATCATAAATGCTTTATTGATTCTGAATAAAACAAAATTGTAACCACTACTCAAGTTATGAAATATCATGAAAACTGCCTTAATTTAAAATAAAACAATTACAAATAACGAAATCTAATTATTAAGTTTAATAAGTGCCTATATTAATTAAAAATATAAGTACTTACACTAATACTTACAAATAAAAGGACGTTTTGTTGAAAGTGTAAGTCGTCAGTGTGCAGTAGTGGGTGTCGCGTGCGAGTGTATGGTACGCGTTGGGGACGTCGGGGTGCACGAGCGTGCTGCGCGCCTGTCCGCTCGCGTGTGGAGTCCAGTGGAGTCTGCGGCCCGCGAGCACAACGCGCTCCGGACCGCACCTACTCACTCATGACAAGTCATTCTGAATCCCAAACGTCAAGAGCGCCACCACCGCCCCCATAATAATATTTAGTTCCAAATATACAATTTTAACGGTAAGTATGTCACCATAGTATGAATAGTCATTTCTAAAATGGATTGGGAGATGAGGATACTCTGGACAGACTATAGGTAGACCAACAAGTACCTACTAGTACTACATACTAGGCCGCATCGTATTAGAGTCATATCACCAATTTCCTGAAATGGCCGCATTTAGTTAGATTCCTTAATATAAGCTTCGAGTTTAGTTTGTATCTAAATTTGTCCGGGTGTATTTATTTCATGAATCCAACTTCATTTGACCGAATCAATGAGTCGTGAACGTGTCACGCTGAGTCAAATTCAAATTCAAAATGTCTTTATTACATCAGATCATTACAATCATTTATAATCGTCAGCTTAAAATTAAGTTTACGTTAGTTCACATCGCGCCACCTACTGAGAAGAACTAACAAGAAACTCAGTGGGGTTGTCATTTTTTTTAATGATTGTATTAACAATTTTAAGCCTTAAATAATAGAGCAATTCATTTCCAAACGTCTGAGTCTAGAATATACTCTGAAATAGAGTAATATGCCTTTTGGCTGAGTCTATGCTTAATAAACTTTTTGAATTTAATAAATGAAAGACTTACCACGTCGTTTGGTAGTTTGTTATAAAAACGTATACATTGACCTACGAAGGAGTGAGACACTTTATGGAGCCTAATAGTGGGCACAGCGAGCTTATTTTTATTCCTAAGATTAATTTGGTGGAGATCACTGTTTTTCTTAAATTTACTAGGATTTTTGTGCACATATATGAGGTTTTCATAAATGTATTGTGAGTGTAATGTTAGGATGTTAGTGTCTTTGAATGTGCTTCTCAGTGATTCCCGTGGACCCATCATATAGATGGCTCGAATAGCCCGTTTCTGGAGCACAAAAATGGAATCTATGTCAGCGGCACTACCCCAAAGCAGTAGACCGTATGACATAATGCTATGAAAGTAGCTGAAATACACTGAACGCGCGGTGTCAACATCGGTCAGTTGACGGATCTTTCTAACAGCGTAAGCTGCTGAGCTAAGTCTACCAGATAACGTTTCTATATGCGGGCCCCATTGTAACTTAGCATCTAATGTAATGCCTAGAAAGACAGTCTGATTGACCACTTCAAGTTCCTCATTGTTCATCATAACCCTGGTTTTTACTTGTTGAACGTTCTTAGTAAAGAACCTGACACATTTAGTTTTACTATTATTTAAAAGCAGGTTATTAGCACTAAACCAGTGTAATATCTTAGAAAGAGCACTGTTTACATCGTCAATTTCTGACTGGCGTCTGTTAACCTTAAAAACTAAAGATGTATCGTCTGCAAACAATACTATCTCACAGATATCCCTCATAAGATGAGGTAAGTCGTTGATGTACAAAAGGAACAGAAATGGGCCTAAAATAGAGCCCTGTGGCACCCCCATTGCTACAGGTGACCCATGAGATACTTTCCCGTTGACATCTACTTTTTGAATCCTATCGCTTAGATAAGAAGTGAGAAGATCCAAAGCAATGCCTCTTATACCGTAGTGGTATAGCTTCCTGACGAGAATTGCATGCTGCACACAATCGAATGCTTTGGATAAGTCACAAAATACCCCAAAGGCATCCCGTAACTCCTCCCAAGCCTCGAATACACTCTCTAGTAGTTTGACCCCAGCATCAGATGTTGACCTTCCACGAGTGAAACCGAATTGGTTGGTGTGCAGCAATTTATTACCATTAAAATAAGTAAGCAGCTGAAGAGTCAACCAACAATATCTTCTTCTATATCAGAATCTATCTATATCTATACTTATAATAAAACTGTAGAGACGTCAATTCTGTACATTGAATATATATGTTCAAAATTAATATTGGATGATAAATGGTGATCGATACTGATGCCAAAAATGCAATCAGAATTTTTTTGTCTGTCTGTCTGTCTGTCCGTCTGAATGTGCACGCATGGGTCAAAAACTACTGAAGGGATTTTAACCAAACTTGGTACGATTGTAGTCCATACTCCTGGGCAGGTTATAGGCTATATGACATAACGCTAAGACACATAGGAACTGAGCAGTGATGATAAATTTGAAGCAAGTCGGATGAAAATATGCGCTTTCGAGAGCTCTTATCCTCGCATACATTGATCATATACCTAAAGTATGTATTACAAAGATGATAAGTCTTCAAAAGATCTACAAAAAAGTTCTCAATAGTATATATCCCGGAATTCCCGCGGGAACGAGTAACGCGGGCACCGCGAGGCGCGGCTAGTGATCAAATAATGTTGACCATGACATGGAGTAATAGTCGCGTGTACGAACTTTATGTTCCTATTTGTTAGCCTCTCCTAGCGAAGCGGTGAAGTTTTTAATTCAAATATTTATTAATAATTTTAAGTAGGTACCCAAATTATGTTGTATGAAATTTTATATTTAGATTGTTTTTAATGTTCTGAGCATAATGGGGCTGGCATACCTTGCTTGTGTTCCTAATCGTCTTATAAAGAAGTCGCGCGTTTCGTTGCCAATATTATGGACAAGGCACATCATGATGTAGAGAATAGACAGTCAAAAATATGAAATGTGACCACTACATACTACATACGAATGTAATATCGAGCATTTCATGATGTGTGCAAATCTACGACACGGCCACTTGGTGAACATTACCATGTCCCCAAACGGACGCGGGACGAGTGGTTCGTGGGGTAAGGTGCGCCACCGGGCCTAGTGTCGCATATGTATGTCTTACTTTTACAGCTAGCGTTTGATGTAGTGAGCTTATTCTATTAGTAGGTAGATGCACTTTAAATTCTTCTGGTACAATCCAATGGTACGCTTATACTTCCATCGTCCCATTGGAAACGGATTAAAAAAACGGATAGTAAGTGCATATGTGGTGTTTTTATTTAAGTAGGTTACATATTTCAATAAGTTGCCCTTAGTTAGTACCAATACAATATTTGTTAACAATTATGGATATACAACTAACAAGAGATCAAAAATAATACGATAATAGTAGTTTATGCAGCTGTCATATAATGAAGGGTATTAAAACACGAGTGTGAGTTTATGAAACGAGCGCAGCAAGTTTCATAATAGTAACGAGTGTTTTAATACCCGTGTTATATGCAGTTGCATACACTACTTTATCTTCACTAATGCAATTAATCAAACAACAAGAGTAAAAGCTGACAATAGTTTTTCACGCGTACGTGTATTGTCACAGTGAACTTGCCGCCATTAAAATCTAACCAATGAGAGCGCAGCTCGCGCAGGGCCAATCAGGAGCGAGCGCGTGATGTTATAATGAGATTTTACGATATCGATGTGGATATTATACCATCATGTGAAGTTGCTGAGATTTTACGATATCGATGTGGATATTATACCATCATGTGAAATTGCTTAAATTGAGTGTTTTGTTGTCTGCGCTATAACAGTAGTAATTATAAGTCAAGTATTGGAAACATAAGTAGAATGTTTGTTTTGCAACATTAGTGTAGATAAAAGAACTTTTTAGTTCACCAAGCAAAAATAATTATTTAATTTACTATTCAATAATAGATAATCACTCAAAGAGTTTTCTTAATCCATTAAACAGTTATGTTAGATTTGATTTAGTTAGTGTGCACGTTGTGTGCACATCTAGTGTGCAATCCAGTATTGTTGATGTTACTTTCGAATATGTTGTTACAAAAAAGAGGATTTACAGGTATACTCGTAGAACTTAATACTACCCTTTGAATAATTATTTGTGTAATGGATAGCCACGTTCAACGGGAGTATATTTTTCATCCCGACATTTCCACGGGAACGGACACAACGGCATTTCGGGAATAATATTTATGCATATAAAATATAAACCTTCATCTTAACTCACTCTATCTATTTAAAAAAATCCGGCCAAGTGCGAGTCGGACTCGCCCCTGAAGGGTTCCGTAGCAGCAAATAACAAAATAGTTATAAAACTTCTTCTTGTAGTTCTCGTAGTTAGTAAGATAGTCCATCGAAAAGTTACATTTGGGGTTGCGGTTTTTAGAGGACGTAATTTTATTTTTTTGATGTGTAGGGGGGGTCAGTGTAAAGCTAAAAACAAGTTTGTGGGGTCGCCACCACTTTTTTATTTATAGTTCTACGACAAAAAGTTACTGGACCAAAGTTGTAGAGAATTTAATTTGCAACAAAAATGTTAACAATTTTTTTTTATAAAATTAATAGTTTAAGAAATACTATATATCGTAAAAACCATTTCAACCCCTATTTTCAAGATTGCGGCTGTGGGACAAGGGTGGCGACCCCACAAACTTGTTTTTAGCTTTACACTGACCCCCCCTACACATCAAAAAAATAAAATTGCGTCCTCTAAAAAACGCAAGGTTAGGCCTAAAAAATGTAACATTTCGATGGACTAAGATTTGAGTTGGATGAATGAAAGGTAAATTGCTGTTTACAATTTATGACGTATTAAAAAAACTACTTACTAGATCTCCTTCAAACCAATTTTCGGTGGAAGTTTGCATGGTAGTTAATGTACATAATGTATTTTTGTAGTTTTATCAGTCTCTTATTTTAGAAGTTACAAGGGGGAAGTTAGAGTCTGCATCGGACTTACCGACAAGAGCCTTGCTCTTAAATTTATGATGATGAAGGGGGAAGTTACACATTTTACCACTTTGGAAGTGTCTCTCGCGCAAACTATTCAATTAAAAAAAATGTATTAGAAACATATAAATGATTTTGAAGACCTATCCATAGATACACCACACGTATGGGTTTGATGAAAAAAAAATCTTTTGACTTTCAGTTTTCAGTATGGACACCACCATAATGTTGTTTTTGGAACGAAGTTCCTTATCGCGCGTTGCGAAAGTGGGCTAGACGGAAAAAATTGTAACGACATTTTTTAGGCCAGAGAGGGACAGACAGAGAAACTTGCGCACGCCAGAGAGAAACAGACAGAGAAACATGCGCCAGAGAGACAGACAGAGAAACATGCGCACGCCAGAGAGAGACAGACGCGCATGTTTTTCAAGTTTTATACATGTTTCTCGACTTCAAAAAAGGAGGAAATTAACCGAGGCGAAGCGAGGGCGGGTCGCTAGTAATAGAAAATAGCGAAACTAAAATACTTCTTATAATGTAAATCGAAAAGATACGAAGTGGCCATGTTACCATATAAGGGCTCCCACACAAAACTGCGATGCGATGCGATGCGAATTCGCATCGCAGGAACTTGCGATTTTCTTGCGAATTTCTGCGATACGATTTAGTGCGGCAAACCGTTTGGTAGGGCGACCAACGACCATTCCTTCAAGTGTAGTCAGCCGTACTGGACGTGTTTTAGGAAGCGTAAGATGGATCGCAAAAAGATTATTGCACTGCTGTTATTGTTAAATAGATATAAAAGAAAAATAAGATTCTGGGTTCATCCATTTATTACGATTATGAACTCTGATGGGAACTATTTTACTCAAAAGTAGGTATGCGTTGAGAACTGAAAAAGATAATTTTTTTGATTATTTTAGAATGAGCATATCTTCATTTGAAGAGCTTTTGAGTTTATTATCACCATGCCTTCAAAAACGATCGTACAAGGGAAGAATTCCTGTTATGCCTTTGGAAATGCTGGGACTGACTATCAGGTAAAGTAAAACAAAATTTATTTATTGACATTTTAATTGTTTTTATTTGCGACTAAAATGTCCCAGAGCGGACTAAAATGGTGTCACCAAGGATGACGTAATATGGCAGGAATGTGCGATGCGAAGCAGATCGGAAATTCTTACGGTGCGTTCGTGCGAATTCGCAGATATTTGCGATGCGATGCGAATTCGCAGTTTTGTGTGGGAGCCCTAAGTCCCTAACTTGAATCTTCGGAGTACTATACACACGACTATACACGACTACTAGCGCCATCTATTGATGAATAGAAATAGTGCAACGTTCCCATGGAAGTTGTGATCTGTGGTTGTGATCATTCAAACTCAATGGTTGCAATTTGCAATTTGGTTGTGACTTGCAATACCTAGTGCTTGCAATACAAATATCAAATATCAAATACCTACCATTGCCTATCATAGAACTGTCCACAGATTGTAGCAAGTATTTTAATGTTTTACTCTGCGTACTCTACTGGCTGAATATGGGTGATGAATGCAAGTCGTATTTGCAAGCCATTACAGACCAGACCACCAATATAAAGTCCTTGCACCAACTAAACAAGCCATTGAGTTTGAAACTCAATAATGCAAGCCGAAGGACCGCGAATGACGAACCAAGCTATTATTTCTTTATATGGTGAATAGTCTATGCTTTACTTTATGGTTCAATCTGACTGATTGAAATGAATGACTGAGTGTTGACTGAACTCAACTGTCGCTTGGTGTCTTCTTGACTGACTCAACTATTTGATTGATTGAACGAATACCTACCTAATTTGTCGCAATCGTATTCAATGTCATAGTTAGTATTTTTTCGTGTTCAATAATTATCGCAATGGCAGAAAACAGAGAGGAAATTTTAGCAAATTTCCAGGTAAATATGAAGGAATAAGAATATAATATCACTTGTGAATACTTTTTATTACAAGATTTTATAAATGAAGGTTATGTCGTAAACAATAACAGTGGTTAAATTTTTGTTCCCTTTGTGAAGTTTTAACGTATAAAACAAAGAATTTATAAAACAATTATTACAATTAACTGCATTATAACAATAATAGAGTAGTGTAAGCATAGCGATGATTCGACAAAACATCCAGCGACTACTAGATACTGCAATTTAAATAGTTGTGGAGAGGTGTTCTTTGTGCCTAGTCATAGAAGTAACGCGACAATGTGAACTGGCCTGCAACTCGCCTAGTGCCAACCAGGGGTAGCTGAAGGTGTATTCAAGCATAGGGGAGGCTTTGTGTAGTGTTGAGAGCCAGCTCTGTTTGATTACAGGGTATCACAGCTGTTGAAGATGTTGCAGAGGCCATATTCCACTTGGAGGAAGCCAACTGGGACTTATTGGTGAGTTCATAAATTCATTATTACTTATTATCCAACTTAATATTGTAAAGAAAAATTAACAGCTAAATGCTTACAAAACTTTTGCAGAAAATAATTTCCTTTTTGTTTTGAATAGATGATTACCATTTTAAATAAAGTTAGTGTTATTTGATAAATGAAACTCCAGAATTTAAAAGGTTTTTTTAGAATTAGAGTATAGGTAAAATGCAGATGGTTGATATCCAATGTGTAAATGTAGAAGAGAACTGGGATATAATAATATAATATACCTTGTCAAATTCAGACATGGTTAATTAGACCCAAAATGAATGGATGATTTCAAACAAAACCTTTTAATTACTCCTTCTTACATAAGTGTTGGGGTTGATGCGGGTGACTATCTAAAAGTCATGCATCCCAGTTATCAGGTGCACATAAGATAAATAAAAAAATTCTGACTAATGTACTATGACTAGCAGTCCTGAGGAACTTCATCGCCAAATCAATACTTAAAAATGTTCAAATGATTGACACTGTGAAGGAGTGATTGTTGATGTGTGTATGTGTGTGTGCCAGGCGGCCATCAACCGCGTGATGCCGCAGGAGGGCAGCGCGCCGCCCGCCGACGACGCGCACGACGTCGAGATGATCGACGATGACATATCTGTGATAACTCCCAAGACACACCCACCAGGTAACCACACTCACACCACTCCATACCCCATATAGCATTCATTACTAAATTGTCCTCACCCATTCCCACTGCAGTAGCAGTGAACTTGGGATCTTACTATCTTGAGTAAAATCATTTTATTAATATGGCTGTGACAGCCTAACAAACGAACTTTCGCATTCATAGTTTTTTGCAGTAATAAGAATGATCACCCAAGTACATGCCTACTTTATTATGGTATTTCATGTCAGCAACACTCCAGTTCCCAAAAAACTTATGGTCAAAACTTAAGTGACACATGAAAATCTTAAGTTTGTCATGAACAGACAGACACAGGTTTTATATTATAATGTAAGAATAGTCACAATACAAGTGCAACTCATTAATAATCCTAAGTAGTGTAAGCGGTGAGTGCAACGTGACCATTTGTTTCAGATCGGGAAGACAGTAATCAAGCATCCACCTCATCACCTAGGAATAACAGGAATGACCCGATAGAACTGCTAGTACACTATAACAATAAGATTCACGACATCTCCATGCCGCCCATGGCCACAGTCAGTAAGTGCCCACGAGTATGTCTGCCAGACATTATGACACATTTAATAATCATATAATTATTACTCATAAGAACTAAATATCAAATATTAAAATACTAGCGACCCACCCTCTTCGCTTCAGTTAATCAAGATTTCATGTGGGGACGTTTGGGATAAAACATAGCGTATCTTCCCGCAAGTATGCACATGGCTTGTGTATCCGGTACAGTAGGTATAACAATAATATTTATCATCATATCTCCGAACTGTCCATTTATATATAACTTTTTAAATGAGAAAAAAACTTATTGTGACATAACTATAATAGTTAGACACATGCTGTCGCGATATTTTTTATAGATAATTATATGTTCTGCAAAGATGTAGTACATTATTTTGTTCTATAATCAATAGTTTTCGCAGTGCACCCGACGTAAGTTTTTTTTTTTGGTAATTTTTTCACACCTTGGAGTTACATTATTGGAGTTTTAGTATGGACCCTAACTTTGTGAAAATTTAATATAGCCTATGTTCACCGGAGAAAGAGTAGCTTCGCAACAGTGAAAGAATTTTTCAAATCGGTCAAGTAGTTTCGGAGCCTATTCAATGTACACAAACAAATCTTTCCTCTTTATAATATTATAGAAGATACACATACTTAATACAAACCAAGTCGATTAGAACTAGCTATGCTCCACGTACAACTGCCTAGTATCTTGATAAGTATCCTTTTTAAATACCTTTGCATAAAGGTTGAATTAATAAATAAATACTTTAAAAAAAATGGCAGTTGCAAAGAACAATCAAAAAAAATCTTTTCAACTATACATATTTTATTAGTAAAGTAAAGATGAATTGCGATAATCCAGACGATCTGCGCAAGCGCGTGGAGACGGTGTGCGGCGTGGCGGTGTGCCGGCAGCAGCTGGCGGGGCTGGGCGCGGCGGGCGGCGGCGCGGCGCTGGCGGCGCTGGGGCTGTCGCGCCGCACGCTGCTGCGCCTGCGCGAGGCGCCCGCCGCCGCCGCGCTCGACGACGCGGCCGCCGCGCGCCTCACGGGCTCGTACGCGCTCGAGGTGGCGGCCGAGGGCCGCGAGTACCGCCTGGCGCTGGCGGGCACGCGCACCGTGCGCGAGCTCAAGGACGACGTGTTCGCGCTCACCGGCATCCCGCCGCGCCGCCAGCAGTGGAGCGGCCTGCGCGCGCCCGACGCCGCGCCGCTGGGGCTGGCGGGGCTGGCGCGCGCGCAGCGCCTGCGCGTGGCGCGCGCGCCCGACCACACCGACAGCGACGACGACGAGCGCGAGCGCGACGACACGGACGACGACGTGTTCGTGGACCTGGAGCCCGAGCCGCGCCTGCAGCCGCTGCTGGACGCGCGCCAGCGGGACGAGGCGGCCGCGTGCCGCCAGTTCGCCAGCCGCTACCGCGCGCGCTACGGACCCAACTCGCCCGCCTTCTTCGAGGGCACGCTGCAGGACGCCATCAAGGAGTCGTGCCTCAAACCCGCCAAGGAGGTGAGTAGCCCGCCCCCGCCCCCGCCCGCGCCCCGCGCGCGGCCCGCCCGTGACCCGCCCTGTGTTGCAGCGCAAGCTCCTGGGCGTGTACCTGCACCACGAGCAGTCGGTGCTGTCGAACGTGTTCTGCGCGCAGCTGCTGGGCTGCGAGGCGGTGCTGCAGACGCTGGCCGCCAACTACGTGGTGTACGGGTGGGACGTGACGCAGCCCGACAACAACAACCAGCTGCTGAGCACGGTGGGCGCGGCGCTGGGCCCCGCGGCGCTGCTGGCCGTGCGCGCGCTGGCGCCCGACACGCTGCCGGCGCTGCTCATCATCATGCGCGTGCGCTCCGCCACCGAGATCTACTCCGTGGTGAACGGGAACGTGGGCGTGTCCGAGCTGCTGGCGGCGCTGGTGGAGGCGTGCGAGCGCTGGGCCAGCACGCGCGCGCTGGAGGAGCGCACGGAGCGCGAGCGCGACGCGCGCCAGCGGGTCAAGCGCGAGCAGGACGAGGCCTACCAGCGCAGCCTGGAGGCCGACCGCGCCAAGGAGCAGACGCGGCGGCGGCTGCAGCGCGAGCGCGACGAGAGCGCGCAGCGGGCCGAGGGCGAGCGCGCGGCCGAGGCGGCGCGCGCGGCCGAGCGGCGCGGCGCGGCGGCCGCGCGCCTGCCGCCCGAGCCGCCCGCCGCCGCGCCCGACGTCACGCGCATCCGCGTGCGCCTGCCGCCGCCGCACCACGAGCTGCTGGAGCGCCGCTTCCGCCACTCCGACACGCTGCAGGTAACGGCCGCGCCCCGCCCCGGCCCCCGCCCCCGCCGCGCTCGCTACATTCTGTCTCTTGTTGCAGGCGCTGCTGGACTTCATAGCGTCTAACGGATATCCCCAAGAAGACTACAAAGTGATCTCTAGCTGGCCTAGAAGAGACGTAAGCATCCCGCTAGTGTATGGTGTAGTACGCACGGTGTGTGCGGGTGGTGACGAGTGTTGTGTTGCAGCTGACGGGCGAGGCGGCGTCGCGCTCGCTGGCGGCGCTGCAGCTGTGCCCGCAGGAGACCGTGGTGCTGGAGGAGCGGTGAGCGCCGCGCCGCCGCCGCCGCTACTTATAACAACTAATTATTCACCAAATACTGTCCACGTGTCACCCGCACGATACCCGCGCTGCTGGACCTCTCGCGCCCGCATTTGTCTCGTTTGTATTTGAATTTGAATCGTTCGCGCCGCACATCGTTTGGGTGATCTCCGTGAACATCGACTATGTATATGTATATTATATGATCTAGGATTATTGTATATTTTATAACCATTAAAATATTTAAAAATTCTATCTCGGGGTTCACTATGTTTTATTGACTTCATACAGAATGTTTTCATATTGAACTGAAACTACGTTTACGGATACATTAAATGGAAACCGTATCCGAACCCGTCGTGTAGTTGAGGCGACAGCTTCTTGTTGCGAGTGGTCGCGTGCTGCAGGCGGAGGATGTGCTGACGCGGTGGGTGTCACTCCCGGGATCGCTGATGACTACAACTAAAAGAACAATGTGTAAATCCTTCTAATATAAACACAGCATGCAATTACTCTAAGGTACTTTACAACAAAAAACAAGAAATAAACTAAATGAAATTAAAAAAAAAAGTAAATTTTAAGAGACATTAAATCAATGAGATTAAAAATAACAAATTAAAAACCGGCTATGTGCGAGTCGGACTCGCGCCTGAAGGGTTCCGTAGCAGCAAATCACTACATGTATAAAATAAAGTCGTCTCTGTTTCGTGTCTGTTTGTCTGTATGATTAAATCTTTAAAATTACGCAACGGATTTTGATGCGGTTTTTTGTAATAGGTAGAGTGATTCAAGAGGAAGGTTTTTATGTAAAAAAATTCCCGAAATTCCCACGGGAACGGGCACAACGCGGGTAAAACCGCGGGGCGCTGCTAGTAACATAATATGTATAAAACTTCTTCTTGTAGTAAGAAGATTTGAGTTGATTAAATGAAAGGTAAATTGCTGTTTACAATTTATGACGTATTAAAAAAAACTACTTACTAGATCTCCTTCAAACCAATTTTCAGTGGAAGTTTGCATGGTAATGTACATAATGTATTTTTGTAGTTTTATCAGTCTCTTTATTTTAGAAGTTACAGGGGGGGGGGGGGGGGGGGGGCACACATTTTACCACTTTGCAAGTGTCTCTTGCGCAAACTATCCAGTTTAGAAAAAAATATCGGCCAAGTGCGAGTCGGACTCGCGCACGACGGGTTCCGTACTTTAAAAAACGCCATTAAAATCGCGTTTGTTGTATGGGAGATCCCCTTGAATATTTGTTTTTTTGTTGTTGTTATATCGGCAATAGAAATACATCATCTGTGAAAATTTCAACTGTCTAGCTATCACCGTTCTTGAGATACAGCCTGGTGACAGACGGACAGACGGACAGCGAAGTCTCAGTAATAAGGTCCCGGTTTTACCCTTTGGCTACGGAACCCAAAACATGATATTAGAAAACTCTATATCATTTTTCAAGACCTATCCATGGATACACTAAAACAATTTTATTTTTTTCCATAATTTTGAGTTTCTGTTTTCAGTACATATGGGAATCAATTTTTTTTCTTTTATTTTTGTGTGAAAATCTTATTGCGGTTCACAGAATACATCTACTAACCAAGTTTCAACAGTACCTATACGTCTTATAGTTTCGGAAAAAAGTGGCTGACGGACGGACAGACAGATAGACAGACATGACGAATCTATAACGGTTCCGTTTTTTGCCATTTGGGTACGGAACCATAAAAAGAGATTATTAGATATAAAAATAATCCTAGTAAATTTAAGAAAAACAGTGATCTCCACCAAATTAATCTTAGGAATAAAAATAAGCTCGCTGTGCCCACTATTAGGTTCCATAAAGTGTCTCACTCCTTCGTAGGTCAATGTATACGTTTTTATAACAAATTACCAAACGACGTGGTAAGTCTTTCATTTATTATTCTGATTCTCACTCAGCTGCTTACTTATTTTAATGGTAATAAATTGCTGCACACCAACCAATTCGGTTTCACTCGTGGAAGGTCAACATCTGATGCTGGGGTCAAACTACTAGAGAGTGTATTCGAGGCTTGGGAGGAGTTACGGGATGCCTTTGGGGTATTTTGTGACTTATCCAAAGCATTCGATTGTGTGCAGCATGCAATTCTCGTCAGGAAGCTATACCACTACGGTATAAGAGGCATTGCTTTGGATCTTCTCACTTCTTATCTAAGCGATAGGATTCAAAAAGTAGATGTCAACGGGAAAGTATCTCATGGGTCACCTGTAGCAATGGGGGTGCCACAGGGCTCTATTTTAGGCCCATTTCTGTTCCTTTTGTACATCAACGACTTACCTCATCTTATGAGGGATATCTGTGAGATAGTATTGTTTGCAGACGATACATCTTTAGTTTTTAAGGTTAACAGACGCCAGTCAGAAATTGACGATGTAAACAGTGCTCTTTCTAAGATATTACACTGGTTTAGTGCTAATAACCTGCTTTTAAATAATAGTAAAACTAAATGTGTCAGGTTCTTTACTAAGAACGTTCAACAAGTAAAAACCAGGGTTATGATGAACAATGAGGAACTTGAAGTGGTCAATCAGACTGTCTTTCTAGGCATTACATTAGATGCTAAGTTACAATGGGGCCCGCATATAGAAACGTTATCTGGTAGACTTAGCTCAGCAGCTTACGCTGTTAGAAAGATCCGTCAACTGACCGATGTTGACACCGCGCGTTTAGTGTATTTCAGCTACTTTCATAGCATTATGTCATACGGTCTACTGCTTTGGGGTAGTGCCGCTGACATAGATTCCATTTTTGTGCTCCAGAAACGGGCTATTCGAGCCATCTATATGATGGGTCCACGGGAATCACTGAGAAGCACATTCAAAGACACTAACATCCTAACATTACACTCACAATACATTTATGAAAACCTCATATATGTGCACAAAAATCCTAGTAAATTTAAGAAAAATAGTGATCTCCACCAAATTAATCTTAGGAATAAAAATAAGCTCGCTGTGCCCACTATTAGGCTCCATAAAGTGTCTCACTCCTTCGTAGGTCAATGTATACGTTTTTATAACAAACTACCAAACGACGTGGTAAGTCTTTCATTTATTAAATTCAAAAAGTTTATTAAGCATAGACTCAGCCAAAAGGCATATTACTCTATTTCAGAGTAAGTATATTCTAGACTCAGACGTTTGGAAATGAATTGCTCTATTATTTAAGGCTTAAAATTGTTAATACAATCATTAAAAAAAATGACAACCCCACTGAGTTTCTTTTTAGTTCTTCTCAGTAGGTGGCGCGATGCGAACTAACGTAAACTTAATTTTAAGCTGACGATTATAAATGATTGTAATGATCTGATGTAATAAAGACATTTTGAATTTGAATTGAATTTGAATTTATTAAATTCAAAAAGTTTAATCAGCATAGACTCAGCCAAAAGGCATATTAGTTACTCTATTTCAGAGTATATTCTAGACTCAGACGTTTGGAAATGAATTGCTCTATTATTTAAGGCTTAAAATTGTTAATAGACCTAGAGCCCGTGAACCCCAGACCTTCGTTATTTTATAAAAGCTGAAAGTTTGTCAGCGCATGCTCCCAACACAGGTAAGAACGATGGAATAATAATGAAGTTTGGGTTACCGTGGCTTTGGCAGGTACACGGTACTAAAGGTGGGTAAAATACCGATCTAAATTCATCAAATAATAAAGTGTGATTTTTGTGACATGACATATGTCATTTGAAAGCTCTTGAAGAGTTGTACAAGTCACCCTTTGACGGTGATATCGAAATCGACGGCCAACTTGGTGTTTTCGACCATTGAAGATTGGAGTTGACCTATGCTATGGACGCTGATCCTAATGCTCAACAGTGACATGACCTATATCATTTGAAAGCTCTTGACAAGTTGTACAAGTCACCCTTTGACGGTGATATCGAAATCGACGGCCAACTTGGTGTTTTCGACCATTGAAGATTGGAGTTGACCTATGCTATGGACGCTGATCCTAATGCTCAACAGTGACATGACCTATGTCATTTGAAAGCTCTTGACAAATTGTACAAGTCACCCTTTGACGGTGACATCGAAATCGACGGCCAACTTGGTGTTTTCGACCACCGAAGATTGGAGTTGGCCTATGCCATGGACGCTGATCCTAATGCTCAACAGTGACATGACCTATGTCATTTGAAAGCTCTTGAGGAGTTGTACAAGTCACCCTTTGACGGTGATATCGAAATCGATGGCCAACTTGGTGTTTTCGACCATTGACCTTTAGTACCGTTTACCTGCCAAAGCCACGATAACCCAAACTTCATAATAGTCCATCGTTCTTACCTGTGTTGGGAGCATGCGCTGACAAACTTTCAGCTTTTATAAAATAACGAAGGTCTGGGGTTCACGGGCTCTTGGTCCATAATACAATCATTAAAAAATGACAACCCCACTGAGTTTCTTGTTAATTCTTCTCAGTAGGTGGCGCGATGCGAACTAACGTAAACTTAATTTTAAGCTGACGATTATAAATGATTGTAAAGATCTGATATAATAAAGACATTTTGAATTTGAATTTGAATTTGAGATACTTTCTTTCTTGAATTTAACAGTTTACTTGAAATGACTTAGGTTTATCGTCAATGCAAGATAAAGCATCTCTTGCTTTAAAGATAAGAAACGCCAAGAGCGCTCCAATCTATTAGAGTGATGTACATGATGTACGTACACGCCTGCCGTCGAGTGCCAGGTTCGGGTGAGTGCTAGCGCGCGCGGCGCGGCGGCAGGAGGCGCTCGGCGAACAGCGCCGCCGCCGCCGCCGCCGCGCCCGCCGCCAGCGCCAGCAGCGGCGCCGCCACCTCGCGCAGCGCCACGGCGGCGGCGCGCGGCGCCCGCCGGCACGCGGGCCGCGCCGCGTCCCAGCGCGCGCGCAGGCGCCGTGCCAGCCCGCGCTCCAGCGCGGCGCGCAGCCCGCGCGCCACCGGCTCGCGCAGCGCGCCGCGCCGCGGCACGGCCGCGCCCAGGTACTGCGGCACCATCATGTCGAGCTCGGCCGCGGCGCACGCCTCGCGCTCCGTGAAGCTGCGCCGCATGTAGCGGTACGCGAGCGCGCTGTCCACGTGGAAGGCGAACCCGCCGCGCCGCACGCGCCGCAGCCCCGCCTCGGGCGGCAGGAAGGCGAGCCCCTTGCGTCGCACCAGCTCGCGCACCGCCGGGTCCGCCGTGCGCTGCGCCTCGCGCGGTCAGGCGGGGGAGGGGCGCCTGAGCCGCGCCACCCCCGCCCCCCCGCCCCCTGCCGCTACTCACCTTCAAGAAGTCCCGGATGTAGAGCACGTCCTCGACGCCGACGCGCAGCTCGCTCCTGGCCAGGTCCCGCAGCGAGCGCACCGTGTTGGGCGCCTCGTGCAGCAGCGTCGACACGACGGTCGCGTTGTAATACTGATATAGCGTCAACGCGAACACCAGCACCGACAGCGCCGCCTGCTTGATCGCCGTCGACTGCCGCTCGAGCGCCATACCTTTACGGACAGTAAGCGTCGCGCGTCGGTCGCAGTGGCCGGCCCGGCGACGGAGCGGGCGGACCGCGGACTCGCTCACCTTGCTGGCACACGGCGCCCCACACGAACAAGAAGGCGAGCGCGGGCGAGCGGTCGACGCCGCTGTCGCCGCGCAGGCGCAGCATGGCCGCCAGCAGCGCGGAGGCGAGCGCCAGCACGGCCAGCGCGGCGGCCCACACGCGCGCCGCCAGCGGCCGCCAGTAGATGGCGTACACGCCGCCCGGGTGCCGCGGCACCAGGAAGATGAAGCACGGCCTGCGGGCGACGCGCGCCGTCAGTGAGTCGCGGAGGCGGCAGCGCGGGCGCGGGCTCACCTGGTCTGCCACGTCTCGGCCGCGTAGTCCACGGCGGCAGCGCGGTCGGCGCGCACGAACATGGGCGAGCCCGCCAGCTCCGCCTCGCGTCGCTGCAGCGCGCCCACCATGCCATCGAAGCTGCCGTTCGTTGGGTATCCCCACGAGTTTGTTCTTTGGAACTCGTAGCTAAACATGCGGACAATAGCCTGGCTGTGTTAAGGTGAAGCCAAAACGAAAAAGCCCCTAAAAGTAAGTTCGTATGGGTCAGCGGATAACCCGTCAATCTTTGATATCCAGCGGCTCTTACCTTATATTGTATAGATCTTTGTAATAGTTCAACATCTCGAAGTACTTGAACTTGTGCATGGGGTCGACGGAGTGCAGGCCCGGCGCCGCCGCGGCGAGGTAGCGCGTGAACGTCTGGTTCACTACGCGTTGGTTGTGGTTTATCACCACCACGGTCTTCACCACCAGCCCCTTGAGGTCCGCTCTGTTCTGTTCCTCCATGATCAGTTCGTCACGCCAGTATCCTATTTTCCTCGTAATGAATTGTCCGTTTTTTCCAAAGCCTGTATGGTAGAGCTCGTAGAAGTCGATCGAGTCGTGGTTGGGCACGGCGACCGTGACGTCGGAGTCGAGCTCGAGGCGCAGCCGGCGCAGCAGCGCGGCGGCGGGCGCCAGGCGCGGCGCCGCCACCACCCACGAGAAGGGGCTCTTGAAGTAGTCGTGCGCCGCGGCGCCCGCCGCCGCCGCCACGCCGCGCCACCCCGCGCACCGCGACTCCAACACCACGCCTATTCGGTTGTAGCGGTGGGGGATCCGCAGGGAATCATTGTGGAACTCATCGCTTATTCTCTTAATGCACACCTTAAAATTATGACGATATAACTTTTTTTGTAGGGCTACAGTAGATAGTTCAGTATTACAATCGAATATAAATATATCATTAATACTTTTGTGCCTGAATAAAGGATTAATGTAAGATGAATCGTAGATTCCATCGATGTTTGTAAACAATAGACCGTTGATCATGGCGAGAGTCACTACACTCGTAAGTCTCATTTTCAGTGGTCAGCGATTACGTGAGCGGGGGACGCGCGCTTCCCTCGCAGCAAGTCCCAGTGCTGGCGGCCCGGGGGCCGATCACAATTTTTTTTTATATAGTACTTCCGTAATGCGTATCGAACCATCTCTGACAGCAAAATTACTCATAATGATAGTTACCTTGTGCCAATCCCTGGTAATGGTAGAAGTTAATGCTCAAATAGGAGACATTACTTGTCATCATCATGTTTCGAATGACAAGGATGTAGATACCAAATGAATATTGGATGCATTACCTATTACATGGGCATCTACTGAAGTAACAGTTGATTAATATTTAACATACTGTTTAAGCACCTGAGTAAAAGGGGAACAGAAAAGTGTCTAAATAAATATGAACATTTAATTAAAACTAAATTGAGACAAACATAAATTAATAGGTAGCGAATACATCTTGAAATGGAAACTGTGCTTTATCAGGCACGAGGAGATCAGCCAAGTAGCAGACAGTGCCTGCGGTGCCCTCATACAGGCTCTGCGGGTTGTCGGGGAGGCGCGCGTCCTTTGAGAAGTCCTCCGTGGTCATGAACTCTGCGAACTGCTTGGCGCGATGTAAATATTTCGGGTCCCCGGTCAGCCGGTGCAGCATGAGGAACACATACCCGTTGCCCGCCACTCCGTGGCAGATGCCGGGGCCTTTGTACAGCAGCCCTTTGTGCCACACCACTTCTCCAGCTTTGATGCATGCTACATAATATTTTTTATCTTTAAACAAGAGATATGCTTTAGCCATCAGATAAATAACACCCGGTGCACCGTGACACCAGTGGACCAGTTTGTGATCAGACAGAGATATTTCTTCCATACAGCATGGCCAGTTGCCTTCTTCCGTCTGCAATGATGCAATGTAATCAATGGTCTCCTTGATATCCCGTGCGGCTCCCGGGTTGTGGTGCAAGTACCCCGGAACAGAGATCAGCATTTGCATGATGAAGCTGATGCCGTGAGCGGCGCCCAGGTACTCGGTGTTATAGTAGTGGAACATGAGTGGGCATGCGCTCTTGTGTTTTTTAGCATAATCTTTCCCGGAAGCGACTATCGCATCGCACACCTTGAAGAGTTCACTGTCTGCGAACACTTGTGTCTGGAACTCCCTGCAGATCCAGAGTGCGCCCGCCAGGTAGCCGGCGCGGCCCACGAAGAACTCATCCCCGCCGCACTTGAGGAACTTGGGGTGCAGGTAGTGCGCGTGCAGCGCCTTGTACTGCTCCAGCGTGTCTACGGCCAGCTCGCTGCCCAGCTCCTTGTACAGCACGGTGGCCAGCGCGATCGTGCCCGCGTCGCCCAGCACGAACGACGTGCGGTCGCCCGCCGACGCCTCCAGCGCCGGCTTCAAGTACTCCATGGCCTTCTCCAGGTACGCCGACTTATTCTCAGACAGTATAGCATTCTTAGACAAGTAATAAAAGGCGAACGAGATCCCGGTGATACCCACATACAAGCCTCCGTCTACCTTCTTCCGAGAGGGCTGTTGGCGCTTCGTTATACTAGATAAATGATCATTTATCTGATTTATGATGGCAGAATTGTCAATATTCACGGCCGCACCGCTTTTTAAATCTTCGTAAGGGTTAGGAAAGTATCGTACCATTTTGTAAGCGTAAGGCGATAGGCTACACAACAATTTCACAAAAATTTTAGAGAGTCGCCCATTCATTTATTTTTATTATTGCACCCATCTCCGACTTCCTATCACATTATTTAAGTGAAATTGCCATTCATGTCATGTCTCATTCTGACGGAAATCCGATCTTATTTTGTTTTTATTTATTTTTTGACAAACAAAAACATTACCTACGAATCCTACGATACGCATAATTTTGTGTTTTTAATTTGACAAGAATTTGATTTAAAGTCTGACTTTGACATCTTCGACTACTTTACTTTTAATTTTTAACCACATTATACAATTAATCACTACGAAACATGGAAGGAGGATGACTCATTATACAGGGTGCCCGTCCCTCAGCAACATTATTGAAATAAAATCATCTCATTTATAATTGTTAATTTTATTTTGTACAGTTTGGTAAACAAAATAAAAAAGCTATTAGGTATTTTTTAAATAAATATATACATACCTTTGGCTCTTAACTTCGGCCTAATCATGAACATTAAATCCACGGGCTAGACTAAACACAATGGTGATGGTGCGTGCTATATTATAATATAGGTTACCCATGATTATATAGTTAACAATGGATCTAAAAAGTACTTGATTATAATTGTAACCCACATCCACAACCAATCCCACATAACCACATGCATCATAACATAACTTAGCAACGACCGTTCAATAGTTATAATAATCTTCCTAGCAACCGGCCTTAGACGTCCGTGGTTTTGTATTGGTTTTGTATTATCCTTTCAAAAGACCAAAAACACCTTTTATATTTATTATTTTACCACTTGTAACTGCCTATTTAGGAAATATTTAAGTCTCTGATAAATTATTTAATAATGGGGCCAAATTGTAATTTTTACCATGTTTAAAAATGTATAAAATTATAAAAATGCCAATTTCTTACAATCGTGGAAATGTGAGTACCTAAATAGAATTACGTACAAAACAAAAGTAGGTAAATAAGTAAGTTAATACCCATTACCCACATTCGCACCTTCTAGACACCGCACGTATGTAAGGAGGCACCTCCTTGAATAACAACATTGGTAGGGTACCTGAGTGATTTGATTTCGTTTAATTTAATTTATTCTTTTACTTTACGCTAACCTTAATGATTTTCGTTTTCATTTTCAACAATAGTTATGTGTAGCTGCAGGGACACACTCCCGAATACATCAGTACAACGCTTCCGGGAATGTATACCTGCAGAAGTAGGGACTATTGCAGGAAATTAAAGAAATAAGAATGGGCTATGGGAATGAAGTTTGGATGGATTAGAAATGAGTTATTGCAGAGAGGTCGGCACCTGCCATAACATATAAGAACAAGTTATCGGGTGGCAGACAGTGGCTCGCCACCCACTAGATGGGCCCCCCAAAACAGCCGACAGAAAGAAGGCAAGGGGGCAACATCGGCGTGGGCGACTCATCGGGGTGTAGAGGTGTGCTGCGCATTCTCTAAACGTTACTCGCGGCGTTATGCCCTTTGACATTTCTACCCCCGGACACAGCCGAAATCGACTGTGCCTCTAACGACTCCCCTCTGGCCGGCCGGTGAAGGCAAGCCAGAGCCGAGAGTCCTGCGGACCTCCTTGGGGTCCACTCCGCCCGGTGAAGGCTCGCCGGAGATGGGGGCCCTGACCCCCGTGGTGTCGCTATATTATTATTAGTCCTAACACTACACATTCAGTCCTAACTTGATCATCATCAGCAGAAATACTTTTATGGCTTTCATCATAATAATGTGATGTGATGTCGTGAATGTGTTCCTATCTTATCCAGGAGATTTTGTTTTCAGTTTGCTCAAATGAGGAAAATAGCGTTTCGCAGTAGAGGTCGGTCGGCTCAGTCGCTAGATGCGGGCGGGGGCGGAGGCGGAGGCGGGGGCGGGGGCGGGGCGGCGCGCGCGGACGACCAGCGCCTGTTCCTGCAGATTCGGCCCGCGCTGGCCGACCCGCGCCAGGCGCTGGCGCAGCGCTCGCACACCACGCTCTCCGGGTACGTATTACACACTCTACCCTGCACTATATACTTAGATACGGCCATATTGTTAGGGACAGCACCAAGATTTTTAAATTTTCAAGTTTGATTTAGTTTGTACTAAAATACTTACTTATGATGATTGTAGACCTTTTATGACTTTTTAAATCATTTCTATACTATAGATAGCATATTAGGATATTAAAAAAGCTTGAGAGGTGTCAAGGGACACCCGGATGGAACGAAGTTTATTTATTATCAACAAAAATAATCGTCGCGACACCACACTGTTCAATGCGAAATAGAAAGACGAAACGAAAATATCTAGCTTCACTACATAGTATAAAACAAAGTCGCTATTTTTGTCTGTTTGTTTGTCTGTTTGTCTGTATGCTTAAATCTTTAAAATTACGCAACGGATTTTGATATATTTAGGACAGAAATCTTTTATATTATTTAATAGTTTTGGCTAAAAATATTATTTAATATAAGTTATGAGAGTTTCATATCATTACTCAAGGAGTACATCTGAATGTATTTATAGATCGAAATCCAATAAACGTGCCAGGGTTAAAAGGTAAGCAATCGAAAGGTCCAGTATGCAAGCAGGGGTCACAGAAAATCTAATAACAAAATGATAAGTCTGATAAGGATAACGCAGAAACAGACGACGTTCGCGTACGATCTAGAATAATGTCTATTTGACGTGCCTTATTGGCAGTGAGATTTGATTCCAAATTCGAATTAAGTATAAAGTAAGTATTCGAAATTCAAATGCGTTACTCAATTAGCCCACTGGCTGAATATAAATATTCATACATGTTGTCTTTTAAAGAGTCTCTATAGGTAACTTATATTAAATAATATTTTTAGCCAAAACTATTAAATAATATAAAAGATTTCTGTCCTGAATATATATTTGTGAAGTATTATTGTTAGTAACATAATATTTTTTCAACCTTCTCTTTGTAACTTTCAATGAGATGAGCAAAAAATATGTAAAAACAAAACACGGTTTTCCAAGAAAACCCCATACATAGGGCGATTCTCGTCATAGTAAAAAATCATCAGTTTGCCAAGATCTATTAAATGAGACATGTTTCATTTCTGTTGG
Organism: Cyclophora albipunctata; assembly: GCA_963082685.1. Taxonomy (NCBI): domain Eukaryota; kingdom Metazoa; phylum Arthropoda; class Insecta; order Lepidoptera; family Geometridae; genus Cyclophora; species Cyclophora albipunctata. The sequence continues at coordinate 10,381,797 of OY720127.1, forward strand.
TGGGTGGAGACAGTGCCCATACAAATTTGCCCATGGTCCTTTGATGATTAATGAATAGTTCCGAAGTGCCCTTACAAACAAAGTTAGAAACTTTACTCGAACTAATAACAGAAACGTAATATAACGTAGGTACTTAGATACGCGCACTATCCCTAATAACACATCCAGGGATGGTACTACTTCGCAACCTCGGCGCAAACAAACCCATCAATCAAGTAACGATACCACAGTGTGATTCATACTTAGTGTACCTTTTGTAGGTCTACCAACCTTGCTATTACCTTCAATATTTTATGTACATTTTCAGGAACGATTGCGTCAAAGACGATGGGAAGGAAGATTTAGTGAACTTACAAGCAGTCGGCGAGGGGAAGGTGCAGCTGTCTCGGACTCCGCAGGAGAAGGATCGCTTGCCGGACCGCATCAGCCTGGACAGGTGAGCGGGGCGGGCGAGGCGGGCGGGGCGGGGCGGGCGCGAGGGGCTCGCTCATGTGCGGTGCGGGTGTGTGCAGGCGCGGGCTGTCGTCCATCCCGCACATCGTGGGCGAGCCGGGGCTGCGGCTGCTGTCGCTGCAGCACAACCTCATCAACAGCCTGGCAGGGCTGGCGCCGCTCGACCTCGGCAAGCTCGTCTTCCTCGACCTCTACGACAACCAGATCGACAAGATCACATGCCTCGAGAGACTCTTCACCTTACGAGTTTTGCTTGTGGGGAAAAATCGGTAAGGAAGTCTTTACCTGCTTTTCTATTATGAACTACCTTTCTACTGTTTTTACGTTTGATTATGCCCAGCAACGCCTTCACTATAACCTATAACGTACAGTCAAATTAAGGTAATAATACTGAATCGAACATAAACCGTCATATTTTCAGAATAAGAAGAATTGAGGGACTCTCAAATCTAAACAAACTAGAAGTATTAGATTTACACGGTAATAGAATAGGGAAAGTGTGCGGACTGTCTAATCTCAGTGAATTAAAAGTGCTCAATTTAGCGGGGAACCAAATAAAGTGCGTCGGACAGAGCGACCTGCAGGGACTGGTGTCCCTGAGGGAGCTGAACCTGAAGCGGAACCGGCTGCGCAAGCTGCTCGGCTTCCAGCACACGCCGCGCCTGCAGAAACTGTACCTCGGCAACAACGACCTGCAGAGGTGAGTGGGGGTGGGCGGGGCGGGGCGCGGGGAGGAGGCTGACTGACGCGTGTCGTGTGCAGCGTGGAGGACGTGTCGTCGCTGGCGGAGGCGGTGTCGCTGGTGGACATCTCGCTGGACGGGAACCCGGTGGCGCTCGGCGGCGACTGCATCCCCTTCCTCGTGTCCTACCTACCCAACCTGATGACGCTCACCAACATGCACGTGACCGAGCAGGTGAGTGGCGGGACGGGCGGGCGGCGGCGCGCGGCGGCGGCGTGACGCGCGAGTGTGTGCAGGTGCGGGCGGCGGCGCGCGCGTGGCGCAGCACCAAGGAGGCGGCGCGCGCCGCCTACTGCGCGCTCGGGGACGCCGAGGAGGCGCGGCGCGACCAGGTCATCAGCAACGCGCGCACCAACTGGGAGCTGCTGCGGTATGTGCACACCCCACACCGCTTCCTCACCATGCATCGCCATATTACGTCACATTTTAATAATTATCTTTAGGTCTGAAAACAAGTGCTTCACTAACAATACGACTTCCGTGAGTCCGGTGGTGAAAAATTTAGAAACAGAAAAGGAGTCGCCTAGCGAAGTAGTGATATCACCGAAGACGGCGGGAGATAACCTTGAGGAGGGCGAGAGCTCGCCGAGGGGTGTCAAGGAGGCGGGTGGCGGCACGGAGGCGGCGGCGGCGGCGGAGGCCGAGGGTGCGGCGGGCGGCGCGGCGCGGCGGCTGCAGCGCAGCGCCAGCACGGCGCGCCGCGTCAACTTCTCGGAGCGCAGCGCGTCGCAGGACACGGACGCGTCGCACTCCACGTCGACCAGCAGCGAGCTGCGCCTGCCGCCCATCCTGCTGCCCATCATCTCCTCGCTGGAGGGCGTCAAGCTCGCCGACGGCGCCGAGCCGCTGCTCAAGCGCTGGGAGAGCATCTCGAGCGTGGAGCCCGTGGTCGACTCGTCCTTCAGCTCTCTGCCCTCCTCCAGCGAGAGCGAGGAGGAGCGCGGCAAGCGGCCGCCGCGCCGCGCGCCCACCGCCTTCCGCCGCCGCGAGACATTCGGCTCCGCGCGCTCCAAGTCCGTGTGCGATCCCGAGAGCGGCCGCGCCAAGGCGCGCCACTCGGACCTCAGCGAGAACAACAGCACCATCTCGGGCTGCACCACCGTGGCCTCCGCCGCCACCTCGTCCGCGTCGGGCAGCGAGGCGCGCGCGCTGCGCCGCGACGCGGCGGGGGGCGCGCGCCCGCGGCCCGTGCGCAGCGCCACCTCGCGCCGCGAGCGCGCCGCCTCCGCCTCGCGCGCGCCGCCGCGCTCGCGCTCCGGCAAGAGCCTCGCCAGCTTCAAGTCGTCCGAGCCCGTGCCCGTGCCCGTGCCCAAGCCCATGCCACCCTCCAAGGACCGCGAGCAAGGTGAGTGAGTGCGCGAGCCGGCCGCGGCGCGAGCCTCCCAGTCACACGCGTGCTGCGTGTTGCAGGCGTGGACTACCTGGTGGAGGTGTGCGAGGGCGTGGTGAGCGCGTGGGGCGCGGGCGCGCTGCGGCGGCTGGCGCGCGACTGGGACTGGGAGCGCGCGCGCGGCGTGCGCGCCGCCGCCTTCCACTACGTGCACTTCGCGGCCGTGGCGGCGGCGCTGGGCGAGCTGAAGGCGCGCTTCCCGAACGTGACGCACGTGTCGGTGCGCGCCACCGGGCTGGCGTCGCTGGGCCAGCTGCACGCGCTGGCCGAGCTGCGCGGGCTCACGGGGCTGCGCGTGCTGCCCGAGGGCAACCCCATCTGCGACAAGCAGTGGCGGCCCTACGCCGTGTACCGGCTGGCGCACTGGGGCCTGCGCCTCATCGACGACCAGCCGGTGAGCGCTCTCTGCACGCAGAGCTACATATAGACCATTCACTAATATTTATGTAACTACTAACAGCGCCCCGCGGTTTCACCCGCGTTGTACCCGTTCCCGCACCCGAAATTCGCGATAAAAAGTAGCCTTGTCTTTTCTCAGGCTCTGGACTAACTGTGTACCAAACATTCAAATCGGTTGAGTTAATTGTTTTGGCGCGAAAGCGTAACAGACAGACAGACGGACGAGTTACTTTCGCATTTATAATATTAGTTAGGATATCTACTTAATTGTTCATAGTCGGCTCATTAAGGATCATGATAGGCGGCGCTTTTTCCAGCCAAGATGCAGAACTAATTTGAACAATTCGTGTTTTGATGATCCACATTCGCTCGGTTCCGATTCGAATGTGGCCGGAGACCGTTAAACTATACCTACTCATCGTAAATATCCGCAGGTGACAGACGAAGAAATAAAGGAGGCGAACGAGACGTACGCGGGTCTGAGCGCGCTGGTGGTGCGCGCGCTGCCCGAGGCGCCGCTGGCGCCGCTGGTGGCGCGGCTGGGGCGCGGCGGCGGCGCGCGCGAGTGGCTGCGCGCCGCCGAGCCGGCGCTGCGCGACGTGGTGGCCAAGGAGGCGCTGCAGTGGCGGCGCGGCGGCGCGGACGAGGCCTGGCGCGCGCGCGGCCGCGAGGCGCTGGCGCGCGCCGTGGCGCTGGCCGCGGGCGCGGCGCTGCGCCTGCGCGCGCTCGACCTGCACTGGCCCGCGCTGCTCGTCGACATGATCGAGGACATCCTGCGCGACTTCGCCGACATGGACCGCCACGTCAAGGAGCAGCTGCAGGCGCTCGCCGACTCGCTCTGACCACTAGTATCTAGAACCTAGACTAGACCGTAGCCGTTGCTCACTGCCGACGATTTGATACCTATACACTATTAAGGAAATCAATTTTTAGAAAAGTGCGTGTACCTAGTACATATGAAGTACCTTCTTGTTTTATTATAGGGTACATACATAAATTAGTTGTTTGTAAGTAAGTAACTTACGTACTTATTATGTATAAGATTTTATAAAATAAGTCGGTACCTGACCGCTAATGACATAGAAGCCTATCTACATTATGTAAGTATGGAATAATAATTATAAGGAAACTTGCTCAATAATAAGTAAATGACACTTACTAGCAGACGACGCTGGGGCACTGCGCTGCACTCGAAATTATTATTTGTGCAATACTAGTACGTGTGCGAGACTAGCTACAATTATTGAAGTTATGCTTCGATCAACAATACACAACAATGTTGATCGAAGAAGTTATGCAATAGACGAGTGATTGTTGCGTCGCGTACTGTGCCTTTGAAACGAACATAAAATGAAGCCTGACATTACCAATTGTATTAGTCATAAGAAATTAAATAATGATTTGTAAAATTCATAATATAGTATTATTTTTTCAACATCAATATAGGTATACTCGTACATATATATTATCGCGACTTCGCCCGCGTTGAAGTCTAAAATGATTGTAGTGATGGATTGATTGATTGATTGAGTTGGGCCACTAACCTACTTGAACATAATTATTCTAAGCTTATGGGGCTTTGTGTTCTACAACTAGAATCCATTTCATATTGTTAAAATATGAAACGCGGTTTTTTCTTATTTATAAATCAAGAGTACTTGTGCAGTTACAAGGAAATAGGTGAAACTGTTATTTTTTCGCCATAACTATCAACCCTTTTGTTCCTTATTATATTTTAGGGGTACGATTTTCAAAAGTCCTATCTTAGTGTGCACTTACGTTATTCGAGGAACTTTTGTGTCAAACAGCTTCCAGCGCCCAGTAATTCAGTTGGCTCTGCGTTGATATGTCAATTAATAAGTCAGAACTGAGAATTTTATATGTATACTAGCTGCGCCCCGCGGTTTCACCCGCGTTGTACCCGTTCCCGCGGGAATTTCGGGATGAAAAATAGATGTTGTCCGATTCTCAGGCCTACCCGATATGTACACAAAGTTTCATGAGAATCGGTCGAGCCGTTTCAGAGGAGTTCAACCACGGTACCCGTTCTCGCGGGAATTTCGGGATAAAAAATAGACGTTGTTCGATTCTCAGGCCTACCCGATATGAAAATCAGTCGAGCCGTTTCAGAGGAGTTCAATTACGCACCCCGTGACACGAGAATTTTATATATTAGAACTAGCAGCGCCCCGCGGTTTTACCCGCGTTGTGCCCGTTCCCGTGGGAATTTCGGGATTTTTTTTACATAAAAACCTTCCTCTTGAATCACTCTACCTATTACAAAAAACCGCATCAAAATCCGTTGCGTAATTTTAAAGATTTAAGCATACAGACAGACAAACAGTGTGAAAGACACGAAAAAGAGACGACTTTATTTTATACTATGTATGTAGTGATACAGATAGTAGAGAGTTATTTCTCTTTTCCGCCCTGAGAAAATTATAAGTGGACAAAAACATACGTCGTCTGAGCGAAATGCCTATTCAAGAAATATTCAAGAAACATCAAAACATGTCGGAGTGTATTTGTACAACTTTATTTTATTAAACATAGCTGAATGTATATTTAGATTATATTATTGTTATTTATAAAATTTCAACACTAGGAGCCGCTCGTTTCTAGCTCTCCTTCTCATAACAGTTTCCGCCTTGAATCCGTGGCCGGCCATGATCTGAGCCACCTCGTCAGGGTCGTTCTCCTCCAGCAGCAGCAGGTAGAAGACGCCGCGCGGCGCGAGCAGCGCCGGCGCCGCCGCCAGCAGGCGGTCCACGACGCGGCGGCCGCGCGGCCCGCCCGCCCACGCGGCCGCCAGCGGGCCGGCCGCGCCCGCGCCCGCCGCGCCCGCCTCGCCCGGCACGTAGGGCGGGTTGCACAGCAGCACGTCCACGGCGCCGGGGCGCAGCGCGCGCGCCAGGTCCGCGCGCACGGCCTGCACGGGCACGCCGTTGCGCTCGCCCGTGCGCCGCGTCAGCTGGCAGGCGCGCTCGTTGATGTCGGTGGCGAGGCAGGCGGCGGCGCGCAGCGCGCGGCCCAGCGCCGTGATGACGAGCCCGCTGCCCGCGCCCACCTCCACGCACAGCGCCGGCCGCCGCGCGCGCAGGAACGGCAGCTCCGCCTCCAGCGCGTCCAGCAGCAGGAAGCTGTCCTCGGCCGGCTCGTACACCAGCTCGTAGTCGGCGCGCGCGATGTGCCCCGTGTCGGGCGTCTCCATCACTCGGCACCCGCGCCCGCGCCCGATGGCCCCGCCCCCGCCCCTGCGCCCCCGACCGCCGCTGCTGCTGTCGTCGTCGTCCGGACGCCCTTCTCTTTGCTGATCATGCGGCGAATCTCGTTCAATCTATCCTGTATTTAAATCAGAATGGATACATTACTGAATATAAACTACAATCACAACAATGTATGTAGTCACTAAACATTTTCGTGGTCGTGGCTGTTATCTTTATTAAATCTAATGTCATGTGGGGGTTACCTCACTGAGACAGAGGGTACTCTGGGTACACACATTACACGTGATACTGAGCCAGGCCTGGATTTACCCTCAGCTAGGGCCCCTTCATCCCAGAGGCATTGTTCATAAGGAAGTGTGACATACTTGAGCAAGGTTGAGTTTAACATGGGATAACTATAACGTCAATGGATTAACCATTAATTTAAAATCATAAAATAAACCTGTGTGTACTTCATGGACTGTATTAGATCTGTTTTTTTTAATGCGTGCTTTGTGTATTAGATCATAATATTGACTAATTTGTTAGGTTTGGATTAATGGTAATACCTGCGATGCCTGCAATACGTTGAGCACAACGGTGACTTTGTGTTTGCACGCAATCACCTTCTTGACGTAGGGCTCGAGGTCGGGGTGGTTGTGCAGCGCCTCGCGCACGCGCAGCAGCTCCTCGTTCAGGGACTCGATCTGCTGCTTCAGCTCCAGCTGAGATATCCTGCAACCACATAGTTACACAGTTACACCGCCAGCAGCCACACAGGGAGTTCCTTGGGGTGTGGGCGGTGTACGCACCGAGTGGCGCGCACGCGGTCGTCCAGCTGGTCCACGGTCGGCTTCAGCAGCCCCAGCAGGCCCTCGGCCAGCGTGTCGCGCGTCGGGTTGTCGCACAGGTTGCCGGTGTTCTCGTCCGCTGAAGTAGTCGTACTTTCAGTGTCGTCCATCACCACAAGCAAGTTATCTGTTTTACAATGCCATTCAGATAAGGTAAGGTACTAATCGATGAAGACGCACATTTTAATACATCACTTATTTTCTGTAAAGTTACTCCTACGCAGGAATGGTAAGTTTCCTTCCCACTTCAAAATAAATAAGTAAATGTTTATAATTTATTCCACATATATTGCAATTAAATTTCTTTATAGTACAGCAATTCAGTTCTACTTTTTCTTACACCAAAGCCAAAATCCAAATCAATCTGTGAACCTTGCTATGGTGTGAACCAAAACCAAAACCTGTGAGAAGCACAGACCAGGAAACTAAAGATAGACCGACAACTCCATACATTCTGAGTGACACGATAGGCGGCCATTGATTTGGGGGCAGCCGAGGGAGATGACTGTCACCCGTCTTACTTCACCCACACACGCAAACAAATCTCACTCACACATGCTTAGGCCTTGGCTCACTGTGGTGGTGGTAGCACAAAAACTAATGATGCTGAATTTCAGATAAATCGGTAATAGTACTTACCGATTTTTTGGTAATAAAAAAAATCATGACACGTTAAATTATGTTTATTATTATATTGGTGCATAACATCATTTTTTATTTATTCAACTACTACAAGTACAATATTAAATATTATTTATACAATACCAATTCTCCAAAAATTACCGGTTATTTGAGACAGGAAATAAAAAAGTTTACATTGGATTAATGCCAATTTCCTTAAATTAACCGCCCAAACATTTAATCACTACAGCAATCACCAGTGCTGTGGGGTGTAACAATCCCATAGCATACACTGAGTCTGTCCTTTACAACACTGTAACTGTATTTAGTTATAATTGCATATATTTTATTTACTTCAGTATATAAGTACCTACTGCTTTTATTTTGTGTGGTGTAGAAATAAATGGTTTTGAAATCTATTTAATATTATAAAGAGGTAAAATTTGTAATTTTGTTTGTATGTTCGAGCTAATCCCGGGGATTACCTGTCCGATTTGAATAATTATTTTTGTAATAGATAGCTACATTCAACGGAAAGGCTATTTTTTCATCGCAATATTCCCACGGTCATGGGCACAAGGTGGGTAAAACCGCGGGGCGCTGCTAGTTGTTAAATAAATGATTATTTACTAACAATAAAATTATCTATTAAAAGAAGGTGACAGCGGCATCGCTGCCACTGCGGCGCGGCGGCGTAATATGTAAACATTTCGTAACAGATATAGAAGTAGTAGGCACAATACTGTTTTAAATCTTTATGCAGAAATTCAAGTCTCTTCGTTTAAATTAGCAATGTGTGCAACACCCTTAAATACATGAATAGTATCCACAACACAAATATAAGTATTTATACGATTAAATTTTTAAAAAAATAGAGAATATCTTTCTTTTTTGTGGTTAGGTTCTGTTCTGCTCTAAAGGTTCATTCAATGGTGTCAAAGTCAATCTGTATCCCAAACTGTAAACAGGTTTCCTTATTCGTTTTCCGGGATTCTTGAGGTGTTTAATGATGTTCTGCTTGTCTCGCTGCCTAGCTGCCTGCTGGAAGCTTTCAGTTTTTTTAATGTCTTGTCTGTTTTCCACCTGAAGCAAACATATTTATTTTTTATTTAATGAACACATAAATACTTATTTGTTAGGGGGATCCTAGACCTACAATAACATTGTACAATAAATGTAATTGTGCAATAAGATTGAATTGCGTTTTGAATCCAAACGGTCAATTATATTGCACAGTAAGAAAATTGTGCAATATTTTCTTGTTCAGTCGAAGAATAGTTTGATCCCGAGCAACATGTCAAATATTGCGCAATACTGACCCTACACGAAGCAATAAAAAAATATGGTGCAATAAAAATTAAACTCGCTCAAACTTTCGTTCAATCATTACGCAGTCTTCAATATTAGTCCTAGACGATTAATTATATTGCACAATATTCTATATTGCGCAATATAATTGATCGTCTAGGGGCCGCCTTATGATTAAGATAATATTATGGTACATATTTGTTTTTTCTATATTCCTCATCTACTATATAAAAATAAGTCGGGTTTTCCTCCATGACGCTATAACTCCAGAACGCACGAACCGATTTCCACGGTTTTGCATTCGTTGGAAAGGTCTTAGGCTCCGTGATGTTTATAGGGAATAAAAATCTCAAAATTTCCACGGGAACGGGGGCGCTGCGGGTGAAACCGTGGGGCACAGCTAGTTTCTTATAAAAAAATTAATACTACTAGTATACTAACACTCTCTTTATACATGTCCATTGTTCTTTGTTTAAAATAAATGTATATAAATAGAATTGTACAGCCTCCGTGGTCTAGTAACAGCCTCCGTGGTCTAGTGGTTTGAGCGCTCGACTCACGATCCGGAGGTTCCGGGTTCGATTCCCGGTGGGGATATCTCACAAAAATCACTTTGTGAGACTGTCCTTAGTTTGGTTAGGGCATTGCAGGCTGAATCACCTGATTGCCCGAAAAGAAAGATGATTCCGTGCTTCGGAGGGCACGTTAAGCCGTCGGTCCCGGTTACTTTCTACGGATAGTAGTCGTTACATGAGCCATGTCAGAGGCCTTTGGCGGCTCAATAACTCTGACACCAGGATTGGTCAGGTTGACCATCCACTCGATAAGAAGAAGAATAGAATTGTGCATACCTGCATAGACATCAAGCTCAGTATAGTAGTCCATCGCCCCATCTTGTTTGGTCTCGAGTACTGCTCTACAATTGACATGAACTTCCACATGGATGTATCTGCAATATACAAGAAATAAACAATTATTTATCTACATACGGTGAATTTGGAGATGCGACTCCCTTATAATTCATATATATGTTAAGAGGTCTTTCATATGATGTATGTATATGTTATTCTTATTGGAGGTGGGCTCATTTATCTTGTCCATTGTTCTCTATTTTTATAAATGTACTAGCTGTGCCCCTCGGTTTCACCCGCAGCGCCCCCGTTCCCGTGGGAATTTTGATTGTTATTCCCTATAAACCTCACGGAGCCCGAGACCTTTCCAACGAATGCAAAACCGTGGAAATCGGTCCAGCCATTCACGCGTGATGCCGCGACCAAGGAAAACGGGTTTCATTTTTATCTATACTAATATTATAAAGCTGAAGAGTTTGTTTTGTTTGTTTGTTTGTTTGTTTAAACGCGCTAATCTCAGAAACTACTGAACCGATTTGAATAATTCTTTCACTGTTAGATAGTCTATTTATCGAGGAAGGCTATAGGCTACATTTTATCCCGGATTTCCTACGGGAACGGGCACAACGCGGGTAAAACCGCGGGGCGCTGCTAGTCTTATATATAAAATTCTCGTGGTTCGTTCGCGTACTCCTCCGAATCTTATATATAAAATTCTCGTGTCACAGTGTTCGTTCGCGTACTCCTCCGAAACGGCTTGACCGATTCTCATGAAATTTTTTGAGCATATTGAGTAGGTCTGAGAATCGGCCAACATCTATTTTTCATCCCGAAATTCCCGCGGGAACGGGTACAACGCGGGTGAAACCGCGGGGCGCAGCTAGTATATATATAAATAAATGTATAGTAGGAATTGTGCATACCTGCATAGACATCATAATAGAATAGTACAGTAGTCTATCGCCGCTTCTTGTTTGGTCTCGAGTACTGCTCTACAATTGACACGAACTTCCACATGAAGAATGTATCTACAATAAATAAAAAATGAATAATTATTTAATTAATGAACCCTGAGCAAAACAAAGATTTAAAACGACATTGCAAGTTATCATCCAGTAGCAAATCAGCGTGCGGGGTTTCACCCCCGTTGTATAAATAGGCGAGGTTTCTCTCGCGGTAAAAAACCGACGTAGCCTAGGCTATCTTTCAAAATCTTATCCATTGTACTAAATAATGTACCAATTTTAATCCAAATCGGTTCAGTAATTATTGGGTGAAAGAGGAACATCCATAAAGTAAAGTAAAGTATTAGCCTGTAATGTCCCACTTGTTGGGCAAAGGCCTCTCGTCTCACTGAAGATATCAGTACAGTGAGGAGGTTTCAGGCGTAATCACCACGCTTGCCTAATGCGGGTTGGTGATCTCAAACCCGAGCCGTGTTTGAAAAGTAGGAAACATGTTTTCGCTCGACCTGGGAATTGAACCCGGGACCTCAGTCTTGGCAGGCGAGTGCACATACCACTAGACCACCGAGGCGTTACACACATCCATAAAAAAAAAAATATTACATACCTAATAATTATAACAAAACAGCTATGTACTACGCCTTCGCGTTGATCTGTAGCTCGCTCCCTTAGTGACCTTGTTCTGGATCAAAGCCTCCATTTCAGCATCTTTGGGTCTGGAATCAGAATGATGAATTTGTCTATTAAAATTAATGCACCACTGTTTAACTTGCATTCGTATAACAAAAAGCCAAAATGCTTTAAAAAATGTTTCCTTGTGGAGCAAACAATTATACCAGTCAGTCAGGTAGGTAGTCAAATGTCTGAAAATACATATTATTGGAGGATTGTAACCAATCCTTCATTAATATGTGTTTATCAATTGTTTGTGATTGTTTACCTTCATCTTGTCATATGATGTTGGGTTTATATGTCTGTCCGTTAGTTTTGTACAACGGGCTCGTCCTCCAGCTCCATCTACTTGGTATAGGGAATTGATAAATTCCCATTTGGCTCTCCGGTCACCTAAAAGTAGATCTTTTTTTAAAAAGTTGTTACGTACACATTTCAATAGGTGAGGGACATCATAGATGTGATAAAGTGTGCTATTATCAATGTAATAAAAAATATTATCGGAAATTTGGCTATTACAACGAAGAAGATCTGCTCTGGTGTCAGCTACTAATGTAATGAATTAATAGCTGCAACATTGGCTGAACCCTGATCACTAATAGTGGCTCTAACTTTGAATCCGGTTTTGATGATGGTCGTTGTAACTTCTTTGATAATATTTTTTAAAGTGATAGTTTTAACACCATCACGGGCAAAATAATAAGCTACTGGGATCTTCCACGGCGTGAATAAACCACGCAACATAAAGACAAGAGCTTTATCAGCTACATTGTCAGTACGTTTCCCTGAACCTAAATCCTCAAATCCCTCAATAACCCCAGTATTATAATTAAAAAACAAAGCATATTATGTTGCAAACTATTATCATTACTAGAAGAAAATGCACTAGAACTAGGAATAGGATGAGCTGCCTGAACAGAATTACTTGTGCTAGGAAATGACTCTAAATGGAATTCTGTCTGTACGTCATGAACATTATCGTCTTGAGGAGAAAATGTACTACCACTACGGAGAGATGGCATTTTATGATCGGAATTCAGAACAGGAGTACTAGTGCTAAGGGGATGTGAATAAATGTCCGTCTGTATGTTAGGCACAATATGCGAAGGCCGGATGACTGTGAAATTGAAAGACGTGTTTGGTATATTACTCGGGCTAATTTCTAACAGCATATTACTGTGTACCTGACTGTGTTGTGTAGTTGTTACAGGTACAGGTGGTAAATTTAACATGGGGACAGCGTCTACAGTCAACCGTTGAAATGAGGAGTTAGCAATGATAATATGGTTTGGAATAAAATGTAAATGACATATACGCAAATTCTTATTGTACGTAAGAATAATCTCTTAATTTCGGACATACCTTCAACCATTTTACCATAATCGGCTTCGAGTATGGAACACAAAAATAACTTGAACTGGGAGCCCCTGCTGTAGCGTAGCACCCAGGGACAAAACAGTGGCAAACCATTTTGTAACACTTATTTAAACACAATAAAATGTTTACGTTACGACGGATTTGCAGATTTTGCATACGGAAAAAATCCGACTAGCAAAAAGACCGGCAAAACAGAAGTGAAACTGAAAAATTAAAGATGGATGACTTGCTTGATGTGACGCTTCTTTCTTACAATTATTATACAATAATACACTCAGTCGTCTGTGTGAGTACTTTTGCATGTTTCACTCACACATGCCGTTGCCCCTGAATCGTGTTGTCCTTCTTAGATTTTCAAACAAAAGAAAGAGATAGATATAGGATCACTATGGAGTTAAGATTTCCATCGAAGTCGGCTCGCGCTGGTGAGAAGCCTGTGAGTGGAGTGACCAAAACTTTATCAACCAACACACACAAAGCAACACAACCCTGTGCTGTGACTGTGACCTCTCCTCTATTATCTTTATCACAGACCAAGAAATTTACACACTGGCTGGACAGACCACCCACAGATTAAGACCCCAGACACGGACCATGACACAGACCAAAACTGACAGATACAACAGAGTTCAATCAATTCAATTCAATTTTTGTTTGATGGCTTCTTCTTTGTTTCCTGGTCTGTGCTGCTGACATTACGTCGTCGCAATTCCGCCAGCGCCAGTGTCAGTGTGCTCGTTTGGCGACTTTGGCGTTAACAAGATGGGGATTGTTGATAGATTGTTGTTCAATTGTGTGTTCAATGTTCGGTGAATGTTGGAGTATGAATGATTAATCCAAGCAGATTTTAACCTAAAACAAGAAAAACACAAATATAGAGTTAAGTCTCTATATTAATGTTAAAAAACATTAATATAGAGACTGCACATACACAACGACAAGTGGTAATACTACAGTAATTAATACAAGAATTATTTACAGTTTTAGTTTATTAGTATTTAGGTATATATTTACGTATTATATCTATAGAGGAAGGAAGAGTGGACAGAAGACATTGAATGGAGGTAGGAAGGAAGGGGGGGGGGGGGAAATCATCCGGGAGGGAACTGTACAGGGAATAGCGTTGACGGGGGCAGTTGAAGAAAATGTGGTCTAGAGTTCCGTCCTCTAGACCACATTCATAATGTAACCGAATGAGGCTACTTCCATTCTATTCCATGGGTAATTGAATATATAAAACCACTGTATAACATAATATATTTACACACACTTTTTAGTACATGAACATAACAGACATTCTTTTGAATTTAACATAAAGATATATAAACTTTATATCGTTATAATTACCTTATTATGAATTAATTCTTACACTTGAATCCTTAAATTCTTTTAAACAATATAATCCTTTAATTCTTTTAAATCCCTTTTCTCACACGTCCGTGTCCTTCTAGAGTTCAATCAAGATTCCCACCCTTTTTTTATCCTCTTTCCCTCCAAAAGTTTGCGATGTAACCGAACCTCTTTTCATAAACATATAAAAAGTTTGCGATGTAACCAAACCTCTTTTCAAAAACATATAAACCTCTTTTCTTTAAAACATACAAATTCTGTAAATAATTTATTGAACCTAACAATAAAGAGAATGATCCTGGATCCGGAGTTTAACAAGGTGGGCTAGGGAACAAGTGTGGCCTAGGCGCAACCGACAGATCGTGGAGGTTAACCGTTTGTTTACCATTTTGTACTTAGCAAACCATGGTTTAGATGGTAAAGTCGGCTGAATTCTGCCAAACCATCTACCCTCTAATAAATAATTCAATAACTAATAAATAATTGAATATTTAGTTCTTTCTTGGCTGTCACCGACTCCAAAAATAACAATACTAGTATATAATTAATAATTATTACTACCTTAGTAGTACTCATATTATGATTATAGAGTTATTTTTTGCTTTTTTTTTTATGTCGGTTTTTTTTTAACTTAGTTTTTTTCATTTTATTATTCTTTTATATAAAAACACTTCTTTATTACAGCGCCATCTAGTAGTTAGTAGAGGAACTTTTTTTAATTTGTTCAGGGCTCCGTATCTTGTAGGAAAACGCGGCGATCCTAGTAATTAGTTAATTTAGTCGTGATCTCACTTAATACGGTTTCATGAAAATAAGACTTGTAAAGAAAATGAGTTGACAACAAAAACTATTTCAAATAAATTGTAAATGTAATCCTTTCAATGCGGTTTACTGACGTTTCTTAAAGTGTTTTATATATAAAAAACCTTGATTGTATCTTAATTAATTAAAACACACAAAGGACAACATTATCGGCTCACAAAAATAATCAATTACCTAATTGGATGCATATTGTTATTTGGTAAAATTAACAATTGTAATAAACGGAACCAACTGTGTACGAAGCGACTCGCACTTGGCAAATAAAATTAACCTAACGAACACTATTTATATCGGGTGAACGCGCTCTATTACGTAACATAATCGGAATTCAGAAATTATTTACTTACAAATTATATAACACGTCGTTACATGTTTAACTTAAAGTCCCTATGTAAAGTGTAGGGACTGGTCAATATCTTTGGTCCACGCTTGGCGGGGTCAATAACAAATAACAAAATTGAATAATTTAAATAGCAAATTAATATTCAGAATAAATAATGTTTAAATAGTCCACGCGCTGCGGGACTAGAAATTAAAGTCAGAGTTGGTAAGAAACCAAGTACAAAACAAACAAAACAAAAAACAAATTTAAAATATTATAGCAAAAAAAATGTTTTGCTATAGGCTCTCCGACTATAAGATTTTTTGGTGTCAGTTGTGAAGGGCTCTTTGGGCCGGTTACAAATATGGAGACCGCGTCGCCGTAGGTCTAAAATTGCCGGAGTTATGACGTTTTTGAAATTTCGTCCTGTACGGCCTGTAAAATTGGAACCTCGGTTACTCCGGTATTTTTGGTCCTATCGAGTTGGGACTTCCTTGGGGGGGCGCAGGAGCACCAGGACCGTCGGACCCGCGGAGAACCTGAAAATTTTTTCAGGCCTGAAAAAAAATATGTTCGCCACGGGATCCGGTAGCCTCCAACACGACTACACCAACCCTGAAAACCCCGACACGATATGACTTCTAGGGCCGAAGATATTTACCAGACAAAATTTCAAAATGGCGTCCAAAATTTTACCAACTTTCTTATTTTTGATGGTAAACTGATCGAGTTTGGGCTCAAAATTTGTGGAAATGGGAGCCCTGTCCAATGCTGTACGTTTTGAGCCCTTCGCAACTACCCCCGATTTTTAACAACACAAAAACACGCAAAAAATTTGAAAATATTAGATATTTCGTAAAATGTCAACAAATTAAATCTAAAAAATGGTTGAGTTAGTAATAATAGTGGTCTTATGTCTATATCTATGCCTAGGGTTAGTCACACTATACTAAAGTCGGGTTTCGGCTACCCTCAAAATTTTCAAGGTTAATATCTCCAAGCGCCGTCGTCCAAAAATTCCAAAATTTTGAAGGGGGTAGGGGGTTCCCTCTGTCTTCCGATTGGTCAATTAAAAACAATATGTCGTAGATAGCTTTTCGAAGATATTCAAGGGTCAAGGTTCAAAGTTTTTAAAAGTGGTGTAACTCGCTGGAACTTAGCTGTATTTTTCAGGAAAAAGTGCCTCCCGACTGCTCACGTTGGCCGCTCTCAGAATCCAGTGTTTGTTTGCGCCGATCTCTTCAGGTTTCGTGGCTCAAAGTCCACGTGGTTTTTGTTTTTTTGGCTTAAGCCACGAAACTATGGGCGATTTTCGAAAACGCGGTGTGCAGGGGTGTGGGGGCACACCAGGGCCTCCCGACCACTGTTTAAAAACAGGGGGTCGTCACTGCAGATCCAAAGATATTGCACTTTTTATTTCCGAAAAACACTATTTTGGTTCGCAATTTCACAATTTTCGAGCGATTTCCGTGCGGATGCGTGCGGCGGGTGCGCCTCGTGATTCCACAACTTTTGGTATATCGCGCGTAATTTTTCGAGCACAAATGGATTTTTCCCGAATTTTTCATTTGCATGTTTCCCCTGATATTTATTTTTCAGGGACCTTGGATCTCCTGGTTTTTATTCACTTTTCACTATTATTTACTGAGGCTTGGTCATTTCTGCCACTGCTTTCATCAGGTCTTCGCAAAACTTTGCGAATTTGTCTTGTGAATGACTGCAACCCATGAGGGTGCACCAATTTTCGGTTTTGACCCGAGTGTTAAGTTCGAGCTCAAGAGTCATCCATTTGTATCCGAAAATGGGGCAGTCATTCAGAATGTGCTCTATATCTTGGGTTGAGTCTGAGCATTGGCAGTTGGGGCTTTCTTTGCGTTTGAACCGGTGGAGGTAATGGGCACTCGCTCCGTGTCCTGATAAGATTTGAGACTTCCAATAGGATGGTCCCAGTTTCCTCACCGATTTGAACGCCTTTGTCACGTCTGGAAAGAAAGTCTTTGTGACTTTCCCTTTCCTTGATTCCCTGTACTCTTTTTGCCATCTCTGTAGAGTGCGTTCCCTAATAGACTTCTTTGCAAAAGAGACAGGGAATCTGTCATATTGAGGAGCTGTTTTCATCAGAAGGGCTGCTTCCTTGGCCAGTTCGTCTGCGCGCTCGTTTCCTTCGGTTAGGTTAGGTTAGGTTAGGTTAGGTTTTTTTTTTTTTTTTTTTGTTTTGTTTTGTTATTGTCTACAGACTCAAGTCCGTACTCTTTTCAATTTACATTTTTCATTTTAAATTCATTTTTTATACATTCATTCGCTCTTAATATCTTTATGTTACAATAGTCCATCCTATATAATATATTATACTTATTATTTAGATATATTATATAAATTTTACTATATACTTAAACTTACGCTTACATTTATTATACATATACAATGTTTTTTTTTTTTTTATTAAATTTTTATGGTTTGATTATACTAAATGAAACGGGTCTGTATCGTGTTAGATAATTTAACGTATTTACTAAAATACGTACCCGACGTTTCTTCTTCTCGAGGGTCTTCCCGTGACCACGAGCGGTGTAATCCACTCGAAACGTCGGGTACGTATTTTAGTAAATACGTTAAATTATCTAACACGATACAGACCCGTTTCATTTAGTATAATGAGTGCAAATCGTGTGAGTTTAAAAAGTTTTTATGGTTTGCTTTTCAACTCTTTTCTTTTTGCTGTTCTGTGCTCTTTTATACCACTTCTTTTTTTTTTTTTTTTTTACAAATATGATGACAAATATTTCTTAAACTATGTTATAAACTACTACAAAGATGTTACAATTATTTGAGGCATTACTAGTCTACCGGTTTGTGGATTGGGAATGGAAGGGACTTTGTGGTGGTGGTGGTGCTCGCACACGCACAAGGCCGTTGTAAATATCAATCAAGGTTTTGACGACTTGATGGTCTCGGCTCTTAAGTGCAGATCTCATGTTGTGCTCCACAATTTCCACTTCTGACGCTGACATCGCCCCCAACAAAAACCTAGCGACAGCGTCATCGATGACGTCAGTGTGATACACGCAGCTAACGGTGTGCCTCGACAGCGCAACCACCGCGTGTTGAACTCTGTCATGGATGGAGGACTTAGTTGGGTTTTCACGGATGATGACGACCGAGTCTGCCTGCTTCCCCTGAGCCTCGTGGATGGTCAGGACTTTTGATCCAGATCCTGTCCCGTATCCCTGTTTTATGAGGGATTCCTTCTCCTCCTGGGTGTAAGCCAAGTAGAGGGTACGCGGGGCGGATTTCTGGATGTTGGCGTCCCGGTATCCCTTAAGCGCGAGCGATCTGATGGTCGATCTGGTCGTGTACATATGTGGGTATACCTCTTTAAGCGCCAATGCTACGTCCATGGGGCTCCTGTGGGTAGCGTGGAAGACTCGGTTGATGGTGGCGATGGAATCTGGACGACGGTAGTACATGACGAATAGGTCATTCCTATCGATGTAGGGCAGTTGATTGGTGTCCCCTATGAGAAGGACCTCCTTAACCTGTGACAATCTCGCGGCCATGATGATGGCGCCGAAGTGATTCATGAGGGCCTCATCCACCAATAAACGGTTTATGCGAGGCTGCCCCCAGAATCCGTTGACGAGGACCGACGCCATGGTCCGCACCTTGTGCTTGGCGTCTGCGCCTATGCGACGGGCGAGCTTCTCCCTTAAGTCCTCAGCCGCTTCGATTGTCGATGTTATTACTACCTCGCTCTCGGGTTCCAGATTTGACGCCACCCACGTGGTTTTACCCATTCCGGGTACCCCGTCGATCCAGGTGAACTTGGGTACCACCCAGTGCTCGGGCGCCAGTATAGACTCCGATCTGGATAAGATCGGTTCTTCCAGCATTACCTTCGTGCACTTGGCGATAACCAATATCGGATCATCAGGGGGCGCCCGATATTTCGGCCTACCAATCCGTTCTGTCTCCTTCCGGTCCAGTGGTACAAAGCCATATTTTGCGCTGTATGCCATTTGGTGAGTGGTTGACATAATGCTCCCTACGATGACTTGGGGGACACTGTTGTCAAAAATGGCTGCCTTTGCCTGTTCAAGTTCTGTCTGAAGGAGAGACTCTGAGAGGGCACTACCTGCTTTCGCTCTGAGGTAGTACTCTATTATCCTGCTGCAGGTTCTTTGGCAGATTTTGAGAGTCTCTCGCGTGATGGAAATGAACTCGACAAGGGCGTTTTGCGCGTGTTGTTGTTCGGTTATGGCCTGTTCCAGGTCCGGTGAGTCGGTTAGGTTAGGTTAGGTTAGGTTAGGTTAGGTTAGGTTAGGTTGGGGCGCGTGTCAGACAACCTCCTCGTGGTGCGCCCTGGGCAACGTGAACCCTCGAGTCTCTGCGATTTTAGCGGAGACTCGAGAGTTGACGGCAAATAGTCTGACAGGGGAGGGAAAAGTGAAAGTGTTGGGGAAGTGATTGATGGGGGAACAGTGGGGGAAGTGATTGGACAACGGGGGGGACAGGGAGATTACACATTCACACACACATTCTTACACACCGCACATACAACATTACACACCACACTCAAGCACTACATCAACTCATACGCACAGATACACACACTCTCATGTACACACCGACGTTCAGAAAGGGAGTTAATTATCATGAATAGAACGCCAGAAAAAATATCTCCACGGGTGGGTCCCGCCTCAGGCGGGGAATCCCACCAGGGTGCTTCGGCGCCCTGCTGCCCCAACGTATACGTGGGGGGCAACTGTC
This sequence comes from Cyclophora albipunctata, assembly GCA_963082685.1. Classification (NCBI taxonomy): domain Eukaryota; kingdom Metazoa; phylum Arthropoda; class Insecta; order Lepidoptera; family Geometridae; genus Cyclophora; species Cyclophora albipunctata. Next base: position 10,401,893 of record OY720127.1, read on the forward strand.
GTTTTGGGAGTGATAGGAGCAGGAAGGGAAGTGGAAGTGACGCAGAAGGCCGAGAGGGCAGAAATAGGAAGAGTGACGGAGTACAAAGCCAAAGTGGCGAAGATGGGAAGGAAATGGGAAGAAGTGATGAGGTAAAACGCACCAGGAGTGCGTTAATGAAAGAAAAGAGGGTAAAAGAGGACTGGCCTTTGCCACAATGGGCTAGTCGAGCAGAAAAGGAAAAGGGAAAAGACTCTTGCTGCGATAAAGAGAAAGAAAGAAAGAGCAACAAGGGCAAAAAAGATGTAGGGGGCAGTGCCATCACTCTATCGTCGGGTTCAGAGCGAAGCCTGAGGGTGGTTCTGGAAAGGACACCCACCCCTATGTCATTCGGCCGCCTGAGTGATGGCGAGGCGGGCCGTAAGAGAAGGAGAGGTGAGGATGAAGATACGCCGGAGTCCACGGACACCGAATGTGTGTCTCGCGCACCCCGTAAGGTGTCCACGTCGCACCGTGGCCGTGGTCGGCCCCCGTCCCACGGGAAATATGTCGGCCTTGCCAAGGCAAAGCAGGAGTTCGAAGAGGCGAAACGTATAGCAGAGGAGGCAGAGCGAGCCGCTGATAAAGCGGCGAAGGACCTCGCGTTGGAGAAGAAAGTAACAGCGTGGACCCGGGAGAATGCCCGGAGCTCCCGAATCTTCTCCATCTCGGGGTCTGAAATGGAAATGACGGATCAAGGATCGGATGTGGAGGAAGACGTGGCAATCATTAACATGATCGCCACCAAATCTGGCAATTTGAAGGGAAATTATGTCCGTGCCCTGAAATCTGCCGCGTCTTCCATAAGCGCCAAGTTTGAAAAAACGGTCAAGCGTAACAGATCGGAGGAGGAAGCGAGACTCAGGGCCGAGAACGCTCAGCTCCGGGCCGCAATGGACAGTCTCCGCAAGGAGTTCGACCTGGTCCGGGCTGAGATGTCTCGGCTGACTGAGGCTGTAGGTCGAACGAATAGGGAAGAGACAACAGTGTCAGACCTTCAAACTGAACCCTCACGAAAGACCAGCTCCTCTCTAGACGACGAGTCCCTGCGTCGCATCATGCTCGCCATTGGAAACATGGTGGACGCCAAACTGGACGATCGTCTTCCCCCGGCACCACGCGTGCGCCCACCGCTAGCGGCGGACGCCAAGAAGAGCCAGCCGGCGATATTGGAGGAGCCAGGAAAAGGACCAGACCCCACATTTTCATCTTCATCAAAGAAGACTGGAGCCCAGAAAAAGGCTACGAAGGGGAAAAAGGATGGGAAAAGGGAAAAAGATGCGGGAAAACAGGGGAAAAAGGGAGGACAAGCAGCTCCAATACCACCGCCACCACCAGTTCAACCAGGTGGACCTCGCGGAACACCCCCTGTCCCACAAGGAAGCTGGAGTTCAGTAGTTAGTAGGGGCGGAAAGGGGAGCACCCAACCTGCCCAAACTGCTAGACGAACCCAACCTCAACCATCGACTCAGGCGGCATCCAAGGCCAAACAAACGGCCAAGAAAAAGAAGCCAAGAGGGCCCAAGTCAGCGGCTATAGTCTTGACCCTCCGACCAGATGCTTTAGCTAGAGGTGTGACTTATAAGGAAATGTTGCTGAAAATGAAGTCCAGCATCACCCTTTCCAGCGTGGGCATCACCGGAGGGGTTAATATCAAAGAGGCGCAAACAGGAGCAAAGCTGATTGAGGTCCCCGGATCCAATAGTGACGAATTGGCCGACCAGCTAGCCTCCAAGATCCGGGAGGTCCTTGCAGACGAAGTCTGGGTTACCAGACCAACGAAGTGCAGCGAGCTGCGCTTTACAGGTCTTGATGAGTCCGTATCGGCAGAGGAGGTTGTCACTGCCGTTATTACAGAGTCGGGATGTTCCAGGGAGTCCCTTAGGATCGGCGTAATCCGCCGCGAAGCCCGCGGTCGCAGAGGGTTCTCCCTGTGGATGCGGTGCCCGACAAAGGCGGCAAATGCCCTGGCCCAAAAGCGGACCGTAATGGTGGGGTGGATTCCGGCAAGGGTAGTCTTGCTGGAAGCTCGCCCGCTCACCTGTTTCCGCTGCATGGAGCTGGGGCATGTATGCGGCAAATGTGACTCCGACGTCGACCGGAGTTCACTTTGTTACCGGTGCGGAAAGGAAGGGCACAAAGCGGCGACTTGCTCAGCGGACCCCCACTGCAGCCTGTGCGCGGCCGCAAACTTGCCGGCGTCGCATAGAGTGGGGGGCAGGGCATGTGTTGCCGCTGCCAAAAAGAGGAGATTGCGAAAGAAAAAAGGCCCACAAAATGCCCAGATCGCGAATCCCCAGGACCCACCGGAAGCCATGGACGAGGAGATCATTGGCAGAAGCGGATAATGGATTACACCCTTACCCGCTTCCTTCAATGTAATATCAACCACTCCGCCCGAGCTCAGGACCTCTTGACCCAGAGCATGGCGGAGTGGTTGATACATATAGCCGTCGTCGCGGAACCCTATTTTGTCCCTGATTCTGATCTTTGGGCAACAGATCGCGACTCCCTTGTTGCCATCGTCACTCGACCCTCCGCTGGCTCCCCTCCCTTTGACCACGTAGCAAAGGGAAGGGGATGCGTAGCGGTTACCATGGGTGACTTGGCAATAGTAGGCGTGTACTTCTCTCCAAATAGAACCCTCTCAGAATTTGAGGGGTTTCTAGGAGAATTAACGGCACTGATTCAGAACATCAGGCGACCCCGAAAGGTGCTCGTCCTTGGGGACTTCAACGCCAAATCCTCGGCGTGGGGGTCCCCGACGACTGACGCTCGCGGTGACTGCCTGCTAGAGTGGTCCACAACATCCGGTTTGGTCATCCTCAACCGGGGGTCGGAATACACGTGCGTGCGGCAACAGGGCGGATCCATAGTGGACATCTCGTTCGCATGCCCCGCCCTGGCGCGCCGTGTTCGAGGCTGGAGAGTCTTGGTGGAAGCGGAGTCGTTGTCCGATCATCGGTACATCCGATTTGACACCTCCGCCGCCGCCTCGAACCCCAGTCAACCGGCCTCGGGGATACGAGAGGGCCCGCGCTGGTCGCTGACGCGCCTCGACCAAGAACATCTCGAGGAGGCGCTCTTAGTGGCTGCGTGGGAGACGGCTCCGGAACGTCCAGCGTGTGTTGAGGCTGAGGCGGAATGGTTCGGGGCGGCGATGATGTCCGTTTGCGACGCATTAATGCCCCGCGTAACAACCTTCCAGCCTCGCCGTTGCGTGTACTGGTGGTCTGCCGAGATTGCGGCACTCCGCGCTGCGAGTATCGCGGCGGGCCGCCTATACACGCGACACAGACGTCGCTACAGACGACATCGTCACGACACCGACGAGGAAGTAGAGACCGCTCTCTTAAACGAGCATCGAGCTTGTAAAGAGGCTCTTCAGCGGGTCATTGAGCAGGCCAAGGCACGAGCGAAGGAGGAAATGCTTCGGACTTTGGATGACAATCCTTGGGGTAGGCCCTACCTCATGGTTAGAGGCAAACTGCGCCAGTCGGCGCCACCCCTCACCCAAAGTCTGGAGCCGCAGTTCCTGGAAGGCGTGATGTCGACACTGTTCCCGAACGGAGGCGCACACACGCCGCCGGTGATGACTCCGCCTCCCGGCACAGGAACTGCCGACACCTCCGTCCCAGCCGTCACAAGAGAAGAACTGAAGGAGGCCGTGATCAGACTTCGGTCGAAAAACACGGCCCCCGGACTGGACGGGATCCCGGGCCGCGTTTGGGTGAAGGCCTTAGAGTTTGACGACCTCGCGTCTCGACTCAGGGGCCTCTACTCGGCGTGCCTGGAGCGCGGTCAGTTCCCCCTCAAGTGGCGGCGCGGGAAACTTGTGCTGCTAAAGAAAGAAGGGCGACCGGCGGACTCACCGTCCTCGTACCGCCCGATAGTCCTAGTGAACGAGGTGGTCAAACTGTTTGAGCGCATCATCGCTGCCCGTCTGAACGCCCACCTTCGCACCGTCGGCCCAGACTTCACCGACAACCAGTATGGCTTCCGAATCGGCCGATCGACCGTGGATGCCATACTGAGGTTGTTGGACCTCACTCAGGGCGCTGTACACCGGGGCGAGGTCGCATTGGTGGTGTCCGTGGACATCGCCAATGCCTTCAACACCTTGCCCTGGGAGTGCATTCTCGCGGCGCTCCGTTACCACGGAGTGCCCGAGTACCTGATCCGGGTCATCAGGATGTTTCTGCAGCAGGTTGTGACTTACGCAACCAGGAACGGCACAAAATGTCACTCGACGTCGCGCGGGGTTCCACAGGGTTCGGTCCTAGGACCAATCTTGTGGAACTTCGGGTTTGGTTGGGTGCTTCGAGGGTCAACTCTTCCCGGGGTTTATTACCTATGTTTCGCCGACGACGTCCTGGTAGTAGTCCTTGGAAAGGACTACAGGTCGGCGAGCATACTGGCCACTGTAAAATTATTAATATTGCAGGAGCGTAATAACAACACAGGTTTAGTATCAAGACTGATTTATATTCGGACTACCCTCATTACAAAATTATAACATGGATATTTACATTACCCTACAATCTCCTTTCATAATGAAATAATTTAGACACACCGGTATTTTATTTTTAAAATAAGCATTACCAAATAATTAAAGAAACCTAACTTAAGTAAGCTCAAGCTGCGATTCTTATTTTATTTAATTCAATTAATAAAAATCAATTTAATCCACATACATAAATTAAATACATCGTTATTTAAACACATTGAATATTTATCATATACATGCCTTAAAACTATGAAATTAAATCTCAATTGAGACAAACAATAATGTTATTTTTATTTTACCTTCTTAATATCCTTCCTTCTTTACATAATAATATCATTTTTACTCTCTTATCTATATAATGCTTTTGCTTTATGTAATGGTATTCATTAAATGTTTTAATTATCAATATTAATCTTAGGTATTTATTATTATATAATTTTCATGTTCATTATTGACATATTACAATCCGCTTCTAATTTTATTATCTTTACACAATAATTTTCACTACATCTATGTTGTTTTTGATAGGTACTTATATCTATGTTAGTAGTTGTGTACAGATTATAGGACTCATAATTAATTATCACCACAAATCATAAACATAGTATCAAAAGTTGTTTACATTTCACTGAGGAGCGGCACGGTTGCGTAACGGGTGCGGACAGGTCCATCGGTCAGGAGGAATCACTTGCCTGCCGGAACGAGTTTGATAATTATTATTAGAGGTCGAAGTTGGAGGCAGCCTACTTTGTGGAGACCGGGTTTCCGGGCTGCGCTGGAGACGCGCGGGGGACGCGGTATTATTGTAGAAATTAGACGTCACAATATCATCGTACATAAATGACATATTATTAAGAGAACTAGCTATTTGTTTGTCAGAATCGGTTATGATATGCTTTCTGTTACGTCTTAAACTATATCCTGAACCCATTTTTATTTGATATGAGCGCACACCTACCACGGCTTCTACAATTCCTGATTCCCACCTCCTGCCTACTCTCACTTTCACTTTCTGACCAACCTGCAATGCTTTTAACTCTCGTGCACCTTTGTCATAATAATATTTTTGCTGTGTTTGGCGAACCATCAGCTTATCATGAACACCTGCATTTATTTTTGGTTTATAGCAGACTGTTGATCTAGGCAGGATAGTACGTAACTTTCTGCTATACAATAACTCCGCCGGTGAAGGTAGCTCATCACTAATAGGAGTGTTTACATATTCTAAGTATGCCAACTGAAAGTCACTTTGATCTTCGTGCACTTTTCTCATTATATTTTTAATAGTTTGAATGCTACGTTCTACTTGGCCGTTTGACTGTGCAAACCTCGGCGAAGATGTTACGTGCTGAAATTTCCAGTCTTCTGAAAACTGACGAAAGTTATTAGAACTAAACTCTGGGCCATTATCAGACATCAAAATCTTTGGAATTCCATGCCTAGCAAAAACTTTTTTAATTTTTGAAATTATTTCATCTGATTTTAAGGTCGTTAATTTTTCAATTTCTATAAATTTACTATAGTAATCTACCAATAAAATGTAACTTTCATTTCCATAATGAAATATATCAGCACCTACTTTTTGCCATGGACTTTTAGGTATTTCATGTGGTATTAACGGTTCTTTAGTGTTCTGTTTCCGATGCGTTAAACAAACTTGACAGTTAGATAGGTAATCAGTTAGCTGTGAATTGATATTTGGCCAAAAAATAATGTCGCGTGCCCTTAATTTACATTTCTCTATACCCAAATGACCCACATGAATTCGTTTCATCATCTCGTATCGCATGCATTTGGGTATTACTATTCTTGACCCTTTCCATACAATACCAAAGTTAACAGTGATTTCATCTCTGAAATCCCAGTACGGTCTTATTAAAGTCTCTAATTTATTTTTATTAGAAGGCCACCCTGATCGAACAATTTTTATTAATTTTTGCATCTCATCATCATTAGCGGTACCTTTCTGTATTTCTATGAAATGCGAGTCAATCAGCTGATTAGTCGCCGAGATCGCACACACCTGTGCCTGCCACTCGTGATAGTCGCGTGTCTGTGTGAGTGTATCGTCGTCGGCCGCGCCCGCCGCGACCGGTGCAACTGCACGCGATAACGTGTCGGCTATGTATAAATATTTACCGGGCTTATATATCAAACTGAATGTGTATGGCTGCAATCTCATGAGCATTCTTTGTAAACGGGGAGGTGCGTTAGCTAACGGCTTTTTAATGATACTGACTAAGGGTTTATGATCTGTTTCAATAGTTACATCACTTCTTGCATAAATATACATATAGAATCGTTCGCACGCAAATACACATGCGTATAGTTCTTTTTCTATTTGTGCGTACGCTTGCTCTGTTTTTGTTAATGACCGCGAGGCGTAAGACACTGGCAAACCGTTCTGCATTAGACAAGCACCTAGGCCGTTTTTGCTTGCGTCTACCGAGATAGTAATTGGCTTATCTAGCGAATAGTATTGTAGAACGGGGGCACTAATTAAAAACTGTTTAATTCGTTCAAAACAAGTTGCTTGCCTCTCATCCCAGTGCCATTCTACTTCCTTCTTTAATAGCTCGCGGAGGGGGGCCGTCTCTTCTGACATGTTAGGTATAAAGTTGTTGACATAGGTTACCATACCTAAAAATCGCTCAACATCTTTAACACATTTTGGTGTAGGCATATTTTTTATAGCATTTACATGTGATTCATCTGGAGATATACCTTTAGCCGATATCTTATGTCCTAAATATTTAATCTCTGACAAACCGATTTTGCATTTTTCTTTATTTAGTTTTATGTTAATTTCTCGACATCTTTGTAAGACTGATCGTAGCCTCTGATCATGGATTTCTTTGTTAGGGCCGTAAATTAAAATGTCATCAACAAATTGAATAACCCCTTCGAGGTTATCTAAATATTCGTATAATTTACGGTGAAATATTTCTGAAGCCGAACAGATTCCAAAAGGCATTCTTAAAAATCTGTACCTACCAAACACAGTATTAAAAGTACACACATCGGTATCTTGCAATTTAACTTGGTAAAATGAATGTTTCGCGTCTAGGGTGCTATACACGGCGGATCCCGCCAGCCGCGCTGTCACCTCTTCGAAGGTCGGCAGTTTAAAGTGTTCGCGCCGGATCGCCTTATTTAAATCCTGCGGATCCAGACATATCCTAATATCACCGTTTGGTTTCTGAACAACCGTCATGCTATTCACCCAATCCGTGGGCCCTTCTACTTTACTTATAATTCCGTCACTTTCCATTTGTTTTAGTTTCAATTTAACTTGCTCTTTGATAGCTTCCGGTAATTTCCTAGGAGGGTGAATAACCGGACGTGCATTTTCTTTTAATTGGATTTTATACTCTCCTGGTAAACAACCCATTCCTTCAAATACATCTTTAAATTCATCTAATATTTTAATGCTGTTATTCACCTCTCGCACCGAATCTACTCTTTTCACTAAGTTTAATTCTTCACATCCACGCCTACCTAATATTGGGACCGAGTTCGTATCTACAATAATAAATTTTAAAAAATATCTATTTCCCTTGCATAGCACTTTTAAATATACTTTACCCATGACGTTCAATCTATGTTCAGAATAACCATACAGTTTGACTGACGTAGATACCAAATCCGACTCTGACAAACCAATAGAACGTAAACATCTTCTAGGTATTATATTCACATCAGCCCCACAATCGAGTTTAAATTTAATTTTAGTATTATTTATATGTAGCTCTGAAAACCAACTTCCGCCTCTAGAACAACTGGGAAAGGATTTGTTAATTACCTGGTCCGTGGGCCTGTCCTCGACCTCCTGGATCTCAAATACCCGACACGCGCGCGCGAAGTGATTCATCTTATTGCACTTGAGACACCGCCGTCCGTACGCTGGGCACTGCATCCTCCTATGCTTCGTTCCACACCGCGGGCACTGTATGATGTTGTTGCTATTGTTGTACTGGGCGGTCGGCGCGGGCGCACCACCGCTGCCGCGCGCTCCGGCGGCGCGAGCCTGGCCCTGGCCCCGGCTCGTCCCTTGGTTCGGCGCTGGTTCTTGATAACGGCGTCCACGATCACGATTCACCCAATGAACCTCAGCGGTTGAATTATTTTGTGAGTCATGATACACTAAATGCGCGTGGTGTTCGACACTTTCCGTGTTGAGATTGGCGGCCTGCGCGCGGGATATCTCGGCCAACCTGCATATATCGATGGTTTTTGACAAGGTCAAATCCATTTCGCGTAGTAATCTTTCTCTCAAAACTCCGTTTCTTATGCCACATATTAATCGATCCCGCACTAGATCGTTACACAAATCTTTAAACTCGCACTTTGCCGCCATCTTGTTTAACTCGAACACGTACTGCTCAATTGATTCCAAATCCTTTTGATCTCTTGTGAAAAATCTGTGACGCTCGACTGTTAAATTCTTCTTTGGGAGAAATACACTATCAAATCTTAGTAGCAGCTCTTCTACTGACTTCAATTCTTCGTTGAACTGATCGTACACCTCTCTGCACTGATCACCGATGACATGTAATAATATGTTCAGTTGCACTTTTTTGTCTTTTTTCGTTAACTCACAAGCTTCGTAGTATATTTTGAAAGCTTTCTTCCATTTCTCCCAATCCTTGCTCAGATTTCCTGACGTGACATTCGCCAAACCATTTTCGAAATGGAACGGCTGCGGCGGCTTCAGTAATGAGTCCATTTTCGCTGCTTCTGCTACTAATTTTGAGTAATTCACTTGTATGCACAATGTTTATGTATAACTTTATTGTTTCAATTCACTTTTACATCTATTTACTCCGGCTGCGCCATGTAAAATTATTAATATTGCAGGAGCGTAATAACAACACAGGTTTAGTATCAAGACTGATTTATATTCGGACTACCCTCATTACAAAATTATAACATGGATATTTACATTACCCTACAGCCACGGCAGCGGTTGCCCACATAGTATCGCGGATACGAAGGCTCGGCCTTGAGGTGGCGCTGAACAAGACACAGGCGATGGTTTTCCATGGGCCACGCAGGGGACCTCCTCCTGGGGCTCATATCATCGTTGGGGGAACGCGGATTGCCATTCAGCCCACCCTGAAGTACCTTGGCTTGGTGCTCGACAGCCGGTGGAGTTTTCAGCCGCACTTCGCGGCCCTCGCACCGCGGCTGCTGAAAACATCATCAGCACTTCGGAGGATTATGCCCAATTTAAATGGGCCCCAGGATGCAAGTCGCCGCCTCTATTTGGGAGTCGTGCGGTCCATGGCCCTGTACGGCGCTCCTGTTTGGGCTCGCGCCCTCTCAGCGAGCGTCGTCCCCCTCCTGCGAGCGCCTCAGCGCGCAATCGCGATAGGGGTGGCCAGGGGATACCGCACCATATCCGGAGAGGCGGCCTTATTACTTGCGGGGTCCCTACCATGGGACTTGGAGGCTGGCGTGCTAGCGTCGGTCCACGACTGGCGACAGCGCCTTCGAGCTGGCGGAAACAACCCTGCCCTCCGCGAAATCCAGCATCGCAGGGAGCTCATCCGACTCGATGCTATCGATGAATGGAGGGCTCGTCTGGAGCGGCCGAGTTTCGGCACACGTACGGTCGAGGCCATCCGCGATGTCCTCGACGAGTGGCTCTACCGGCGTCATGGCAGACTCACGTTCAGGCTGACGCAGGTCCTGTCGGGGCATGGTTGCTTCGGCGGGTACCTGTGTCGTATAGCCCTGAGGGAGCCGACGCCGGTGTGCCACCACTGCGGAGCCGAGGAAGACTCGGCGCAGCACACACTTGAGGAGTGTTCGGCCTGGTCGGACCAGAGGTCGGCTCTGGCCGCCGTCATCGGCACTGACTTCTCTCTGCGGGCCGTAGTTCGCGCTATGGTCCAAGGGGAGGAGTCCTGGACGGCGGTGGCCTCCTTCTGTGAGCAGGTGCTCATACAGAAGGAAGCGGCAGAGCGCGAGCGTGAGGCGGTCTCCGACTGCCCCATGCGCCGCCGCAGAGCTGGCCGAAGGCGAAGGGCGTTCCCGGACGCCTTGCGCCCTCCATAACTTAGGCCGCGGCGACTATCCCGGGGAGCGGGACAGCCGCCGCATACAGGCCTCGAGGTGGCGCGCGCGGTGTCTTCCGCGCGCCTCTCAGTAAGTCCGGTGTTCCACACCGAGGACGGGGTTCCCTCTTTTGAGGGTCCCAGCGCTGTCGGGGTTCGGTGGACGCATCTTCAGATTTCCCATGTCCCCGACACAAGCGCCGAGGAAGGAGACACAGCTGTGGTTTAGTGGGTATTACTGCGG